>CM060483.1:3654434-4049434 GCA_030544235.1 Lepturacanthus savala | reverse complement strand
AATCAATTTAGTTTCAATATATATAGCTGTAAATACATGAGATATGAGTCACTGGCTTTTACACCCATTTTTAAAGTAAAAGCCTTCCCTAAAACGTCTTAGATTTGTTTTGTAGGACTCTGTTTTGTAGGACTCTTGCTATCCCTCGATAGATAGATAGATATACCTAAGACACAGATTTAAAAAAAACTGTGGTGTTCTAGTAATGGCATCGTTTTCAAGTGGGCAGACTCCTTCACAAGTGATTTGCTGATGAGCCCACAACACCTCTGGAGGTTTCAGCAGTGAATCCCAGCATCCCAGACTCACTCCCATCTTCCTCTTAATCCACAGCCACTGACTCCCCTTTTCAGCCATGGAGATGTCACTGCCTGCCTGTCGGCCTTCTCTTGCACTCCCATCTTCCTGAGTAGCTGAGATGTTGAAGAGGCTACAAAACCTCTGCAGCCTACTTCCACTAGGCGTACCTTCACATGCCAGCCTTGTTGTTAGGCATCTGCTGCGAGTTCGGCATACCTCAGCCACTTGCACTTACAGGCCTCCTCCACTGCACCCTTCCAGGGTACTGTGAGCTCTATGATGAAGACGAGCTTGACAAGGTCTGGTCTCAGGTTGGTGGATGCGATCTCAAATGGGAAGCAGAGTTTTTTGTCCAGGTCTGCCAGCATCTTCCAGTCCGGTGCTCTACCCAGCAGCCCAATGCCAGCTCTACAGCATTGGGCAGCTCTACAAGTGGTGAGGCTAGCTCTGCCCTCCCGGAAAAAAAATACTTGTTGGTAATAGGATGACAGAGGAGAAAGGGTGTTCGTGTTTGTCTGTTGGCTTTCCAGCACTGCTGCAACACACCTCAGCACCTGGTTGTGCCGCCAGGTGTAATGGCCTTGGGTGAGGCTGTTCTTGCATCCCACCAACATGTGCTTCAGTGTTGCTGGATTTGGACATAGAGGGCTTGTGAAGTATTCACTACACTACTGGCTTAGACTTGCAGGGGAAGGCAAGACATGATAGGCAGCCCTGATGGTAAAGCTTGCCCTGAATGCCTCCATCTCCCATAGATCTTTCCAGGCGATCTTCCTCTTCTCCACTCCTTCCAATGCCATCCACTGCTTTGCCTACACCATGGCTTGTGCATGCCTTCCTCTTCCTGATGTACCTCTTGGACCACCAGCTTGCATCTTTGAGTTGGATTGGCCTTGCTTGGTGGTTGGTGTACTGGCCAAGACCACTCCTTCCCTCCTGAACTCATCCCATGATGCCCCTGTGTCTGAGTGTTGTCTTTGCCTGCTCAGATGCAGCCAACAAGGTCCACTTCCACCCATCCCAGAACGGGTGCTGCTTGGGCTACAAGTCAAATTCAGCAGCATCATCTCCAGTCTGACCTTGGCGCACTTACATTCCTCTGGATTACAAGTGGCTGGAGTTCTAATATCCCTCTACCACAGAACCCAATGCTGCTGAGGCACCTAGGAAGGCCAAGCCAATTCCTTATGTAGGAATTGATCAGGCTCTCCATCCTTTCCACCTTTAAGAATGAAATCTCATAGAAGGTTAATGGCCAGAGGAGATGTGAAAGTAGTCCATACTGCATGCACCAGAGCTTCAGCTTGCCAGGAAGCAGGGTTCTTTCGATGATCTCTAGACCGCTGGCTACATCCTTCCTGAACTGCACCACATGCTCCTTATCTTTGAGGAAGGCATCATACCAGTGACCTAGGCTTTTCACAGGCTTCTCAGAGACTGTTGGGATGGGCCTCACCAATGTGGAAGTGGTGGTTTGACAGCTTCCTCTTGATGATTGAGATGCTTCTGGACTTGACTGATTTTCATGTGAGCCAACTTGATGTTCTCCTGGAGCTTTCCTAGTAAAGCTCCAACTGTCAAGCCTTGGTCATGGTCAGTGTCGTGAGGTCGTCCATGTCTTATTCCAACCACCCATCGAGAAGCTCATATGATGACCTCCATGGCCAGGGTGAATACCAGGGTGAATGCAGAACTGGCCCAAAGGTGTTCGCGAGATCCAGGAACACCACATGGGGATTTGTTCCCTCCTTCTTGGTGAGCTGAATCTGATGTTAGATGACACTAGTATGTTCCATACATGCTAAGAAGCCTGAGATGCCTGCTTTCTGGATTCATGCATCAATCAGGTTGGTTCTTTGCAGGTAACATTGCCATGTGAGTGATGGCTGAAGAAGATTTTTCAGTCATTACAAGAATTTTCCCTCAACATTTAGAAGTAAATATTAATTTAGTAGCATTTTTTATGAGGCTTTTATTGTTAACACCATTATCAAATTTAAAATATAACAACTGAAATGTTTTTAAAAAATGTGAGAAAGTTAAAAGAAGTAGAATTTCTGTGTTTATGGACCTGTTGGTTGAAATTGTGTACTGTTGCTGTAAGAGCCAGCTGATTGTGGCAATGTCAGATACATTCTCAGGCTTTAATTCAGATACTGAACGCAGGAGGTGAAACGTTTCCTGAAAAACTGAAAAGCGAAATTCTAACTGTTCAGAGTTGTTTAAGTGTTTTTCTCTGTAAATTTAAAACCAGGGAATAAACACACCTTTTATCTTCAATGTTTGTGAAATGGAGTCATTGCTGACACTACAAATGGGACGAGCTGCCTGTCAGTGTAAGTCATCGCAGACATCAAGAACTCAAACGTGGTGCAATTACCTGTGTGTTGGCAGCAACTAGCCTGTAGAAACATCCAGGCTGCAGGAGAGGAAACCATCGAGCTGACACACCTGACATTACCAGTGTTACCTGCCCCTACACACACACAACCCACACCCACACCCATCCACACACCCACACACACACACACACACACACACACACACACACATGTATATGGATCAGTGACAAAACAGATAGTATAACTCTCTTAAAAAGGTTTTAAAAATTTTTAAACACACGCTATCAACAAGTGTTATATTCTAGGTCAATTAAATATTAAAAATGTATCATTCTTTTTCAGTTACACCATTTGACATTTAGTGTAAAAAAAACTCACAAAATCCAATAAATACAAACAGGACAAAACAGACTTTTAAATAACAAGAAACCAACATAATCATACAACATACGTTTAGAGAGACCTGATGAATGGAATTTCTCACCTTGTTCTCTGTCTCTGTGTCCGTTTCTCTCTTCGTCATTGGTCCATTCTTCGGGTCCCACGTCCAGCTGACGACTGGACCAATCACCTGAGCTGTGACAGAGAAACCCTGCACTAGCCCTGCCTCCTCCGCTGTTAGCAACGCCCCTGTGTTCCTCCAGGCCACGCCCTCCTTCTGCTTCACCCTGATCAGCACGGAGACACAAGGCTGGGAGGCAGTCGTCGTGGTAACCGAGGGGACAGAGTGGGTGGAGTCTGGTTCCCCCTCGTCCTCTCTTCTTCTCTTCTTCCCAGCAGTCCCACCATTCTCCGTATTTTCTTTTCCTTCTTCCTGTTTACTCTCTGTGACATCACCTCTTGACTCCTCCTCCCTTTGTCGCAGGTGTGTTACCATGGCAGCAGACGGACTCAGGATGTGGATGTGGTCCAGAGAAAACTGCAGGTAGACCCTGTCAAACCCACACAATCACCATCATGTTGGCAACATAAGTGCAAAATGTCAAACAATTAAAATTATTTACATTAAAAAATAAATAAAAAAACAAAAATAATATATGGGTGATACATCAAGTTTGTATAGGATTATGTCATATGGTTTATATCGATGTAGCGCTTTTGTCCTAAAATAAGCCGCTAGTTCTCGCTAGTTTTCTTTGTTGATAACTGTGGATCCAACATGGAGGCAGACGGAAATTTACCTTAGTATGCAGCCAAGTTTTCTAAGGAATTTAGACCGCAAGGAATTCTTTTTTTTTAAATGAGAAACTTTTAAACTATTTCATTGTCATTGGGCATCGGACCAAATATCAACATACATTGATACATTGATTGAACCAGGGACACTTTAAATATCAATGTGAACAGTGATGCTAGTTGAGTGGCATGTTGTTTGAGGACCCGCGCATTAATACCATTTGGTACTGCTACTTTCTTCATGTTTACATAAGCTGTGTCCTGGGTTCTGGTTGTGGAATAATTTAATTCTACTTTTAGGTGTTCAAACAGATTCTATTTACAGATATTTATAACACAGAAAACCTAAAATCATCACATCTATAAAGCTGAAAGCAACACATATTTGATCATTTTGCTTTTTAAAAAAAATACAAAAACAATTATTCAATTATCAAAATATTTAGTGATTAATTGACAATTAATTGATTAATTATTGCAGCTGTACTTCAGGGTGAATACTGAAGTCAGGGTTAAGTTAAGGATTTTACCATTTAGTGCACCATTTACCGTTTGGTGCATGACCACAGTCACATTCACCTACAGGTTGTTTCACACTATTCCACTGGAATAGTATGTATTCTGTAGTGTGTATTCTGGAATACACAGGAAAGAGGACTGTGACTTAGAAAACACAGTAAGTGGACTAGAGGAGACTAGAGGAGACAGGAGTGGAGTCCTGAGACTTTGGATGGTTAGAAGACTGCTCTACGTCCTCCATGATGTAAAACCTGAGGAGAATGTACCTGCAGTGTTTGTGTGTGATGAACTTGTCCTGGTCCAGGTGTTGGTAGGAGGGGTATTCTGATTGGAGGAATCTCTCGGTTACCATGGTGAAGTGCTGCACACAGACCAGACAGCCTGTAACACACACACATAAATTTATTTAATGTGCAAACTTAGAAGTATGAAGTGACCCGTGTGTGTGTGTGTGTGTGTGTGTGTGTGTGTGTGTGTGTGTGTGTGTGTGTGTGTTATACCGATCCAGGCCGTGTTGAAGGCTGCCCCCTGACCCCCCTCTCCTTCCTCGCTGCTTTCTGTGACGACACAGGCTACAGCCGCTGTGTTGTCTCTCAGCTGCAGGGTATGTTCAGACGTCTGTGATGCAAGCTCCAGTATACCGACAAGCAACAGGGGGCGCTGTCTGTACAAAACACAGTCTGACTGAGAACTCCAGGGCTGGAGACCAGAGATATACATCATAAAGGCTAGATGTCTCACAGCACAGACTCAAAGGTCCTCACCTGGCAGCCAACAGTCAACCTGAGTCTCTGTTATTCTGTAATTTACACACCAGAGTATACTGTAATATATACCATCTACTGTCTATGGTTCAAATTATACCACAATATAAATTTGAGTCCATATCAGCCTCCTCTAATTTTGTGTACATACTCCTCTCAACCTATTTATTGCATAGTTCAGTTTTCTTTCCTGCTATTACTGGTGTATTTCAGATAGTTGTACTTTAACAGCATTCAGGAGTCAATCCTCTACTAGTGTAGAAATAGTATAGAGGTCATGAAATTACCACACGTTTGATCTCAGTCAACTGATGAAAACATTTGCAGTGAGTTCACACACAGACATGAACTGTCTCTGTGTTGGTGTGTCTGTAGTTGATGAAATACAATCTAATAGTTATTATAAGCAGCTACAACCTGTGAAATAGGGAAATATGGTGTGTTTTTTTTTTGGTCTCGGTCTTGATATCCACTGGTCTTGGTCTTGATATGGTCTGTCTTGGTCATGATAGCCTGGTCTTGGTAATGTCTTGGTTGGTTTAGGAGGTTTTGACTATGTGATTATTTGATGATGTATGTATTGAATGTAAGGGAAGGTGAGTGATCTACACAAACTCAAATACTCTGATCAACTTGACGGATTTACACACGGTTTACACACGGAACTAGAAGTTCGCAGTGTCATAACTACATCTTGGACATGAAAATTGGTTGAAAATTGAGCATGTTTCGGTCATTTAAAAGAACATGCATCAAATAAATATATTGCTGGCAAGATAGCTGCCAGTGTGGAAGTTGCGCTTCACTGGCCAGCAGCACAGATGAGACATCTAGCCTTTCCTATGTACATCTAAGCTGTAGACGCTGTCTTGAGGTCAGAGGTGACAGTTTACCCGAGTGTCTCTCCATGGTGGGCGTCAGAGCTCAGAGTTCTGCAGGACCAGGCCAGAGCTGAGTTAATCTGAGAGCTGATCAGACCTGATCCACCAAGAGGCAGCAGAGACCTCAGAGAGACTGAAGACCAACAGTCTGCCTGCAGAGACTCAGTCAACTCCGATACACTGATGTGCTGCTGCACCGATGGGTGGAAACTGTACTGGAGACACACGCAGTGCAGTGTTAACACTTTACATTAGACACAGTGCTGTGGTCAAAGTTCAACAGCAATAAGCAGGAAAATATTTAATATTTGATTCCATTTTTGAAACTGGTGCGCTGCAAAAACTGAAATCTTAACAAGTAAAAATATGTTGTCCAATATTGAGTAGAATTATCTACCTGCACTTGCAGATATTTTAGCTTATTTCAAGTTTTTATTCTGATTTGGGTCAATTTGGTCTTGTTTAAAAAAAACAAACAAGACTAAATATGTTGAAACATTTTAGTAGTAGTTAAAATGCCCACCCGGTTTTAAAACCCGGTTTGGCAACTTTTCGTGGTACTATCACGAAAATAGAATCTATTAGAATATGCTGTCATAGACTTAACAGACGACGCAAGAAACCTTCTGACTAGTAACAGGTGATTTGATTAGTTTATGGTTTCTATGGTGATTTGATTAGTTTATGGTTTCTATGGTGATGAGACAACACTTCAAATCTAGACTGAACCAGAAATGTGCATGGTAAGTAGCCTGACATCCAATCTAACTAAACTACAGTGCATCCAGAAAGTATTCGCAGTGCTTCACTTTTTCCACATTTTGTTATGTTACAGCTTTATTCCAAAATGGATTCAATTCATTTTTCCCTCAAAATTCTACACACAACACCCCATAATGACAACATGAAAAAAGTTTAAAAAGTCAAAGGAATTGTCTGTAGACCTCAGAGACAGTATTGTCTCGAGGCACAAATCTGTGGAATGTTACAAAATTTCTGCTGCTTTGAAGGTCCCTATGAGCACAGTGGCCTCCATCATCTGTAAATGGAAGTTGAGAACCACCAGGACTCACTTCACAGCGCTTCACTTTTTCCACATTTTGTTAATGTGGAAAAAGTGAAGCGCTGTGAATACTTTCTGGACGCACTGTATTACAAGGATGATAAATCTATAGAAAAACATGTATATAATAAATAAACAAATAAAAACTATGCATGATATCTGTCTTGATGGCATCCATCAGAAATAATGCTGTTAATTTGATATATTAAAATACTTCATCACATCTTGGTGGCTCAGTTTTCCTTAGAAAACTAAGATAAAATGGGCCACATGGTTTCAGCTAAAATGGGCCTAACCCTCTGTGTCACTCACAAACACACATGTATGACATTTGGTTCAACTAAAACATGGACAATATGTTGATATTAATGTGAAATTAGTTCAACTCAAAGTAGTCACTAGTTTTACTGTGTTTGTGTAACTTAGCTTGTTCCATATGTCTGGGTGCTAGCTTTTGTGTAGCGTTAGCTTAGCTTGTAAATATCTGTGTGTTAGCGTGTATGTGTACAACACATAACTGAGCTGTTTTAATAGCAGCAATATGATTTTGTTTAATGCATTTTAAAAGTTATGTGGTTCTAAGCAATTGTGTTTTAACATTAAAACTGATGATGAATTAATTTTAATTTGTCATTTGAGTGGCCCATTTTACCTGATGAGATGGCCCATTTTACCTAAAACTGTTTGATGCACAAGAAAGTGGCACAGTGGATGTTTCAAGCTTGGTAGGTCCTAAATAATTATTTTATCACATGATTCCAACATAAAATGATCAGAAACAGTCATTATTAATCATAAATATACATGAAACAGGCATATTTGGTGTTGTGTTACTGTCCCAAGTACCAAAAAGTGGCCCATTTTACCTGACATCACCTGATCTATATTTTTACAACCCTAGTAAAGACAGAGTGAAAGACGGCTCTACCTGTGTCAGAGGACAGCTGTGAGGCTCATCCAGCATCTCGGAGTAAATGTCCCGTCGTCCTCGCTGTCCTCGTCTCCACACCAGCTCCATTATTTTCCATGACAACACACACACACACTGCTGCTTCTCTACACTGGAGAGCAGACTGACATGGACAGGTGTGAAGGTGAGTTTATGGCAAGTGGAGACCTACAGCAGAAGACTGTCACCGGGGTGATTTACTGTCAAATTCCACGTTACATGCTTCTATTGTGTTTTCAAAATAAAGAACCGCAATGTTTGTGGGATATACAAAAATAAAAGCTATATAGACATTTATGCATGCAAACGTTACACCCAGTAGTAGGCTCATTTACACTTGGCACTAATGACTAACTTGATAGTCTCTGCGTTTAAAATACTTCTGTGTTGCGAGGAAGTAAAACAATTTATAAATAGCCTGAAACTGGACTCATCCACAGCAGCAACAAGTCTGCATAAAAACAAACATAAAAACAAAATGCTGTGATGTCTGACAGTAACTGTACGACATTCAGGAGACAACAACACACGCTACTGATATTATTGGTTGAAATAGCTCCGGGCAAGGTGACATACCTGGATAAACCTTAAACATTATACTTGGACTATGTATTTATCTCATCCAAAAGTGTGTACTGCTCCTCCTCCTCCTCCACTCACCATGAAGAATCAGCGGTTCAGGTAACACATGCTCCTCACCTGTGTGAGAGCTGGGAGCTCAGGTGACAGCTCCATAGGTACTCAGACACACCCGTGTTCTTCTCCAGCAGTAACCGTGGTAACACTCTGTCTCCGGGGCAGCTGGATTCAGGCGAAGAAGCCCCCACCACTCTGCTGAAGGCGGTGACCCTTAGAGTGGAGCGCAGGCAGGTGCAAAGCATGCTGGGAGGAAAGTCTGGACAGGGACGGTACAGGAAGTGCACGTGATAGAGCTGCAGGGAGGACATTCAACATGAAGGTATTAATAACTTCACTGATGAACATTAAATTATCTGTTACATCCATAATGCTGCTTAAATAGTAAAATGTGAATATTAAAGGTCTACTCTGGAAGATTTGGTGACATTTAACTGCATCTATCAGATGATCTTTGAATGAGCCATTTTATCTACATGGGGAGCAGGTTTCTCTCCATGAAGACCACCATATTTCTACAGTAGCCCAGAATGCACAAAACCAAACAATGCATCTAGACACAGAATTTCACATATTTTACACATACTCAGTTGGTTTCATACTGCCAGAAACTACAAACTGTACCTTTAAGAATAAAGTGCAGCTCCCATCTGGTGTTTGATCAATAGAAATGAAGCAATAGACAGTGTATGTGTATAAAGTAAATCCTCCTTTAACTCAGATGAGATACTATTAAACACATGTATACATGTCATTACAGTAATATTAACCATTTAAATCGCTATTTAATCAAAAACGTTAAATATTCATACATATGAATATTTGGTCGTTTTCCAATTTATGACCTCCATTGATTAATCTGAAAAAAAAACAAAACTTGGAGCTTTTAACCATTCACTGCAAACATGTCCAGTTAGGGCTGACATGGGCCACATGGGCTAGATGAGCTAAGGCTGGACATGGGCTTAACGTGGGCTTTGTTGTTGGGCCCCAAATGGGCATTAGATGGGCTAAACTAGCATGGGCAATAAGTGGGTTCCAGTTGGGCTTCACTCAACACACTCAACACACCCAAGGGGCCCATATGGGTTGGATAAGAACTGGTGAGTGGGCCCCATCTGGGCGGCCCATCTGGTTCCCAGCTAATTTTGTCCATGGGGTTCCAGGGTGGCCACATGTTGGCAAGCCCAGATGGGCTGAATCGGGGCTGCACATGGGCCCTAGCTAAAACCCATATGGGCAACCCTGGTGTTGCCCACATGGGGCCACGCTAGCTGGGCCCCATGTGGGCTGCACATGGAGTCATGGCCAGAGGACAGAGAAGCTAAATTAAAAATGAGAAGCAACCGCTGTCTCACCTCCACAGCATCTCCGACTCTCAGCTTCCTGCTCAGTGTCGGCTGATAGGCCAGGCACAGACCCACCTTCCTGTCAATCACGTACAGCCCCGCCCCCTCACTCACCACCTCAGTCACAGTGCCCTGTCAGAGGAAAAGGACGGATTTAATAACACTGACATTCTAACAGCCAGTCAGAACTCAGTATCCTCTGTCTTACCTGATAACTTATGACTCTGGACTTTTTCATCCTGACAGCTGATTGGGCAGCATGTGTCTCTGGCTCCGCCTCCTCCTGCTCCTCCTTACCCCCCTCTTCTTGCTCCTCCTCCTCCTGACTAGTCTGTGATTCCATCACAGGTGAGGACGGGTCTGCAGGTGTGTGTGTGTGTATCTGAGATTGCTCGCTCACACACAGGATTTTGTTTCCTCTCCATCCTCGCAGGGTACACACTCGCAAACCCGTCACACAAACACGCTGACCGACATGCATGCAGCGAGTCCACCACAACCTGCTGCTGTCCTGCACACAGATAGGTACAGGAAAAGACAGACAGGTGAGACAGGTAGTGACAGACACTTAGAGAGACAGACGGGTAGAGACAAGTGTACCTTGACCAGCACGGGTAGACACCGTGAACCGTCTGTCAATGTAAAGCAGAAGAACGTTGTTCCTCCAATGACCAGCAGGGGGCAGACTGATCCCACCTGACCAGAGACAGAGAGACGCTGTCCACGGATCCTGTGAGACAGACAGGTGAGGGACAGACAGGTGAGAGACAAAGATGTTTTATGGGTTTTTAGGGTTGTTGATGGAATGGAATGAGTTTATACTCACCCCATGCTAAAATGTGTTTGTACACTTCAGTTCTTTTTTAATTACAAAAATGAGTATTTGGGTATTTTTTGAGAACTTCCTTTTCCAAACCCAGGCAAAACCAATATAATCCAATTCAGGTTTTACTGGCGAACACACTTAAAATAAATTTGCATTTGATGGATTATTTCTCTGTTGTGACAATGCTTCTTGGCAACACATTTTATACCATTTGTGCTGTTTGCTCTTATCATGCATGTGATGGATTAGCTAAAATTAAGGAATCTGGCCTTCTTACAGTAATCTACCCACATCTGACCCACCTACCTTCATGTAAAAACAAAATGTCTCATGAAAAATATAATTGTATCAGTCTGACTGCATCATAGATGATGATAATATTAAGCAGAATGTACAACATTGCAGTAAATCTGTGTGCACTGTGTATAGGTACTAGGCTTGTCCCGATCCAATATCGGCATCGGATCGGCCGCCGATATTGGCAAAAATATGTGTATGGTATCATCGCGGTGGCACGGGAAAAAATCCGATCCGTTAAAAAAGTCTGGGTTTTCCAGCGCACCTATTCAGATAATCCATTCCAGTTTTTTGCTGTGGTCTCGCTAAAAATCCGGTCCGCATTTTCCAGCACACCAGCATTAGTGTCTCCCAGTTTACCTGAGGCATCCCTACATCAGCGGTTCCCAAACTTTTTTAGCTGCGCACCCCCATCAATATCCCTACCTGGTTGATGCACCCCCTATTTCCTACACCTTCCAAAAAACACAACTAAATGTCTTAAGGCAGCATTTTAATTCTGCTCAACTAGAACACAGGAGAATCACCAGGAGAATCACCAGGAGTAAAAGTGGTTAAAAACTCTTGCTGGAACTCAGTCCATGTAAAATAATGTGGTGCGTGCCGCTCGCGATTTTTTTACGGTTTTTAATCGGTTTCGGGCAATTTTTAGCACAGTTACGGATGTATGTCACTTAGTCAGACATGCATATATGAAAAAAACAGATTATCAATATCTGTCAAAGATTTATTAAGCTAAATATCAGTTGACAGTGAGTGATCCATCATACTCAGACTCCTCAGACTCTGCCTGCCCCTGCACCTGCTTCTCATCATCCTCTGATTCTGTGGTCGTGAATGTCATTTTGTCATTTTACGAACTTTGGTTCTTGTTGTTTCTTCAGCTCCGGCTGAGCTCTTTCACATTTTCTATTAAAATGTTGTATATTCTGCGCTGCATTGTACCAACATCATTTTGGTCGGTGAGAGCAAACACGTGCGGTTTGAACCAATCAGAATTAGCGATGCTGATAACGTGACCACGTGTCCATCAGCCAACCAGAAACACATTTGTTCAGCTCGGCTCGCCTTGCGTTGCATAGCAACCAGAGACGCGCTCAGACTTGTCGCTCCGTGGCAAACGGCACAGACAGACAGCGTAATTACACTGAAACGAGCCACTGGAATTGTTCCAGCACTCGGATAATGTAACTAATGTGACTTTAGTACATCGTTTTCCTTATTTAACATGGGATGTTGACATCTTCTCCTTTTTTAACGGAACACATCTCCGCAAATCTGCGGAAATGTGAGCGCGACTCCAGTGACTGGACTCGACTGTGTGTCACGTGATGCAGGAATAACGACGCACCAAAAAAAATAAAATGAAAAATGTTAAACCAGCATGTCTAAACAGAGAGAAGATGTATAACAGGATGTTGAATATCCTTTCAATGTGACAAATAAAACGTTTATTTAGACGATTTTATTCTGTCGGAAAATCCCACTTTGAAAAAACTTTTTATTAAAAACACTCCAGACCGCCATTACATTGTTTAGCTTGCGCACCCCCAAGTGCTCGGCTGGTAACTGGTACCACCAGTATCGGTATCGGCCGAAGGGCAAATACAATATCGGTATCGGAAGTGCAAAAAGCTGGATCGGTACATCCCTAATAGTTATATAGCACCATACAGCTGTTATATAGCACCATACAGCTGTTATATAGCACCATACAGCTGTTATATAACACCATACAGCAGTTACATAACACCATACAGCTGTTATATAACAACATATAGCTGTTATATAGCACCATACAGCTGTTATATAGCACCATACAGCTGTTATATAACACCATACAGCAGTTACATAACACCATACAGCTGTTATATAACAACATATAGCTGTTATATAGCACTATACAGCTGTTATATAGCAGCATACTGCTGTTATATAGCACCATACAGCTGTTATATAGCACCATACAGATGTCATATAGCACCATGCAGCTGTTATATAGCACCATACAGATGTCATATAGCACCATACAGCTGTTATATAGCACCATACAGCTGTTATATAGCACCATACAGCTGTTATATAACACCACACAGATGTCATATAGCACCATACAGCTGTTATATAGCACCACACAGATGTCATATAGCACCATACAGATGTTATATAGCACCATACAGCTGTTATATAACACCATACAGCTGTTATATAGCACCATACATATGTCATATAGCACCATACAGCTGTTATATAGCACCATATAGCTGTTATATAACACCATACAGCTGTTACATAGCACCATACAGCTGTTATATAACACCATACAGCTGTTATATAGCACCATACATATGTCATATAACACCATGCAGCTGTTATATAACACCATATAGCTGTTACATAGCACCATACAGCTGTTATATAGCACCATACAGCTGTTATACAACACCATACAGCTGTTATACAACACCATACAGCTGTTATACAACACCATACAGCTGTTATACAACCATACTCTGGAGAGGTTAGAGATCATATGACTCACTTTTTGTGCATTAAAGCAGCAGCCTCTCTGATTCCAATTGTTCCGCTAAGCCCCGCCCCTCCTCCACGTCCAGTAGTCAATCTCTGTTCAGGACCAGGACGCAGCAGGACAGGAGAGCCAATCAACTCAACGCAGCCTCCGTCCTTCTGCTGCCCCGGGGAATTTTGGGGGATGTAGTTCCAGTGAGGAAGGAAGATGGGCTGATTGAGCCACAGAGGAGAGGGCGACAGGCTCTGTAGAGAAGTGAGGACGTTCTGTCACACGACGTCTCCCTGATAATATTCCTGCACTCTGATCAGTGTTAAACTCAGGTATTAACTCACCTCACACCTAACGCTGCCGCTGGCATCCTTCAACCACCACGTTCCACCCGGCCCCTCTGTCAGACAGCCAATCAGCAGCAGGTTGACCCGTGGTAGAGCATGGTGACCCGGCAGAGAAAGCTCCGCCTCCTTTGCCCACGCTCGTTGCTGATTGGTGCTCCAAGACAGGTTACTCACACAAGCCAGGTGCTGTCGGGAGAGCAGCTCAGAAACACATAGCGGCCTGCAGGGGTCAAAGGTCAGAGTGGAACAGAAATGAAAGGATGAAACACTACAAAAGCATCAATGTTAATCCATAATGTGACAGCTGAGTCATACCTGTAGCTGACAGGTAAACTGTGCGTGACAGACAGCTGTTCCTGAATCTTCTTCACCACACACACACTCAGCTGAGAACTCAGAACTCCACCTGAAGCATCTCCATAAATGATCAATAATCTAAGTTATTACAGATCAGCTGTAATAATAATTAATTATCTCAATGTTCTTCGTTACAGTTTCATTTCCGATGAAGTCAGAGGCACAAATCTATAACATGCTCGTTAACATGCTCGTTACCACAACGACTCTCATCCTAATTCACACCTTGAAGGGTGACCTATGTGACCCTTTGTTATGGGATGGGAGGTGTGGTCTATAGCTCCACCCTCTGTGATCCAGAGATATAGCTCCTGGTTTCCATCATCAGGCTAGAACTGAAGAAGCCTTTTGGATGAAAGGTGAAACGTCTTCAAGCTCAAAGAAAAAGTCCAGTTGCCTACTTTTTAAAAACCCCTTGACTATAACATGCTCATTCATCTGCAGCTGCAACTGACAATATGTTTCATTATTGTTTAATCTGCAGGTTATATTCTGTATTAACCAATTAATTTAGTCCATTAAACGTCAAGAAATCATCAAACTGTTGGTTATAATTTGTTGAAATTCAAGGTGATGTCTTCAGCCTGTCTAATCAACAGTCTGAAACTGAAAAACATGAACTTGACAACCGATGAATAAAATGGATTCAGATTCTCATTGAGACAAGACACAGACTGTAACATACAGGTAGTAGACAGGACACAGAGACTGTTACTTGATGAATCAAGAAAATAGATGAATCAATAATAATTCTGGTTAAATAAATGGACCTTAACTTCTTTTTTATTACAGACTCATTAATTCACTTTTCAGCAGATGTTTCGACAGTGTGAATGCTGATTGGACGACTGACCTGCAGGTAAAGCATCACCAGAGGGAGGGCCAGGGCCAGAGAGAGCAGGACACACCTGTTCTCTGATGAAAGTAAATATGTCCTTCAACCAGATGGACTCCTGCAGGAGGACAGTTACACACTGTTAAATTCAATATATTCAATATAATCACCACATTCCTAGGGGGCAAAGGGGTTTTACACACATGAAGATATTCAACGGTAATCGCTGTTGTAGGTCAAATCAAACTGATTTGATGGACTCCATACTTACTATATATATACTAATTACGGAGTATACTTCCATACTCCGTAATTTTGCGGTTTGGCCACTAGTAAAATTAGCTTCAACACCCAGTGCTGGTGCTGGAGCCCTGGCTGCTGATTGATACTGAAATATTGATAATAATTCTTCATAATTAACCCTCTATTCCATAGTGTTGCCATAGAAACAATTACTTTATCATAATTTTTCTAAAAAAGCTGTGATATAAAATCTGTTTTTACAGCTCAGTGTGAAAAGGGAGGCTTTTATTTTGAAAGCCATACAATTTATGAGGCCACATGGCCAGGATATCCCGTTTACTGACATGTAAGCGTCACTATCTCAACCAAAGGTTGTCTTTTGTTTGGAAAAAATGTCACCAAATAAAAAAATGTATATGAATTTAATTCATTTGGCAATTCAATTGGCAACAAATCTGTTGCCAATTCAATATGCAAATATGGAAAATATGGAAAATTGATAGTGCTATTCCTAGTCCTAGTTATGTAATATTTCATGCAATAGAGGGTTAAACAATAATATAGTTTGATATATAATATATAATTTGAAATGCACTTTTCATTTATATTTTCCCAAACACTGTCTTTATTGTCTGATAATGATCACATAGTCCAGTTGGATGTAGACCGTCTAATTCTGGTTCCTATGTTCCTCATTTTATGGGTTCTAACATAAGTGAAGCTTTTGGTAAATAGAGTCCGTTATATTGGCTTATCTGAGCATGCAGCAGCCTGGTTTACCAACTAGATAGTAGATAGGACACAATGTGTTTGGATGGCACCATCCACCTCCTTTTTACTGACAGTTGCAAAGTGGGTGCATCAAGGTTCTGTGTTAGGACCTATTTTATTTTCTATTGATGTCAACAACCTTTGTGGATACTTATCAAATGCTGTTCATCATCTCTTGTACAGGCCTTTGACTTTTTACAGTCTGCCTATGATATTGTTTAGTCCTGTATAAAGAATATGAAGTTGAATAATGCTTTTTCCTAAAGTTAGCGAGCCACAAAGCTTGTCTCTCAAGGAAAAGTAAGTGGACTAGTCTCAAGTTTTATATGATTTGGGGCTTTCACTTTGCTCCTCATCAAAGTTAGGTTTCTATTTTAGTAACCAGGAAAAATCTTCAAAGACTTTCCTGCCACTGTTAGTTTATGGCCAGCCTTGTAAGGTATAGTCAGACGTACCCACTGGTTGAGCTTTATCTATAAAACTCTTATTTGTCTAGTCCCTACCAAGTGTTTAAATACACTGACCGCTCTGCCTGGAATACCTTCAAAAAAAGACTTTTTCTGATCTATAATGATGCTTTCGCCTCAATGTGAAAGCATTGAAAGACTTCATGTCTCATTGAGGCGACCTGGATAAATAAAGGTTTATAAAATAAGATCATATGATGATACTATGCTCTTTCTGATTGTGAGATGTGTCTTTTTTCCAATTCTAACAGCTTGTTTGTTCACTCTCCTGTTGCCCGGAATGCCTGAATGTGCAGGAACACATATAAATACGTTTTTTAATTTATATTTGTGTAACATTATTTCATATACTGTAGAAAATCCTGACAGCTACTAGACCGGCCCAACATGAGACTGTACAGACCAGAGACTGAATCACTACAGATTAGTTTGCTTGGCTTATTCTCCTCAACCTATTACAAAGCCATCAAGATAGCATAAAGCTCAACAGTACAAGGTTCTTCTCCACATCTCAGCGAGGTAATGCCACTGCAGAACCTGTTTTTTGATACTGGATCCTTTGACCCACCAGTGAAATTATTCACAAGTACTTTTTCCACACAATGACAGGCCAATTACCGTTGGACAAAACTCGTTTTCATGCCATCCAGCATTGCTGCGGCATCTCATATCAAGAAAAAGGTTAAATTTCATGCCATGCCTCTAAACACACTCTCAAAACCCAAGTTCACAAGCTATCACAGATATAGCCGCTGATCAAGACACAGTCTAGTTTTGATCTTACCATGGCTACATATATAGAGATGCAAATTATCATAATGGGAAATAAAATAGGACTTACTACACTTCCCTGTGGTATCCCCCATTCTCTAACATACTGGCTTGACATGTTTGACCCCCATCCAGATCACCTGGATCGACCTTCCTCTAAAAGTTCCATGAGCCAATCAAACATTTTCCCTCCAATTACCATTATGTGCAGTTTAACAATGTATCCCAGTGTATTCAACGCGACTTCATACTACGTGTTCACGTAAGGTTTTAGCGTAGCTTCTGCTATGGAATGTGTCCAACCCAAGGCCAGGGGGCCAAATCTGGGCCTCCACCTCATTTCCTGTGCCCCCTCCAGAGCTTCACAGACTTGTGTGATTTATTGAGCGATGGAAAGTGAATAAATGTTTGAACTTAACAGAGACACACTGGTCACGTTGTCTTTGTACGACTTCATTAACTCCTAAATCTTTTCTCAATCGGCCACGAAGGTTGTTTAAAAACAGGAAAGTTTCTGTTTTTCCTTATTTTCCTTTGTTGAAGTACATCTGTCATTACTTTCTGGTACTTTCTATTCTTTAATATTTAGCATAGCAACACAAAACCATAGATTCCAATCTTTGAAACATCCATGAAATAAATCCAATAGTTAATAGTGGTTATCAGCATATTCTTGTATGAGTCTCTAGATATCTGTGATGATTTTACATGTTTTGCTGCAGCTTTTTAATAATTAGACATTAACAACAATAGAACATTATTTCTGCATCAGCAGATTTTTAAATTCAGTTTAAAAATCTTAGCAAATTGTCACCAGCACTATTATGAGTGGAGAGATAATTATCTAATATAATAACATATATAATAATTATACGTAGATACATATATATGATCTTTATAATTGGTCCTTTGAGGGAAACCAGAACAGTGATATGATCCAGGATCAAACTGAGTTTAACTCTCCTGTGAGATCTGTCACTGCTCACTAGCTGAACATGTTGAATTTAACAGATTTCTAAACGGAGTTCAATTATAGAAACAAAGATCTTCACTGACGGCTTCACTGCCGGGTTGGAACTGCTCCAGAAACAGCTTCAAGTCGTCCATGTCCGCAGTCCACACCGCTGAGCTTGGACTTCACATTTCATTACGTTTAGATGTTTAGAAACGAGTTCATGCTGTAAACAAACCACTCCCGCAAAAAGCCTTCAAACTTCCTGCTAAGTGACGGTGTCCGGTGAGGATCAAACCGAGCCGCAGCGCATGCGCGGTATAACGGAAACCCGTATGAATTTTCTCAACGCATTTTCTATACAATACAGGCCAAAAATTAACCCAGGTTAATTTTTTTTTTTTAATTTTTAAATTTATTTTTTTTCAAAATGGTGTGAAACGAAAGTGACCTGAGCACAAGTTAAAGGTAGCAACAAAAGATAAAAACAAAAATAAATATATTTATAGAATCATTAATCTTACTTCTCTTAATTGATAGTTCTTTGGAAATCTGTGGATATATGAATTTTGTATGAGGAACTGAAGTAAGGACATGCTTCTTTATAGCCCATGTGTGTGCAACTTTTATACGATTCTAAAGGTTCAAATTTCTCTAAAAACAAAGAAACTTCATTTCAGAAGGCATGTGTATGGTAATTAAAAACTAAATACAATTTATAAGGTAATGATACTCTATACAGTCTGTACAATCTGTAAAATATATTTTAAAGTTTTCTAATCTGCAACTCTATTTCTTAATCCAAACTAAATTTGGTGACCTCAAGGTTTCTTATCTTTTTCCCCAGGATC
Source organism: Lepturacanthus savala (assembly GCA_030544235.1). Taxonomy (NCBI): domain Eukaryota; kingdom Metazoa; phylum Chordata; class Actinopteri; order Scombriformes; family Trichiuridae; genus Lepturacanthus; species Lepturacanthus savala. The sequence continues at coordinate 4,030,217 of CM060483.1, read as the reverse complement.
AATTAATGATTTAGTTATTACAAATTCTTTAGTTCTTATGATAAATCATTACTCAGTAAATTACATATTTTATTTATTCTATTTAGTCCATTCATTTTATATAATTACGTCCTAATCTTTTTATCTATCTATTTTAAATATGCATACACAATGGTGTGTTCTGGTAATCTCATTTAAATGAGCAAGAAATGTATTGTCATGTCTTGCTACCATCTTTGTTTGGGTTGGGAAACAGCTGTCACCACCTGGGTCACTGGTTATAATCTTTTTCAACATGCACCAGATGTCATATTTTTACAGCTAAACGTCACCTGTAAATAATTTCAGTGTATGTAGATGATTCATACTGTGGGTTTGAACTGATGCTGAGCTTTGTGGTACCTTACACCAGATGTCTAAAACATATTTCAGTGCTCTGAGATTAAATGTACTTTATGTTCTTAATGCATATTTTAGTCCTCTAACGACGTACTTGACACCAGTGTGGCCATCTTCAAACATACCAAAGTTTATTCCTACTGTAAAATCATAAATAGAACCAGAAAAATGTACGATACGGTCTCTGTCCTCATCCCTTGTGCTGCTACTCTCTGTCGCCCCTCCTCCACCCCCCCTCTGATTGGCCCGTTATTTGACAGCCACCAACTCTATCCAATCCGCTGGAAGAATACAAAAAAGCTCCGCCCCGTTGTGGCTGTAGAATTCCCGCCCTGATAGCGTTGCTGGGCAGGCGGAGCTGTATAACAACGAGCTTTAACTTGCTTTAACCGGGATCCAATCACAGGCGAGCCTTCAGATAAGCCCCGCCCAGGTTTGCCAGCCCTCTAAATAGAGATGACCAACGGGGGCGTGGCTGGGGGGCGGGGCCGGGCACGAGCTCGACCCAGTTTGAAAGTGAACCAACGGCTCCAGTCGCTGCTTTGCCACCAAACATCAACAAGAACCACGATAAAACTGACCCGGTCCAAAGTCTGCCTGAGCCTGTAGCCGGCCCTCCTGACGAGTGAGTACCGCACCTTATTCACTGGTTAAATGTTTAATTTACCCGACACTGCGCTGTCTCTGATTTGCCGATTGTCTTTTTTTTCTCTGAAGTGCAGGATCTTGTGATAAAAGATCCGGGATGAAGGCTGGAAAAATAAATAAAATGGCCGCTTTAACCATCAGGATGTGGCTGTTGTTTGTGAGATTTGCTCGCATTTCGGTGCCTTGTCTGTATGTGTTTACTAGTGGGACTGTGGGAGACGTGTTGTTGTAAACACGAAACGCCCATTTTTGGAGCATGAATGCCAGGAAATAGACTGGTCCCGTCCACACACAACGCTGACCTCTCCAGGGCATAGCCGGGGCCCTGCATTGAAAATGCGTAGCTGTCGCGCTGAATCCAGATTTCCATTGCGAACTGTTTGGTGAAAGTGCGGCACTGCGACTAAAGATAAAACGCACACAAGCATTAAATCTCATTTTATGGGTTCTAACTTGTCTGCGGGGTAAAAGGCTGATTTTATCCCGACTAGCCGGCCACTAGTGGAGGGGGATGGGGTGGCTAGCTCCGCAGAGGGCGGGAAGCAAATGGTGGCCCATTGTTCTGTCGGAGCTAGCCCGTTAGCATGGCTAGGCTAACTGCAGCAGTCAATACGTCTCTATAGAAGACGCGGCTAGCTCCGGTTTATGTTCACCTCTACGGCTCATAGACCTCCAGTCACAGGCGGGAGAGGAGGAACCGGGCTCCGGCGGGATGTCCCGGCACATTATCCGACTGAAAGAGAGTCCAGGCCGGCCGGTGGGCCTCCTGAGTCCCCGTCTGAGAAAATGGATCCCCTCTCAGTTTTCTTTGTTATTCACAATCTCTGTTTGGATGCTGATGGGCCATTTATTTTTTTTGCAATTGTGACTGGTTAATTAACGGGCGACTTTTAATGAAAGACAGATAAAGTTGACCGCCTCTATCATGGTATATAATGTCTATTCAAACACTTTTAAACCTTTTGCAAGGTTAAATTTAAATAATGAACTGAACAAAACCAGACAGTAGGTTAAAGGGTCATTCAACCCAAATGTGTTTAATGTGTCTGTTCTGTTTTCTGTGAAATTCAGATTAAAAAAAAAATAAATAAATAAATCTTTTTATTTATCTTTTTATTTTTTTGATCCCACTCTTTAGTGGGTGGTGTCAAGTTCAAAGGTATTAAATGAGCTGCGACAAACAATTATCATAACTTGGGTTTTTTGATTATCCATTATCTAGACTGGATTAGCCTTTATTTTTTACTAAATGATTTAGCCTACTAAATATAAGATGAAAAATAAGGGTTCCATCCCTGTCTTCTAGAGCTGCAACCAGCAATTATAACTATTGGGTTTATTGATTATCCATTATCTAGACTGGATTATACTTTTATTTTTAGTAAATTATTTATCCTACAAAATATAAGATGAAAACAATGTCTTTTAGATCCTTAATTGTGAGGATTTGCTGCTGATTTTGTTGTGTTTCATATTGAAATGAACATTCTTGTGCTAAACAAAACATGATTGAAGACTTCACCATGACCTGCAGGAAATTGCAATGAACAGCATTATTTTCTGTAATTTTTCATAATATATCAGTTTATTTTAACATTACACTTTCTGTAGTTTTAATAATTAACCTTGTAATATTTTCACTAGTGTCAGTTTATGTCATGTCTCAGGTTTACAGCTGTTTTCCTTTTTTCCAGCTGAATATCTAGATTGAGTTGGAAGTACATTGGAGTCTGAAAAGACATGGATTACATAATTGTTTAATTAGAGAGATTATCATTAATGTTAACAAACAATTGTACTAATATACCTTATTAATTTATAAAATATGTATTATGTTATTTTTTGATTGCGATGACATGGAAATTGAAATTGCTGAAAATAAATAATGAATTTAAAGAAGGTATCATTTGAGCTGATGAATGGGTGGTATATCAGAACTAAACAGCCTTTAATCTCTTCTCTGCATTCTGTCCATCAGGCCGCCAGTATGATGCGTAAAGACGTTAACAAGCCCAAGGGGAAGACGTCAGCATATGCCTTCTTCGTCCAGACGTGTAGAGAGGAGCACAGGAAGAAACACCCCGAGCAGTCCGTGAACTTTGCTGAGTTCTCCAAGAAATGCTCAGAGAGATGGAAGGTAAAAGACAGAGAGAGAGAGAGACGGGTAGAGCGGTGGACAGGTGAAGAGAAAGAAACATACAATCAAGAAAATAAATGAATTCATACGATGAGTGAAAATAATAAATAATGCCTTCAAAAACAGCATAAATGTGATGCAATTCCAAATGGAGTGGAGGCAGAGAGCACTGCATCCGAACACGTTTCTGACACGTTTGACGTTAAACGCTTGACAAATCCAGAGGCTGACATCTTTTTTGTTTCTAATTAACTGGAGAAAATCCTTAAAATAGGATGTAATTTTTAAACCTTCACTTACACGTCAAAGTTTTCTATAAACTTCTGATATCTGTTAAATGAACATTCTGGTATTATTTAGAATTTGTATCATAGTCAACAAACTCAAACCAATAATGTGTCAGTGCATCTCTTAAATACTCCTGTGGTTCTCAGCCCAGAGCTGATTGGTTCCTACTCAGGACTTTGCTTGTCTCCTGTATAAAGATGTCATTTCCTAAAACAGCTGGAGGGAATTTGTTGTGATATGTGTCCATAATGCTAATGCATAATGCTAATAATATTTATAATCATCTATTTTATTGATTCATTGATTTTTTCAGAGCTCTCAAACACCTGACAAGGCCTTTGAAAAATATTGTAAATCTAATATATAACAAAACAGTGTCCAAAATTAACTTTTTGTCCTATGTGCCAATGGCGGGAGAACTCAGAAAATGTACTGGCCAATAAATATTTATTCCAGGCAGCTATGACTGCATCATGTACTAATTTACTAAAATAATTACCTCAGGTTTTACTATCTGTAGTGATTATGAATCGTAACATTGGATTTACAACTTTTATCGTGAACTTTCAATAATAAAATATTTTTAATTCCCTAACTAGAGTATTTAACCCGGGTTTCATGACCCTCTATGTGAGCAGCTCCATCCACAAAAGTTATAAAAAGGCAGTGGAGATCAGCCGCCATTAAAAAACCTCCAAACGCAGCAGATAGTCACTGTGCTGAAATGAAACAAGCACATAAATGATAGTAATTCCATAAATGAAGTGGTCTCTACAGCATCCGTCTAGATTGATCCTTTAGTATCTGTGAGGTGAGCTGCAGCTGCAGCGCTCACAGAGACATACTCAAGTTGAGAAAGACCACCAATAGAATACCAATTATTTACCAGCCAGTTAGCCGGTAACCCCATTGTATTTGTCACCAGACTAGGGACACACAATGATATCAGCTCATTATCTCTATAATCAGTCAATCTTTATTTGTATAGCTCTTTTCCTACATTTAAAAACATAACACAAAGTGCTTCACAAAATAAAATAGATAAATGACAGTACCCCTCACCCCCTTTATAGACCCATATTATTATATCATTAGAACAGAGACATGTCCAGTCACTGATGATCCAGATGAGGAAACACTAGAGCTAAAAAACCCAATAGATGAAAAGACATAATAAAACCTAAGAGGTCAAAGACCACGAATACAACAGATTAATCATTGAGACGGGTTAAAAACGGAAATAAATCAGGAAAAAGATGAATCAATCAATTAAAAGCTGGATCAATCTGGTGAACCAGTCTACACACTAAGTCAGCAGAAAACAGGGCATAGAAACCAGGGTGAAGCAGTGAACCAGGTTTCTATAACTAGTATTAGTGACAGCTGCACTTGTTGGGATAAAGTGCAATAAAACCTTTATGAGTAATAAGCTAATACTTAATCACTACACCTGTTCAACCATCATAAACTTATAGAAAGCTGCAGGTTCTGCAGCCTCTCATCCACCAACAAGCACGTCATAAATATGATCATCAAAAACCTGATTCACAACAGAAACTTGTTGATGTGTTGTTTTTCACTATATTACGTGTTAAGAGTTTAATAGTCATTTACTCTGTGTTTTCTATCTATTTGCAACACATCTTAAAATTTGGCAAAGTCAAACCCAAGTCTATGTTCTTTGTTCTTTATAAACTTCACTCAGTTTTTTTATGTCAGGGATATTATTTAAGACATATCTGTCATGTGGTGTAACTCTAAAAACTTGGTACCAGACAGTTTAACTCAGTTTAAAACCATATTTTATAAAGTTTTTGACTTTCTCATCTTGCCAAACATTATTGTCACTGACCCTAATACTACTGACTGGAAAAAATACTGTTGTGATCTAGAAAACAACACTTAACACACTTAAAACATGAATTAAAACCTAATTTGCAGTGGGCCATTACAATGACCGTAGACATAATAATATGTTCATTCGGTGGGTATCTGCAATGAGTGGGGAAACATTGTGTTATCTGCAATAAATCCATTATTGTTTGTCCCTATGGCAAACCCCAAATATACCCACGTTCAGCAGTTGGCAGCTTTTACATTTGGAGCCTGTGATATGTTTGTATAAGTCATATATATATAAATAGGTATTATACTGATTTATAAAACATGGGAGAGAAGGACTCCCTGGATCAGGTTTATTCTAATATATTATTAATAAACTGTCATGTATATAAATAATTTGTAGTTAAAGTGTAACTTTTAAACAGGCGAGCAGTGTTTTTCCATGCAGTTTCCATCTGTTGCACTAGATGGCAGCAGAACATCAATGTGACATAATATCTCCTAAATATTGAAGTATTTTTTATTTTAGCAGGTGGTTTTGATCTCAGTGAATCTGCAACACTGTTAATTGTGAATTCCTGTAGTAAATAATATATGATTCATTACTAGATCAGTATCTCTGTATAAAACAAACCTTTTTACTGTTGGTGAACAGAAGATAAGGAGATGAGTATAGTTTTTACTGGGGATGCTCCAATCACATTATTCACACCAATCGTCTGTGAGCCACATCCAGCCAATGTCTGATACAGATCAGTAGTTTTTGTACAGTTCCACATCTGGCAGATTTACAACTTGTATCCATCCTCAAAAGTTATAAAAGGCAGTGGAGATCAGCAGCTATTAAAAACAGCCAAACGCAGCAGATACTCACACTGTGCTGAAATGAAACAAGTATATAAATGATAGTAATTCCATAAATGAAGTGGTCTCGACAGCATTCCTCAGCTGTGATTTGAGGAAGTTCACGTCCACTTCATCAGAAAGAGCCATGACTCGTACAGCACCTTACCCAACACCCTCAACATACCTGAAAGCTGGCACATGCACTGCATTCACTGGTTAGCTGCACACTTTTATTCACCTGTCAGTGAGCCACCACAACCTGGACATCATCTCTGTTAGCCCCAATGAATAAGTTATCCTGAAAAACAGTGAAAACTTCAAGTAGCCTCCTACATGTTCATTTGAACCTCTGTGTGTTTTATTTCCACTGTTAGCATAAATGAATGTGATTTAACCTCATTATCCTGGATAATGGATTATTTGATGGACATGTGGCTTATATAGAAATAGAATAGTGCTACATGTTAAAGAATAAAAGGTATCGCATTATTAAGGCCCACGTTAAAGGGAAATACACTCACTGGCCACTTTATTAGGTACACCTGTCCAACTGCTTGTTAACACTTAATTTCTAATCAGCCAATCACATGGCGGCAACTCAGTGCATTTAGGCATGTAGACATGGTCAAGACAATCTCCTGCAGTTCAAACCGAGCATCAGTATGGGTAAGAAAGGTGATTTGAGTGACTTTGAACGTGGCATGGTTGTTGGTGCCAGAAGGGCTGGTCTGAGTATTTCAGAAACTGCTGATCTACTGGGATTTTCATGTACAACCATCTCTAGGGTTTACAGAGAATGGTCCGAAAAAGAAAAAAACATCCAGTGAGCAGCAGTTCTGTGGGTGGAAATGCCTTGTTGATGCCAGAGGTCAGAGGAGAATGGCCAGACTGGTTGGAGCTGATAGAAAGGCAACAGTGACTCAAATAACCACCCGTTACAACCAAGGTAGGCAGAAGATCATCTCTGAACGCACAGTACGTCGAACTTTGAGGCAGATGGGCTACAGCAGCAGAAGACCACGCTGGGTGCCACTCCTTTCAGCTAAGAACAGGAAACTGAGGCTACAATTTGCACAAGCTCATTGAAATTGGACAATAGAAGATTGGAAAAACGTTGCCTGGTCCGATGAGTCTCGGTTTCTGCTGCAACATTCGGATGGTAGGGTCAGAATTTGGTGTCAACAACATGAAAGCATGGATCCATCCTGCCTTGTATCAACGGTTCAGGCTGGTGGTGGTGGTGTAATGGTGTGGGGAATATTTTCTTGGCACTCTTTGGGCCCCTTGGTACCAATTGAGCATCGTTGCAACGCCACAGCCTACCTGAGTATTGTTGCTGACCATGTCCATCCCTTTATGACCACAATGTACCCAACTTCTGATGGCTACTTTCAGCAGGATAATGCTCCATGTCATAAAGCTGGAATCATCTCAGACTGGTTTCTTGAACATGACAATGAGTTCACTGTACTCAAATGGCCTCCACAGTCACCAGATCTCAATCCAATAGAGCATCTTTGGGATGTGGTGGAACGGGAGATTCGCATCATGGATGTGCAGCCGACAAATCTGCACCAACTGTGTGATGCCATCATGTCAATATGGACCAAACTCTCTGAGGAATGCTTCCAGCACCTTGTTGAATCTATGCCACAAAGAATTGAGGCAGTTCTGAAGGCAAAAGGGGGTCCAACCCGTTACTAGCTGGTGTACCTAATAAAGTGGCCGGTGAGTGTATATCAGTGTCTGTACATGATAACTTGTCTCTGTAGCAGCTGAAAATGTCCTGGAGAAGTCGTGGAAAATAATTTCAGGTTAAGAGTAGGAACCTTGAAATACCATCAGGTCCTTCAGCTAGAATATGAAAGAAGGATCTTATTTCATCATGTTGTTACCAATACCACTATACCTCTATGACAACATTTTAGAGTAGTTAACTAACTAGTAGCTAACTACCATTATTATCTACTACTACTATTGCAGCCCACCGTTCCATATTCCTAATAATCAGCTGATTGTTGATGGCTGGCGGTTGATTGGGCGTCCCCAGTCATTACATCATTACATCATACCATCATACACATGTTGGACCATCAGCAAGTTTAACTGCAACAATCACAGCTGGTTTAATTGAGGACTGCTGGTGTTACAGGTGAGATTAAGTCCTCTATAAATCAGACAGTGGTCTATAAAGAAGCAGATGAATCATCAACTGCATGTTGAGCTGATCAATAACTATAAGTTAATGTTTTCTACATCATGTTTCTGGCCATGTCCAGATCTTTGAATGTGTCAGTGTTGCAGTTTGCTCCCAGTGGACAGACGGGATCATTTGTTTGATTTGCTTCCTTGTGCAGCTGTTGCTGACCTCAGATCAGTTAGAGGTGATTGGTGGAGGTGGTGCTGTCTGTACTTCATGTCTGTGTGTGTGTGTGTGTCACTACAGGGCCTTACCCCCAGTGATAAGAAGTGTTTCGAGGACATGGCGAAGGCCGACAAGGTGCGTTATAACCGGGAGATGAGGGACTACGTCCCCCCCAAGGGTTTCGGAAAGAGGGGCCGCAAGAGGAAAGACCCCAATGCACCAAAAAGACCCCCGTAAGTCCCCAGAATCCCCTTTTTGTGTCTGTCTTCATGTTCAACCTGAATATCACTCCAGGAATTCAGTGGTTTTGTCATTATTGAGGTCTACATTTTTCTGTTTTTTCCTTTTCTCAAATCTTCTTCATTTACTTCTTAAACACAGCATATACAAATGAAGAGTTATGTATAGTGTCATGTTGTTTATTTTCTCCTTCCACAGAGATTCTGTATATTATTTAGAGAGTATGAGTTTTAGCAACAAACGACCCCATGCTAGCAATATTATAATATATTAATATATAATATTCTATGTATATAAATATACACACACAGATGTTAAAGGTGTTGAACCTGACAGAGTGCTGCTCTGTGGCCAGCAGAGATCAGATGCTGCTTCATGTTAACTTAGGTCATCTTTGATTTCGCATGTCTCTGCAGAGATGCAGGATATCAAGAATCATGTCAGGCTTTAACATTTTCACACTGGGATCTCAGGGTTTCCTCTAGGGTTTTTGTTCCCAGCAGCAGTGGCCAGGAATTCTGTTGGTAGGGCATGTGCTGAATTCACAGTCTGGTCTATATTCAATACAGGGACACATAAAGAACTGAATGAATGAACTAACTATAGAGTAATGACAGACATTTGTATTTTGAGGAGAAAGTAAGAAAAAAATAGGTTTCTTTTGAAAGAAACTTCATGGTCATTTGAGTTAAAATTTCTGAGTTTACAAGGTGCATTTGAATGCACATACCTTTTCTGGTATTTGTTGTTTTCACAACAAATGGTAACATAACCCCACATAACGTAAGGGGCTTTTATATTTAGAAACATGTTTTATTTTGAAAGTCTTAGGAACGCTCTACACCATTTGTAGGACTTGACTTCCTGTGTGGTGTGATTTCTGGCTGGTGACCTGACTCCTGGAGCTGCAGGAGTGAGCTGCAAGTGCTGTATAATCCACCAAAAAACTCAATGTGTGTCTACCACTGGGATACCATGTATTGATCCTTAGAAATCAGTATATCCAAAAAAAAAGCCAGGAAAAAAGTAATTGTACAGCATTTACAGCTGCTTTTTTCATGACCTACTCCTCTATTTTTTTGCACCAGCGAATGAATGAATGTAGAGGACACCCAGATGTATCTAGACTTCAGCGAGTGCTGTTGATCTCCTGTTGACCACAGTGAATGAACCCAGCCTGAAAGGTTAACGGCGGTGCTGAATGTGTGCCTGCAGGTCTGCGTTCTTCGTGTTCTGCAGCGAGTACCGTCCCAGCGTGAAGCAGCAGTACCCTGGTCTGTCTATAGGAGACTGTGCCAAGAAGCTGGGAGAAATGTGGAGCAAACTGTCCCAGTCTGAGAAGCTACCGTACGAAGAGAAGGCCCAGAAGCTACGAGAGAAATACGACCGGGTGAGATGACAGGGACTCAGCTGTGGGTTTGGACTGGATTAGTTGTATCACACTGACAAGACAACACTACACTACTAGGCACAAAAAATGTAAAGTTCCATCTCTAGAGCAGCGTTTGGTTTGTCCGCTCTGGGCTACTGTAGGAACCCATTCAATTAAAACCATTCAGTCCATTGGACTAAAAAACTAAATTGAATGAATGAATGCTTTTATTTTTATTTTTATTTTAGAAAAGCAAAATAAAGCCTTGTTGTGTAGAATTTATCAGACAACTTAAAGAGAATAGGCTGAATCCTCCAGGCTTATTTGCTTTAATTTCATTGTAAACTTTACAAATTCTCAATTAATTGATTTGTGTACTAATTAAAACATCCTTATGGATATTTTATTCTATTTATCTAATTTGTTCTGCTAAATGCTCTTAAATCTTACACACAATGGACATTTAACCCATTCAAGCCCAGATTTTTTTCATAGATTTCATCCATATAATTATATCAGTTGAGTCGATAACTAGTTGATATATATATATCTATTTTCGCCATTTTGTACTATTTTCTTTGCAGAAAATAGTGTTTAATGGCTAAAATAGTTACCTCTTCCACAAATATGCCCATATACAAAATTATTTCTAGAGAATTGAATGATTAAATAGATAGATATATGTCACTTTCATACTTTTTTTTTTGCTTAAAACCTTTTGTCTAATTTGTTTCATCAGGAAAAAAAAGCTTGAGTACCATTTTTTAAGTATAAAGTGACTCATAGGCTTCAATGGGTTAAAATAATGTCGTAGTCGTCACATTTACAAACAACACGAATGCTGTGACATCTGGATTAATTACCAAATATAATGAAATGAAAACTGATTTACTGAGTTTATGTTTAAAAATATCAGCTCATTTTAGAGATTGTCTTGGGAATCTGAACTTTAAGCAGCTGAAAGCTGATGTCGGTGTGGTGTTTGGTTGTTAGTCTCCGTAGTAACAGCCGTGTTTGTATCAGGACATGGTGGCGTACCGCGGCGGGGGAACGTATGCCAGGAACCCCGGCTCCTCAGCTCAGGGAGGAGAGGAGGAGGACGACGACGAGGGAGAGGACGAAGACGACGAGGAGGAGGACGACGAGTAGAGACCATGAGCTGCAGCTGGATGAGAGACTGAGAGTGTGTGAGACAGACAGAGAAAGACCCGTGTGCATGCCAGTGTGTGTTTGTTTGTGTGTGTGTGTTTCAGAGGAAGGAAGAGGTCAAAGGTCAGGCAGATTTTAAACCATTTTAAAGTGAAGTGAAGTGTTTGCCAGCTGCTCATCGGCTGAGAGGAGACAGGGCAGCGTTTAAAGGACAGAAATCTGACCTGAGACCAGCCGTCCTTTAAACAAACTGCTGATTTTAGGTAGAGAAGAAGACAGACAGGTGGAGGTAAGCTCAGCTGCCAGCCAATCCCCAGCAGCCGTTGTCTGTTACCATGGTATCAGGCTGAGGTGCTGCTGATGAGTTTATTTTAACAGAGCCGATCAGAAAGAAACGAGTTGTTTTACTTTTCCCTTTTAGGACTTTTTAAGGTTTAATATCTGAGGTCAGACTGGAGTGGAGTTCCTCTCTGTGGTCACAGGGAGGACATCCTCAATCTAACAGTTTCTTTCTTTTCATCATAAGTAAGAATCTTAATCAGTGACGATGCAGTTTGTGGAACTTCATCAGGAAACATCCTGTAACAATAATGTTGCTGAGCTCATTCAGTACAAGAGTAGACGCCAGGAATCACTTCTAATAATCAGTTAACATTAAACAAATAAAGCTGGGATTAGAGAATTCATCATCAGTTTCATGATGAGTCAGTTTAGTTTCAGGGTTCAGTATTAGAAGATGTTCTGCTCTAAAGGAAGGAGCTCATCCACTTTAATGTCACTTCTATTTATATAGTGCCAAATCCTAATAGAAGTTATGACACTTGAAAATAGAGCAGGTGTAGTTGTCTTTAGAATAAATCCAGACCCAGCGTTCCCCCAGCAGAAAGAGCCTTTAACAGGAGGAAACAGAACCTGGCTGTAGGAGGGAGAGAGACGCAGCAGCAGCAACAACAATAGGACGTCCTGCAGTTTGTCTCCAGACCCTGACAGCACTGACAGGCAGCAGGAGCTGATCAATCATATCAACGTGTGTTCAATCATGTGATTACTGGTGTTTCACCTGTTCTCAACCTCCAGCCAGTCCCAGATAGACGAGCATCTCCGAAACACACTCACACCAGTACGTACGTGTGTGTGTGTGTTTAAGTGTGAGTGAGAAACAGTGTGTTTGTGTGTTGGAGGTCATCAGATGTTAAACTGTCTGACACCAGAGCATAATAGAATAACCCCCCCTCACTGTTACCATGGTTACCCCTGCACCATCCCTCTCCCCACACCCACCATCACCCCTGTGTGTTGCCATGGAAACCCCCGACTCCCCCCCCCCTACCCTTCATCATCTTCATGTTGTTGTTTTTTTATTTTCTTACTGGAGGTTTATTGGAGTTTTTTTGGTTCCTTGTTCACTGTCAGAGTAGAAACTTCAACTTTTATAATAAAACAACCAACTGAGGGAAAATCACACCCCACTGTCTGTTTCTTCTTCTGCAACAACTGAACAACTGGCCTGATGAGTTCATTTAAAGTAATAAAGTGAAGATGGGGTGGAGCATTTTTAAATTCTCCACCCCCTAAAAAATATTTAGATTGTTTTTATTCTCTAAAATGGCTGAAATAATATATTAAAATATATAAGGCAATGTTGTAACCATAGTGTCAGGATAGTTTCATGCTATGTAAGTCAATGGTTATTAGGTTGAAAGAAAACATATAACCGCAAAATGTAATTACTTGAATGTAAATAGTAATAATAATAATGTACTTACCGCAGATAGTGAGTTAAATTTTTTATTTGGTGAAATTTTCTGATGTCCATGATTAAAGTGACTGGCAAACAGGAAATCCTGGTCATGTGACCTCATAAATTCTATGTCCTTTAAAATAAAAAGCCTTTTTCACTCCTAGCTGTAAAAACATTGATTTTATATCACAGCTTTTTAGAAAAATGAAGATAAAGTGTTTGCTGCCGAATGGCAAGGCTATGCAAAAGAGAGTTAATCTAATTGAGTTGATCCAACTAACCTAAAGAGTTGAGGGGGAAAAACAGAATGGTCAAGATACTAGCCCATCGGCCATTTGCAAAAAAGTTACGGGCTAAATGTCTGGATGGGACTGGAACATGAACAGGATTTAACTTGTTGCCACCTTAAACATCTTATAAAAGCTTTAAAACACATTTATAGTGTGTTTTTTCCACCCTGGAGGGTGTAAGTTACTGTTCTGTCATTCAAAGGGTTCTTAAAGGGCACATTTTTCAAATGTTTGGTTATTTATCAATGTGTGTGTTCGTGTGTGTTTGTGTGTGTGTTCGTGTTCTTCCACAAACTAGTATGAACATTAGTTTGTGGAAGAACACGAACACACATGGTAACAATTTATGATAACTATCCTTTATAACTAGTTAATAGATCATTAGTAAACTGTTGTGTGTGTTATAACAAAGCCCTATAGATAGTTAACAGACCATTAATAAACTGTTAATTTATTAATAGTTAATGTTACTAGGATGTTATTCTAACATTGCAGCTAATCCTCATTAACTAACAGTTAATAAGTAAAGAATAGTTGCAACTTTAGAATAATGTCCCAATAACATATATAAACTATTAACTGATAAGTCATTAGTAAGTAATTCACTAATAGCTTGTTTATCATCTATTACTAATTAATAAGATATAGTCATAAAATCATAATAACATAATAAAAACATAACAATCCATTTATAAATCTTTAACAGCTTTAAGTTATCTATAAGGCATATGTAATTAATAGTTGATTAACTATCTATTAGTTATAAATCCTTAATAAACTAATAAACACATAAATCATTACTAACTCAATTAGTTAATGCTGTAATAACTAGTTATAACCGATAGATTATAAAGTGTTTCTGACCTCTAACCCTAAAACGTGTCAGCTTTGTTTGTGTGACATCACAACAGCTCACCTGGACCAGGAAGAGCACCACAGCACACCTGTTGACTTTTTATTTTAAAACAATGATAAGAACACAGTCAGAGATCTGGTTGCAGGTCTAAGTTTCACACCTGGGTCCTACGAGCTCTCTGATTGGCCCAGGCTGCACTTCTTCCTCCCTCGTCTCCTCGGATACGATATTTTTTGATAATAAAATGTAAATTACTTCAAACAACACTTTGTAAAGTTTCAATAATGAAGAAAGAAAAATGTGCAAAAAAAAATCAGAATAGTTTTAAAGAAAGAAAATATTGCTATAAAAAAATGATAGAAAGTTTTGTGGAGGAGTGGATGGAACAGGATCAATATTTATCACAAATCAATACTGAACATTAAGAAAGTGATTACATCATCCATCATGCCTGTTAACTACATTGATCAGTCATCAATACATCAGTTTAACACTCAAATCCATCAATAAACTCACATGGAATCAAACAGCATGTCTGCTCACGTTTGTATCGGTCACCATGGCAACCAGTACAGTTGATGATGTCACAAATCAAAAAATGGATCAGCATGCAGCAGGGGGCGGGGCCAGGCTGCCAATGGCAACCTTGACCTTTGACCTGAGCAGAAACAAACATACAAACCTTCACATTAAAAGTGGGCATCATGAGCCTTTAACCTGTCACTAAAACTACCCACAATGCCTTGCTCCAGTGCAACAGCTCATCTAACTAACTAAGGATTAGAGTGCACCAGCTCAGTAAGCAGGCTAACAGCTAGCCTAGCATGGCTCATTAGATACAGTGCACTAAAGGCTAACAAAGCTAACAGCTAACAAGTAGCTGACTAGTTCGGATTGTCGCGGAAAGACTTTGATCCCTGATAAAACTCGATATGTTGACTGAGTTTAGATCAGTTCAGAGCAGCTGTGGACGCTCGTGATACATTCATATCCATCACATATCCTCAACATCCAATCAGGAAACAATAAATACAGCCAAGTCATTGTCAAATCTGAGATTTACAGAACAAAGTCCCAACATTTCAACATAAACACAGTAACAGCAGGAGAAAGTTGTTGAACTCTATCAGGAAAGTTAATTAATGACAAACGCACAACAATTTAAAAATTAAGCTGTGACTTCATGAAAAAAATTGATGACGATTTCAAGAATAAAATTGTTGTGTCAGAATAAAGGTCACGACTCCTGTAACGATAAATGATGTTCTAGATACAGTCATTGCTTTAATTTACATTTTGAGAGAAAAAAATATTTTATAGAAAAAAAGTTAATTATTTAACGTTAAAATATTTCTGACTTTTGGATTTATTGTTGAAATGTCAACTAGTTTTGGGACCCTGATGTTAAAGTACTGTTTTTTGTTTTAATACTGCTGTTTACTACAGCTACAGCCAGCTACAACTGCTGCAACATGTCAAACACTGATTATAGCATCAATCTGTGATAAAAAGTCGAAACGTGAATTCATTGTGTTGTGCTTTTTTCACTTTTCACTTCATTGGTTCATTCACTCTGATGTCAGCGTGGTGACTCCGCCCATACTAGTCAGCTCCACCTTCCTATTGGTCAGAGCTCCTTTTGATTGTCATAATCATGTTAATCAGTTATTGGAGGTTTTATTGCTCTCACAGTGACAACAGTGTTCACTTTGCTGGTTTCAATAAAGCTGGTTTCATCCATTTCTCCCTACAAACATTTAATAAAGTTACAGCTGCTTGTCAATAAAGTTTGATTAAAAATGAATGCTACAGCGACAAGTTTTTTTTTCTGTAATTCTCACCGAGCTAACAGGCTAACATTAGCACCGACTGGAAGACATTTACGACATCATCTTCATCATCATCATCACCGTCGTCTTTTCACAGCATTTCACTCTGACCCTTGACCCTGAGGTTTGTCCTACGACATGAATCTAAAGTCTAGACCAATCACACACCTTCATCGCTGTCATCCTCACAGAGTAGTGCAGTAAACACAGTGTGTGTGTGTGTTCTATATATATGTGTGTGTGTGTGTGTGTGTGTGTATTAATGTTCGTTAGGCATGTGTCTGATGGTGTGGAAGATCCAGTCCATCTTGGTGCTCCAGCCTCCATGATGAGCGTCGTTCATCTGTTTGGTGAAATACTCCAGTGCCTCCTGTTGACTCTTCTCTGAGGAGAGACATTAGTGATGTCACAAAGACTCATCTCTGTACTCAAGCTCACAGTTAAAAGAAACAACTCAAATTTTTGGCACATTTAGTTTTAGTGCAGAAGGTTTAAATCCTTTGTAATTGTAAATACAACTAATTCATTTTGACTCATTTAGAGAAGTCAAATAAACACACAAGTGCTGTTAAATGTAAAACAATGTGTTTCTTAATTGTTAAAAAATTATAACCCTCCCCCTTATTCCTTAAAGTGGTCTGGTCCAGATGCTGTTTTCCAGTGGGCGGGGCCAGTGGCGGATAATTTTGACAGTCAGCTAGTAGCTACAAATCAAGCTAACAGCCAGAAGCCCGTAAGTCATTTATCACACCACTTGTTTAAATTTAGTCCAAAATCAGCCTCTTTTTTACCAGTCTGCTGGTTAATATCAGAACTAAAGATTTGACTAGTTTTACCTCATTCATTCATCAGCCCATTTACCTTATGTATAAATAGAAATAAATATAGAACACTGCTATAAGTAGGAATCTCCCTCCACCTGTCTCACCACTGCAAAAACTCCTGATGCATCAGCACTTACATTCTAGTATCTCACCTACTTCTTATGGATCTTCTTTTAGAGAATAATAAACTATAAACCAAATTGTGTAAGAATATTGTTTTAGGAACATTTGTACTCTTTTCTTCTTACGTAGTAAATGTTAAAATAAGTTACTTCATATGTATGTGAAGCTAAATGAGTGTCTCACACACACTTGTTTTTTAAGACTGTTTTTGAACTTGTTTCCAGTAACAAATGTTGAACAATCACTTAGGATTTGTTAAGTCACATTATTTCACTTATTCCAAGAACTGGTGCACTGTCAACATCAATACGTTTACTTGTTGTTGTTTACAAACCATATCAACACTTTCAATCCAGCCCTTATTTATTATTCATTCACAGCTTGAAGTGAAATCACATCATCAAGTTTAGATTTAATCCAAACCTTCACACTATCAGTGAAGGTATTTGATCCAGCAGCTGTTCAGCATCTCTGGACTCTGTTTCCTGGACAAGAACTCTTGAATTGAGAAGAATCATGTTCAGTAGCTCTGGTTTCAACATCTTTTCACTCAAATTAACAAAGAAGTAATGAAATGAGAATTGGTGTGCTAGTTTTCAGTTAATTGGACTAAATGCAGTGCATTAATACGTCAGTGCTTTACAACTTACTTCAAAGGATTTCTCCCTTTTCTACTACCTAGATATATTGTCTTACTGCACCGGCAGATAATTTGACTTGTTTCTAGTCGTTTCTTTCTCAGATTGTTTCTTGTATTGACATCTCTGCCATTCTCTCTCTCTTACCCAGAGCCAGGGTCTTCCTCAGGTAGGCGATGTCGTCGAAGCTCTGCAGCTCCGGCATGCCGCAGCCCAGCAGGAGAGAGAAGAGGTTGATGAAGAGGCTGGCATGCTGCCGGATGGCCAGGTACGCTTTATAACACATCTCCTGGAACCTGGCACACAGACAGCCACAAAAAGAGAGTGAGACAGGAGAAGAGAGAGACAGCAGCGTTACAGCAGGACAGGCCAGACCTCTCGAACTCTTTGGTCTTGGTGGACTCCTGGATCCCTTTACTGATGACGATCAGGAAGTCCTGCGTCAGCACGAAGGGAACCCGCTCCCGCTTGTAACCAAACTTCTTCTTCTTGTGATCCAGGAAGTGGCCGAAGTCAATGTGAAAGAGCTGCAGGAAGAGGAGGAGCTCAGGTGAGTGTGAAGTCTAGTTTCACCTCCAGTAAATCCTGACTACACGTCTACATGAACCTCCAGGGCTGTGATTGGTCAGTTCAGCTCCTCCAGGGCTGTGATTGGTCAGTTCAGCTCCTCCAGGGCCGTGATTGGTGATCAGTGAGCTACATGCATGCCTGTTTTTTCTATTTGGTGCTGGACTTTCTTTAGTTTTTTACCTGGTATACGGTTGCTACTGTGAAGAGGAAGCATTGATTCATCAGACCAACACGTTCCCTTTACACAGAACTAAGAATCAACAAGGTCTGATGCTGTAGCTACGTAGCAGAAGTAGAAAATAGGCTTTAGGGGGCTCAGGGAGGTCAGGGAGGTCAGGTACCCGGGTACAGGACCAGGTCTCACCTGTCCGTTCTCCTTCACCATGATGTTGGAGTTGTGGCGGTCACCGATGCCGAGAATGAACGTCGCTACACAATAACCAGCACAAGACCTGGTGAACAGGTCTATAGCCCGGTCATACCTACAGACAGACAGGAGAGGGTGAGACAGGTAGAGACAGGCAGGAGAGGGTGAGATAGGTAGAGACAGACAGACAGGAGAGGGTGAGATAGGTAGAGACAGGCAGGAGAGGGTGAGACAGGTAGAGACAGACAGACAGGAGAGGGTGAGATAGGTAGAGAAAAACAGGAGAGGGTGAGACAGGTAGAGACAGACAGGAGAGGGTGAGACAGGTAATAGACACAGATAGGAGAGGGATGAGACTGGGAAAAAAGAGATTGACAGTGGAGTGGAGAGACAGGCAGACGGACAGACAGACAGGTACTGACGCCTCTCCCCGGTTCTTGTCTTTGATCCAGTGGTGCAGGGTGTTGGAGTTGAACTGCAGAGCTCCTTTCAGACCTCCTTTACACTGGATCTGCATGATGGTGAAACTGTGCTTCACCACCTCAATGAGACCCACACAGTCCCCGATGGACAGGCAGCCGTACGGCAGCATGCTACACACACACACACACACACACACACACACACACGCACACACAGTTAGCCAGCTGCACTGCATAAATGAAATCTTAAAAAGTTTGAGTAGAGTTATTTTATCTTATTTTATTTTGCACTAGCAGATAATTTAACTTTTTTCTGATTTTGATTAATTTGGTCTTATTTTCTTATTTTAGGAAAACAAAACAAACATTTTCTTAAAAAAATATTAAATTGACTAAAATCAAGACCAAAACCTGAAATAAATAAAATAATAAAATGATCTGCCAGTGCAATAAGACAATTCTACTCAATATTGGACCAATTCTACTAAAACTAATATTTTCACTCATTTCTAATTTGCAGCGTGTGATGATGTCACAGATGACGATGATGTCACAGTTCTCACCGCAGATCAAGGCCCTGGTTTTGCCAGATGTTCTCCATGATCTTAATGATCTGCAGAGTCAGCATATCCTGACGCAGGTCTGCAAACACACGGGTTACACACTGTTTTACCCACAATCCCTGTTAGCATGGTTAGCTTTCCCCATTGGAAACAGTGCTGTTATTAGCATGAGCTAGCTACCATCTCCATTCTTGAAGATGATCTCGTTGTTGGTGAAGAGCAGCTCAGACATGATGTCAGGGTTCTCCCAGTTCAACCACAGGGGGCGCTTCGCCGACGACATGATCCTGCACTCCTCCAGCCTGGAGACACAACACTATTCAGTCTGCTGCACTTTACTCATTTATAAATATTTTTATTGACTTTTTTATTTTTTTTTTTACCAAAGGTAGTCATTAAAGTACTTAGTAGACAAAATAAAAAAAACAAAAGCAGGGTAGACAAACAATGAGTAAGCATTTGATATAAATGAAGATTCAAATTTGTAAAAAAAAAAGGCTTAAAATCAGCATGATAACTAATAATTCACACACTGAAGGTGCAGCCATCAGAAACAGCTGATCTAATGAGTCTTCAACCACTCGGATTAGTTGAGTCAAGTCAGTTTTAGAGCCCAACATCACAAATCACTGATTCACTCCAATGTTTTTATAGTTTGTACAACACAACATCCCCTGTTCTTAGACCGCCCCAGCGTACAAGGAAAAACCCTGAAAAAGGCTGCAATAGATGGAAATAATACATTCAAACAGGAAAAGTTGAAATTAGAGGACAAAACATGTTACTGCACTTCACTGCGCTCATCCAACCTGGAGACACTACAGCTGACAGCATTTAATGTCTTCATATTAGCCTTCCACTGCCATCAGTCAGTCAGTAACTGAGACTGAGAGAGATTGTAATTTGCATTTTTTTTTTGCCTGAATATCCTAGTTCTTCTAAGGTTTTTTCATATACCGAGGTCCATCCATCCGTTTTTTCATCTCATCTTCTATACCTGCTTATTCCTCATTAGGGTCACATGGTCTGCTGGAGCCAATCCCAGAGCGTTACAGCGAGAGGCAGGGATACACCCCAGATGGTCGCCAGCCAATCGTGGGGCACACACACCATTCACTCACACACTCACACCTACGGGCAATTTAGAGTCTCCAATTAACCTCAGCATGTTTTTGGACTGTGGGAGGAAGCTGGAGAACCTGGTGAAAACCCACGCAGACACAGAGAGAACATGAAACTCCACACAGAAAGGTCCCAGACCCAGGAGGTTTTGAACCTGCGACCTTCTTGCTGTGAGGGAACAGCGCTAACCCCTGCACCACCGTGTCACCCTCCACCTCCATCAATTCAGCTCATTCATCAGGCAGTCAGTCAGTCAGTCAGTTAGTTAGTTAGCTAGTTAGTTGTGTTTAAAATGTTACCTGAGGTTTCCCAGCTGATGAACAGGGTT
The DNA here is from genome assembly GCA_030544235.1 of Lepturacanthus savala. NCBI lineage: Eukaryota > Metazoa > Chordata > Actinopteri > Scombriformes > Trichiuridae > Lepturacanthus > Lepturacanthus savala. The sequence goes on along the minus strand of CM060483.1, from coordinate 4,009,279 downwards.
CAGAGGAGAGACGAATCCTTGCAGAGCTTCCATGTAATCTGGACGAGACATGTGTTCAACCAGGAACTTCATCTGAGTCTGATAACCAATCACAACACATTAACATGGCATTATGAACCAATCATAACACATTAACACGTCATTATGAACCAATCACAACACATCATTATGAACCAATCACAACACAACAGAAGAGCCAATTCAGGGATAATTCATTTGTAATAGGAATTTAGTTTCAAAAGGTTTAAATATAGTAAAGATAATTTATTGATAATTCATGATAAATGTATTTGTTAAAATGCTAAATTTAGAAATGTAGTGTGTATGTGTGTTCCTGTAAAACCTCCTTTATGTGAAGCTTCTAGCTTGTGACTGACTGGACGTAACCTACTGAACTAGTTTAGTTTGAGTTCTGAGATGTTTGTTGTTCACAGTTTTTGGATCAAGGAAAATAGAAAGGAGCAACAATGCAAACAAACGGTGTATTGTCTAAGTAAACATTTGTTTTTGAAAAGAAGATCTTGTCTCACTTGTGTTTAAATACTGGTTGTTAGTCTGGATTCAAACATGGTACATTTTTGTATTATATTGTGTTAAAAATGACATAAAGACTTTTCTGTTGTAAATGTGTATGTTTCCATACTTTCTGTGTCTCATCCTTCTTCTCTTGTTTCAGTGTGTCCGTCAGGTTCACCAGTTTATCCATGGCCTCCACCTGCACACTCACACACACTCATGTTATTGGCTGCAGTATCACTGTTTCAGGTTAATCAACACATGTGGAGATCAGTGTCCAGATACAGACCCAGCTACCGCTCACCTGTCTGTTCAGATGTTTCAGGTACATGCCACACGCTCGACAAAAAGCCTCCAGGAGCAGCCCGAAGCGTCTGGATACAGTCTTGTTGTGCATCTCTGACCTATAACAGTGTTCCTGTTACTTTAAATACATTGACATGTTGAGATAAACTATCTAAAAAAAAATAATAAAAAATCCATTAAAAAAATCTAAATCATGTAAAACTAGTAAATTAAAAGTGTTTTTGGGTGAACTATGCCTTTAACCCATTGAAGCCTATGAGTCATTTTATACTTAAAATACGTCATCGACTTCCTACCCCTTCCTCCTGAGAACATGGCGAAGACAAACCCTCTCAGAAAGAGTAAATTCATTTATCTTTTCAATCATTTTAGTCTCTAGAATAATCCCTCAAAAAAGACTTTTGTACATGGGATAAATAGATTTTTGTTTATGGGCAGATTTGTGCAAGCAGCACCTATAACAGCCATTAAAATGTCATTTTCTGCAAAGAAAAGAGTCCAAAATTGAAAAAAAAAATAAATCTTTGAAAAAAATCTTGGGCCTAAATGGGTTCATCCTCACATAATGTCACTCACTTGAGATGCCAGAAGAAGAAGTGTCCTATCCTTTGATTGGTCAGAGCTTTCTTGATCAGGAAACGAGCCAGAGGATTATCGAGGTACATCTCGTACTTTAACACCTGAAAAACAGTCAATCAGCCACTTTCTATACCCGCTTATTCCTCATTAGGGTCACATGGTCTGCTGAAGCCAAGGCCAAGCCAGGTACCAGCCTATGGAGCACACACACCATTAACTCACACACACACCTATGGGAAATTTAGAGTCTCCAATTAACCTCAGCATGTTTTTGGACTGTGGGAGGAAGCTGGAGAACCTGGAGAAAACCCACCAGACAGAGATATACAAGATATACATGCCGTCAAAAGGATATCTCTGTACAGGTAATAATGTCTTACATAGTTATAGGTTTACCTGTACGAGCTGCAGCAGGTACTGCGACAGCTTGTCGTCGGTCAGGCCTTGGACCAGACATCGCAGGGCAAACTCTCTCACCATAGGATCAGGGAAGTTACAGTCCAACAACTCTAGAGCTGACTCAGGTTCCATTAGAGGCCACTCCTTCAGCAGACAGTACATCTGAAGGGCAGACAGAGAGACAGGTGACAGACAGGTGACTGATGAGTTGACCTGGCATATGCAGTGGATCTGAAGTCAGAGGTGTGTACCTGGGACACTTCGTCTCTGGAGTTCCATTTGACGGATAGAAGCAGCTTTGGAAGAGACTCTGGGATGTTTACGCAGTAATGTCTGTAGAGAGAGTGACAGGAAGGTACACAGACCAGAGACAGGTAAAGTCAAAGACAGAGACACAAGTAGGATCATTATTGGAAAAGGTTGTGTGTGCCAAGCTGGTATATATCAGCTCTCTGTAAATATCTACTGTCCTGTAAGAATTCACCAGAATGCAGGGAATCAAATGTGAGATGCTCAGAATTACCTACTTTCTAGTCTAGCAAATCCTGGAGTAAAATGCACCAGCTGCCACTACCCCCTATATGTCTCCTCAGTAAAGCCCATTCATACCCTACATGTGTCAATAACGTCCATATGTCCGTCCATACGTTCTATCCATAGGTTCTATCCCTTATTACCTTCATACCTCTGTCCGTCTTTTACATTGTGGTGCGCAATACACAATCTTCCCTCTAGGTGGCAGTGCTGGGTGCCAGTAACCAGCATTAATAATAATGGTGACTGTCCAGGAGACATTATTCAATGTACTTCACAAAAAAAGAAAAAAACAGCAGTGGAGTGTGATGCCCCTTAACCTCCTTCGACCCTTTGATGGTGAATTTCTAAGTTTGGTGGTGTCACTGTGGGGAATTGATGATGGACCCCTCTCTGATTGCAGTCCATTTGTTGTTTATTACATCCCCCATCATACCAACAACCTCCTGAGCTCATCAAAACCATTGCATACCTGCTGCTTATCTCTGTGCTCAGGATACGCTGCATCATAAATATGATAAATATATCGCTCCTCAAACCCCTCCATTGTTTTAAAGCCCTGATAGATAATCTTCTTTCTCCATCTGCACATTTCAAACAGTAAACTCCCCCACTTTTTCTTGGTGGTATTGCTCCGTTTCATCCATAATCGTAAGAGATTAAAATAACACATTAGGACGTGTGTAACACTCCATACGTATCTGTCTTTTATGAAGGGAATGAATGGGCCTTAAGTCTTCAAATGTGTCTCCATAGTTAGCCTCACCAGCGTCTCGTTAGTAAGCCCCGCCCCTTACCTGTGTCTCCAGAGGATGTCCTTCTCTTGCTCAGAGAGCTCATACAGAGGGTCTTTAGAGCAGAGAGACCGAAGCTGTTCGCCCTCTGCTGCTGAAACACTGCTGTCACAGGCCAGACGACTGCTCTGAGACACAGAGGTGGGACAGAAGGACAGACAGGTGGGACAGGGACATTATTAGTCCATGGCAGTAGTCGGTTATAAATAACAGGCATGTAAACTATTTCCATTTTATGATAACATTTGCTTTTTCCCCACGTGTGTTATATAAATCAGTTGATGGTATATAATAGACTAATAGGCTGAATAATATGGATTTGTTTATTATAATCTGATAAACTAGACAAGTAAAGATTGTTTTTTTGCCTGTTTACAATATGATGATCTTTAGTTGCAGATTTAATACATTGCCTGGCTAAAAAAAACAGTTACCTCCTAAAAAATTAAGCATAAAAAACACATTTTTTCTAGATGGCCTTTAGCTTTGAATATGGTATTGTTTCAATAAGATCCTGCAACTGATGATGGGAGAGTCTGACCACTGTGAAAAGGCTTTTCCAGTACTTTCCAAAGATTCTCAATGGTGTTAAGGTCTGGACTCTATCACAAGTTGAGTCTGATGAGTTCTGGCATTGTCCTCTTGGAATATGCCTATACCATTAATAAAGAATAAATGCACTGAGGGCATGATCCACTGTTCATACATTAGCTGACCTCATGTTGCTGAAGTATTCTAGACCTGAGCAACTGCAACAAACCCAGATCCCAGCAATGCCCCATAGACATGTACATTATGCACTCGGCATGATGGGAGCAGCCTCTCTTCTCACCCTGATGCATCATCCCTCTGGTTCTCACACCATCCTTCCAGTTTAATAATTCATTGGACAGTTCTTATATCTTACTATCGTCAGAGTGGTTTGGTCCAGATGCTCTTTTCCAGTGGGCGGGGCCAGTGGCTAACAGCTAATTTTAATAGCTAGCCACATGAAAGAAACCAATCAAACTAATATGTAGAAGCCAGTAAGTCATTTATCACACCACTTGTTAAAATTATTCCAAAATCAGCCTCTTTTTTACAGTCTGCTGGTTAAAATCAGAGCTAACAGTCATTAACATTAATCATTAAGCTACTGCAGTGGCAGCCAGTAGGGTCTGCGATGTGATAACATGTCATGATACATACCACTAATGTAAGGTCTTAGTCTGCACGTATGGAGAGTGGACGTTTTGATTGGGTTTGTGTCTCATTTTTGGGTTTTGGGCCCATATCTCATTTTAGTATTTAATGATCTCATTTAGACAGACTCCAGAGTGTTTAACATGGAGAGTATGATGCTACCAAATGGGCTGACTACCTAGAGATTTGCCACAGTGATTTATGGCCATAAAGTCAGTTAGTAGCCAAAGGGCTGTGGCATACAAGTCAGGATATTTATTACCAGTCCGTGGCAGTAGTTGTAGCCCAGCTCTCTGCTGATGGTCCAGTTGGCGTGTTCTTCTATCTGCTGCTCATCAGGAAACACGACTGTCTGATTAAACCAGGAGAACTCCAGCTCCACACAGGGAGTCTCCTTCAGAGGACGAAAGAATAGATTACACACATCAATGGATTCACGATCGATCAGATGTCTTTATTGATACTGACAGATGGAAGATGGCATGTACCTTATTGGGATTTGAACCAGCAACCCCAATGGGATTAAGCAGGTCTTCCAGGCCATGAGGAACGGGCCACAGACTGAGGGCCACTTTACCCGAAACCAAAATGTCCTGATAGTCAAAGAGGTTCACATTCCCCCAAGCCAGAGGACAGTGCTCCTGGTAAACAGACAGACGGGTAGACGTCTTTTACATTCTTGTTGGTTTGTTCATTCTTTCACGCTGGAATTCCCAATGCTTCCTTCATGTTCCTCTTACTCTGTAATTGGTTCATTTACTATTTTTTTCAATCTGCCATTGGTGTCTTAATGTTTCTGTCACTCTATCATTGGTTCCAAGGAACCCTATTATATAAATAACAACTTGTGTGTGAATATTTAGGTCTCTGGTGTTCCTGCTAACCAGTGGCAGCTGCTGGTCTTTCAAGTAGGGGAAGCTCATTTTGACTTTTTTTTAGCTTGTTAGCTTGCTTGCTAGGTGCGGTTGCTGAAGAGGTTGTGACCATCTGTGAGTGGTCTGCTTTTGGAGCGACAGAATTTGCATTTATATTCAATGAGCAGCTTGTTTCACTGCAGTGGAACAACTCACTCTCTGCTTCTCTACTCAGGTCTATTAATGCCGAGCTTCTACCTGTTTAATGACTGACATTGAATAAATAAATGACAAGAAAGTCAGTGACCTGTGAAAAATAGCTGAGTCTGAACTAACATGCGTGTGAACACATTTGCGTGTCATTTAGTCAGTGAAATACAACACAATAGTACATATCTGACCACTTAACTTATGACATTTGGAGTCTTAGAGGAATCACCACTGCTGCTAACACACCAACTGTGAAATGAGACCACCTATTCCTCTGTTGCGTTACTGAAATCTGGCTGAACATAAGCCATTTAAAAATGGCTCTGGTTGTGATGTCACAACAGGAGTGGAAGGGAACAGTAACCGCCCCTGGACCCATGATCCCGCCCCCTGATTCTGGACCACTTGTACTTTACTTCTGTTTTTCTGACTGACCCCAGATCTTTGAGAACCGTGATATTTTGACAACACGAGGCCACATCGAATGGGCTTTTTGGTAGAGGAGAACAAAACTGTGTTTTTCAGAGTGAGTGTGTGAGAAGGCAGACTGTATTGCTGCTACAGGTCTACCTAGGTACTTTTGGACCATAAAAGCATCCACATTTGTATAAACAGATAAAAAAATTGAAATATTAAACTTAGATAATGGCAAAATCAGGCCACTAATGTTTCTATAAGATTGTAATTGGTTCCTTAATGTTTATCTCACTCAATCATTGGTTCCTACATGTTTCTCTCACCCTGTCATTGGTTCATGTGTTCAACTGTCCCGTTCTCATTTTTGTCCTACCTCCTTGGCTCCTTTCCTTCCCTTCACAGAGCAGATTGAAAGACAAAGTCTGGCTGACCGAGGGAGGTCAGCCAGGTAGATGTCATAGGTCAGCCATTCATTCCACCTGGAGAGAGACAAAGGTAGTTTCCCTCTCACTTTAACACTTTAATCAGATTTGTATTTTCAAACTTAAAGAGGTAGTAAACACTTGTGATGAGTTTTAAGCAGTAAATTAAATTATATTTCTATACTATGATGATATTATTAACATTGAAACTGCTCATCTGAGAAGTTCTTAGGATTACTTGAAAACGGGGCCCATTGATTATTTGGTACTAAAGTACATCATGAAGTTGTTAAATCTACATAAACACCAGAACATAAATTTGATAAAGATTGAGAATATACTCATAAATACCAGCTGATTGTTTAGCTCAATCTCAATGGCAACAACAGGTTTCTAACATTTAATATTACAGGATGTTAGGATAGAGTTCAGCATGTTACCTGGGGTTGGAACAAGGGACTCTCTGTGTGTTGACATTGTCGCAAAGTGGCTCTCCACCATGATAAATACCTGTCCTCACATAGATCTACACACACACACACACACACACACACACACACACACACACACACACACACACACACACACACACGCACACATATACACACACACGCACACACACACATACACACACACACACACACACACACACACACACACACACACACACACACACACATACACACACACACACACACCAACAAATTGAAGCTGAATTTGCAGTTGACAGATCAGGTGGACTCAGGCAATTAGGTCAGTGACAAATCAGATCAGACTACAGAGGGGAAAAAACCAAAGAGACAGACCTTGTCGATGTCTCTAATGTTGACGTTCACATAGGTGGCACAGAGCAGCCGGACCCTTAGGAGAGTGTTGAAGGCCCACAGAGAGCGAGCAGGAGAACCATCGCCTCCTCCTGGACACGGAGACGGCTGAGGAGTCCGGCGACTGAAACGCAAACAAAAATATCCGGTATTGATCTACCTGGACAAGCTACTGATTGGTTCTTCTATTGAACGGCTGCTGTACCTGTATGAAGGTGTGACGAAGCCAGATGCAGGTAGCTGAGAGTAGAGACTGTCTTTAGAGACCAGCATCAGGTGAGGGAGTCGACCCACAATGATACATGAGCGGATGTACTGCAGGCAGAAAGACAAGTGAGGAGCGAGACAGGTGAAGGCAAAACCAGTGAGACTCCTGGAGGATGGTTTATAGTGTTCATCCATGACATTTGTTCAGAATGAAGCTGGTACCTTGTACTGACTGAGAGGATACTTCTCCAACAGGTACTCATCACAGCCACACACCTGAAGAAACACAACAGGTAAACCAGGAGAGGGGCAGAAAGACAGACAGGTGAGTCACAGAGCCAGACAGATAGACAGGTAGAAAGACAGACAAATGTGTCAGTCAGACAGACAGGACAGAAAGATAGACATGTGAGTCAGACAGACAGGTAGAGAGGGGGAAAAGGAGACAGACAGGTAAAAAGGCATATGGATGACTCAGAGACAGACAGGTGTACCTTCAGGATGTACTGTCCTTGGTACTCCTGGACACAAAGGCGGAGCTGCTGCGGTGAAAGGTGCATGGATCGGCTTTTCTTTCTGATGGATTCTGCTATCAGCTGCTCAGGTAGACTATCGTGACTCACCTGTACAAACATCCGTAGATGTTAGGGGAAGGCCGTGACACAGAGCAAGATCTGAGAGCTAGAATCCAACAAGAACTTCAGTGCTGGTGTTATGACTGGCTTTTGGTTGCTGTAATAAATCTACCTGGATTAGAGGTTCCTACAAAGAACATGAGCTTCTGTGCTTCCAGCAGGTAAGTTAAACTTAATCAAACCTACGCTTTGCTACATTTACAAGTAATGTTAATGTAAATGAAGAGGTTCAGTTACTGCTGCTGTCTTAAAAAAAATAATTGCAAACCAAACCAGCACATGCTGCATTACCTTCAGTGTATATTTCTGTTTGGAGTTGGACGGAGACACAATCACCCAGATAGTCACGATCAACCTCCCTTTAGACAGACAGGTAGAAAGACAGACAGTTACATCACCTCCTTACTTTAATTTGATCACACAGACTCCTAGGATCTGGATCTGAAGCATCCTTCATAGTTCCTTCATAGGAACTGAAGGCCCAAACATACTGAAATGATGCCTCATTAGCATCACTTGATGCTCCTGTGTTGACTGCATGTTGGATATGAATAATAAATATGGACAAATTCAGGAGGAGAGACATACAGTTGACTGATAGAAACTAGGAGTGTCTGTGAGTGTGTTTGATGGTTATTTATTCATCATTAAGTATTCAAAAAATTCAATTTCATTTCTCTCATTCACTGCTTTGCTCTCTCTACCACTGCTTTCTCCCTCAGCTAGCTCAGGCTATCCAGGGCTGGATAGCCTGGATAGCCTGAGCTGCACCTGGTCAGAGTGTAGATTACAATGATGAGCAAGGTGAATCAAAAGAAATCTCACCTAATATCATCTAAAGTGTGGGAGGATTTTAAGCAGAGGCTGAACGAAGCTTGTTTTTTACCACCAGGTATATGCCTCTACGGTTTCACCCTCAACCTCTAAGTCTAAACCTATTAGGCTAGTAGACACCAGTATCAACAAACACAGAGTATCACCATTCTCTCTACCACTGACCAAGTATGGGTACAAAAAATAAGTATACACTTTACTATAAAGAGTTTTTAAGCATTATTTATACTTGTTTACTGCTGGCTTGAATTATAGTCCAGCAGCGCCTAAGAGGAACAGCATCGACACCCAATAGTTAATAGCTAGCCATGAACAAATTGTAGTCCAGTGCATTCACTGTGCAACATGTCAAGCTTGTACAATAACACTGCAATTCAGGTGCAGGACTGGGAAAATGATAATGATAGAAGAAGGAAGTGCACATCTGGACTGAGGAAGAGCTGACTTGGCTCAAAATGTCATGTTCACTTAATAAATATACCTTTGGAAGCTAACAGCAGTGATGCAACATATCAATCGACAGTTGTCAAAACAAATACTTCTGATCTTCAAATACTTCTGACTTCTGAAACTACTACTAACATCAGAGCATTTAGCAGCAGCCTGCTGGAGTTCTCTCAACCCACCAACTGTATGTCATTGCACAGTTGCTCATTGGCTCATTCTAGCTCTCTGATTGGCTATACAGTGTGTCTGTCTCCTTATAATACTCAAGGTGTGAACAGCTGTCACTATAGAAGCTATCAACTCAACCATCGTTGGGTTATATTTGTCAGGCAGAGTATAAAGGGTTTGGCAAGTAGACAAGATGAGCGACAGGGTTACAAATGAGAAAAATATCAGCTGATTTAGCCATATAAATAGTACAGTATGTCACAATAGATGCTGATGCTGTTGTGCCACAGATCTGTCAGTTAAATCCTAGTCACTAAGATTTTTGTTGGATTGCTGCTAGATTTGATGTTTCTCCTAAAACTGAGTTGAATTTTCCATTGTTGTCAATTTGTTTTCCCTGAGCAGTTTTGAAGCCGATGTAAAGCTTTCTGCTGGGGTCTGAAACAAGGTTCAGACAGTGATGTCTCCACCACACACAGACCCCTGTGTTTGCTGAAAGAGGTGTTACCATTGCATGACAGTGACCTTGAGCAAAAATCCTTGCCAGCAAGAAAAGCAGTGAGTTTACTGATGAGAAGCTGAAGATGGTACTGCCTAGTCAGTACCTTTGTCCAGCTTGCTGTAGATGTGCTGGGGGAGCTGGGAGCTGGATTCCACATTGGGGGGATATACATAGAGTGCCTGGCTGTGGGCTCCACCCCCTTCCCTCTCCTCCATGGCCTCTCTGCACACACTCAGTATGGAGCGGCGGAAGTCCTGAACTTCTGGATCCTTCAGCATCTCAAACTCACAGACCGGCATCCCGATGGCAAACCCTGCACACGGGGGATAGGGTTAATGTAAAACGAGGGCAGGGACCCATAGAACCCTAGGCAATCACAACACCAATATTGGCTACTGTTTAGCCCACTTTGGCCTTGATAGAAGTTGTGTTGGAATTCTATGAGTGATGTTTGGCTGGAAGTTGTGCTGGATGTTTGGTGACAGACAATTTCTGTCCAGACATTGGATGAGGTGATGAAATCATGACAGGTTGTCCAAGTGATGGGGTAAGACAGGTTGGTCAGGTGGAGAAATGAGGAGGTGGTTGCCGATTGGTCAGATGGAGTGGTGACGAGGTGAAGATTGGTTGGTCAGATGGAGAAATGAGGAGATGATGACAGATTGTCCAAGTGATGAGGGCAAGACAGGTTTGTCAGGCTGAGAGATGAGAAGGTGAAGACATGTTGGTCAGGTGGAGAGGTGAGGAGGTGAAGACATGTTGGTCAGGTGGAGAGATGAGGAGGTGGAGACATGTTGGTCAGGTGGAGAGGTGAGGAGGTGAAGACATGTTGGTCAGGTGGAGAGATGAGGAGGTGAAGACATGTTGGTCAGGTGGAGAGGTGAGGAGGTGAAGACATGTTGGTCAGGTGGAGAGATGAGGAGATGGAGACATGTTGGTCAGGTGGAGAGGTGAGAAGGTGAAGACATGTTGGTCAGGTGGAGAGGTGAGGAGGTGAAGACATGTTGGTCAGGTGGAGAGATGAGGAGGTGGAGACATGTTGATCAGGTGGAGAGGTGAGGAGGTGATGACATGTTGGTCAGGTGGAGAGATGAGGAGGTGGAGACATGTTGGTCAGGTGGAGAGGTGAGGAGGTGATGACATGTTGGTCAGGTGGAGAGGTGAGGAGATGAAGACATGTTGGTCAGGTGGAGAGGTGAGGAGATGAAGACATGTTGGTCAGGTGGAGAGGTGAGGAGGTGATGACATGTTGGTCAGGTGGAGAGGTGAGGAGGTGAAGACATGTTGGTCAGGTGGAGAGGTGAGGAGGTGAAGACATGTTGGTCAGGTGGAGAGGTGAGGAGATGATGACATGTTGGTCAGGTGGAGAGGTGAGGAGATGATGACATGTTGGTCAGGTGGAGAGGTGAGGAGATGATGACATGTTGGTCAGGTGGAGAGGTGAGGAGATGATGACATGTTGGTCAGGTGGAGAGGTGAGGAGGTCAGCTAGGTCAGGAGATTGTTACCTATCTCTCGGTTCAGGATCTTCTCCTCACGGTTGCCCAGTGGCTCGATGACCTTCAGGATCGGATGAAACAGTCTGAGATCACACAGCCGCCTCGTCTCATCATAAAACTCCTCCCTCTCCGCCTCCTGAGTCACACCCACAAAGATGTAACTGGACTCCTCCTGATGAACCAGATAGCAGACGTTATTACCTTCAGTGATGGATGGAGGAGGCCTCGTAGAAGGTCGGACTGGGTGTACCTGCAGCAGGTGATACAACGGGTACTTCCTGGCCTCGGTGAAGAGCTGCTGCTTGATGCTGATGAGAGGAGTTTCTCTGAGACACTCCAGACTCACCATCATCCCTGAGACACATGAGGAGCAGTTAGAGAACAGGAGGATACCTGAAGAACACCAGGAGAACATCAACACAAGAACATTCTGAAGTTGTTGTACCATTGGGGAGGCAGCAGTCCACCAGGATGCGTGGGGGCATCAGGTGGAGCCCCCATAGTTCCCCTGACGACGGCCTGGGCACCATGGCAACCACCAGTCACAAGCTGCCTCACCTTAGCTACAGGGCTACCTGGACAGATGGACAGACGGGCAGATAAACAGACAGGTAGACAGACAGACAGACAGACAGACAGACAGACAGACAGACAGACAGACTCTTCCGCCCCAATTGGCTTTGACCCGACTATGTTTGTACCAGTGGAGTCAGATAATGATAGTAATTCAAATTATGTACAATTTTTGGTAAAGGTTTCATATATAAATAAAATTAGAATTAATAATAACATATTATATATATATATATATATATATATATATATATATATATATATATATGTTATTATTATAATATAATATTATAATAATAACATATAAGTAAGAACTCTGATTTATAAAACACTGTATCTCACATCACACGTCAAATGTTTAAACATTGAAATTGAAACATAATTTCGTCAGTACATTTTTTTGTGAAAAAAAAATAAAAAAATATATTTTTTAATAAATAAAAATGTAAAATCTAAGTCTATTTCACATTTGTTTCAAAAATAAGTATATTCCTTTATCATCATTTAATAAACAGAATATGAATCTGAGAAAATATTTCATGAACGCCTGTTTTTTTACATTATACAGTACATCCTTTTTTATTTGTAATATGATATGAAAAAAAATCTTAATATGACACATAATTTGTCACATGCGAACCTATTGAATCTTACACACTGTAAGGGCATAAGAAATTCACAGTTCACAAGTGTGTTTTCTAAAAGGGACACAAATATACCCACATGTCACTTATTTAGTTCATTTCTTGTCATTTCTTTGTTGAGATATATATGTATTTAATATGTTGACTTATCATGAGTCTTTGTGCTGCATATGGTCATGTTTATCCTTTTTCCTCACATCATTTGTGTCTATATTAAGACTCTTTCTATTAATATCTAACCTCTCTGTCGTCCACATGTCTTCTGATTGTCTTTGTGTGTTTTCAATGAAGCCGTCAAACAAAGAGCTGAAAGTAGGACACTCACACACGCATGCACACACACTCAGACAAAAGCAGCATCAGTGTGTGTGTGTGCGCGCACGTGTATGCATTTCGCACCATTGACCGGCTGATTTAAAGGAGCAGTCCTTGTTTTTAATGCTTGACTGATAGAAATTAAACTCTTTTCACTGATTTGATGACTGATTTTAAAATACACAAATAGTAAAAGCACAATTTGACTAAAGAATCTTAAAAATCTTGATTACTGGTATATGATTTTTTTTCCCACTGATTAAAATTAAAAATGATGATTCTCAGATTACAGGATAAAAGCTGGGACCTCAACAGAGGTGGAACTGATGGGAAACGTTATTGTCATCATCATGATTATTCTTATTATTGTGAAACAAATAGTTATACAGTCTAGTTATAGAGACCACACCCCCATCTTTGACTGACAGATGGTTTCACTAATCACACTCTGTGTTTGTTTTTGTCAGATCAGACACAGCAAGAGGTCAGAGGTCAGAGGAACAGAACAAATATGACAGCATCAGTATCAGTTTAAACTGGCTGCAGACGACAACAGCAATGATCTGCTCCTACAGTCCACTGCTGATAGAACTGGATCCACTTTTCAGTACATTTGAGATTAGTTCACAGTTTTGTTTGTTCACAATTACGGCTGCTCCGTTATGAAAATAATCATTATCCTGATTATTCTGGTCAATATTGAAATCATACTTCAAATTCAAATCAGTGTTTAGTTACACAATGCATTTATTCAGCATCTGTGACTGTTTTAAGACTTTTGTTTCATGTTATATGTTATTTTTAATTCTTTTATTAAGATGTGTTATGTTGCTGTATATATATATATATTTCAGAAATCGTGTTGTTTTACTTGTAAGTAAAACGTGTGATAATTCAATGCAATGACTTTACCAACAGACACATTCCTGTAGGTGAACTGAAGGATTATTACCAACATCATTTACTGACTATTGATCACTGATCACATGATCTGCAGGTAGGAGACTAACTGATCATATTGTCTGGATGTTTCTGGACAGCGCTCTCATTGATGATTACTGATGATGTCACAGGTTTCTTTGTAAAACTATTGTTCTTTTCTTGTTGTATTCTACATGTAAAGAAATTAATAGTATTATTCTTGATTTTATATGGAAGAACAAGCACCATCATTTGCTTTATGGACCTAAAGCCAAACGTGGTCTTGATTTGTTGGATTTCGTGGATTTGAATGACAAATTTAAAGTAATGGCTAAAGGAATGTTTGAAAACCCCAGAATCATTGAGGTATTTTATTCCCCATAATGTATTTTAAACATGTCGGAGGTCTTAAGTTCCTACTATCATGTAATTACAGTATTTTATTGGTAAGTTATTGGTCAAGATGTCAAAATCTTATCAACAAGCTCTAGTAGCATGGAAACTATTCATTTATAAATATGTTTGGAACAATGAATGCATTTCTAAAAGGAACGATTCACTCCATTTACAGAATTGGACTAATAATTTACTGATAATTTACTTCAAAGATTTATTAAGCTCTGATGGTCAACTCCTCAGTTATGAAGACCTTCTTGTACAATAAGCATTTCCTATCAAATTTAAAGAATTTATTTATTTTATAAATTCTTTTCCCAGTAGATTGTTGGAACTAATGAAAAGCTATGACCAAAATATGCAGCAAAATTAATACTCTAATTGAATGTTATTGATTTCATGAGTAATAAATGTACCAATAATCACATCAGAGAAGGTTTCTATAATACTAAGAAGATAATTCCAAAGGGTACATTTTTATTGGAATGTTATTTGGTAGATATCAACTGGCATAAAGTTTGGCTTGTTCCTTTTAAATTCTGTATTGTTTAAAAAATAAGATAATTACATTTAAAGATATTACACAATAGATTTCCATCTAACACTTATATTTACAGATTTACTGACATTGATAAGAAATGAACCTTTTGTAAAATCCAACCTGAACCTATTTGGAAAACTATATTAATTAATATTAAAGGGAAAATATTAGGAATTATTTTGAATCAAAAAGCAAAAAAAAAAAAAAGCTCTATTATCAATCTTTATATCCTTATAGCTTGCAGGTTGCCTTTAGAACTCTCCAGGATGCTCTTGTTAGTCTTAGGCTCATCCTAAATGCAAACCAGAGGAAAATTCATAGAATCATAGACTATAATAGTGTGTCTAACCGCCCACAGTGGATCTGTGGCTGCTTCTAAAACTGAATGTGTTTCTGAGTATAAATACCTCAGCATCTGGATTGATGTGAGATTCTCATTTAAAATTCTATGTTGATGGTCTTGTTCCAAGTAGACATAAAGGGAATGTATTTCTTCATAGAAATAAACTATTTTCCCTCCATTCAGAAGGAAAATGACTGTTAAGGCAACTTTCCTTTTAGTTTTAGACCATGGTGATATTATTTATAGAATTTCTGCTCTATCCCATCTTAAGTGCCTTAATACAGTCTTTTTGCCTTTAGATTACAGGTGATAGTTGGTGCCCACCAATGTACTGTACACTGGTAGATAGGTGACAATCACTGGTACTAATGATGAGTCCAATAGTCTTTATACCAGGAATAATCCTAGTTTTTTTTTCCATGTGTGAAAAAAAAATATTCCTTTGTTTTACTGGCACCCACCACACGGGGGCGGTACAGCATCTGATAGGCTGTGTGACAGGCTAACGTTAGACGCCACCACAGAAGAAGAAACAAACAGGAGAGGTCGCTCCGATTGATCTTTATGAAGATCAAAAAAGGCAAAAAAAATGAAAAAGTGTTTTTCTTGGCCATTTTCTTTCTTTAGCACCTCATATTATATTATATTATATTATATTATATTATATTATATTATATTATATTATATTATATTATATTATATTACATGTAATCACTGCGGTGCTCCAATGACATTAAAGAACACCCTTTCTGATAATATTGATTATTGATTAATCACTGATCACCATGGTGCAGCAAAAAATAAAAAGTAAATGTTTAACCCTTTTTAGCCCAGATTTTTTAAAAAGATTTCCTGCATATAATTATATCAGTTGAGTCACTAACAATCATGTTCTGTATTATTTTTTTTGCCATTTTTCTTTGTAGAAAAAAAAAAAATTAATTTTAATAAATGTTTAATTTATAGTTGCCACTTGCAGAAATAAACAAAAGCCTATTTATTCCGTGTACATTTTTTGTACATAGAGACTTGAATGATTAAATAGATATATACATGTCTGGGTTGAACATCATAATAATGTAAATAAAATGACTCTTTCTGGGAGGGTTTGTCTTCACCATGTTCTCAGGAGGAAGTTGATGACGTCATGTGACAGGAAGTAGTTGGAAACTTACATTTTTTGCTTAAAACCTTTTGTCTAAGTTGCCTTTTATCATGTCATTAGAAAACAAAGTTTATGAGTAACGTTTAGATTTTTTATTTTAAATATAAAATGACAGTCATAGACTTAAGGTACTGTAACGGCTGTTATTTGGTCATTTAGGGTATGTTGCTACTGTTGTAGTATGTCAGGCTGTGTTTTATTGGTTATAGCAGAGGCAGCACAGTAACTGTTGTCCTGTGTTTAACTGATTAAGCAGTGTAACAGTTACAGGTTCATTATGTTTTCTTGTGAGACATTTCAGCAATAATTGCATCAAAAACGAATCAATTAGTACCCTGCATTTATCAATTAGCTCTTTTGCATCAAACACCCATCCATGACTGGTATCTGATTATCGTTAAGGCCTTGGCTGAGATTCCTCCTCTATGTATTCTGTCTTTGTTAGAATGGAACAGTAAGAATCTCAGAGATTATTATTATTTTGACAATAGAACATACAAATAGAAAATAGATCCATATGTTAATGATCCAGTTCCAGGAAACAACCTTATACTGTTGTTGTCTCATGTGAAATTAACTTGTGAAAAACATCTCCCAGCATCACATCCAGTCCACCTCCACCATCATTTACAAAACCAGACCATAATGATCCATGTATGCAGAAATATTTGAACTACCCTGTAAAGAACACAGTCTTGATATTCATTATTGTTATACTAGAGGAGATCCTCCTATAGCAGCTGATCCAGTCTTGTAACACCAGGTCCTCTGCATCTTTACACTTCCTCATTATCATCTTTACCAATCATTAAACTGGTCTGAATCCAGTTGGTTAACATGGGTCATGGTATAGGGTATTCCTAGTTTCATGAAGCCTTTTCCAGAATGACTGAATCACAGAGCAGGTATCAGTGAACCCACCTGACCTACACATCTACAACAGTCCTGTGTTTCCTTCATCCTGAGCCTGAACAACCTGTCTGGGTAGCAGTAGAATAGATGAGAGATTTTAAATTGAATTAACCTTAATAAAAGTTTGTTTTTTTAACCAATGAATATGTCCTGCTGCAAGGAAGAGACACACCATCAAACTTTGAGTTTTCTTCAATGACTACAAATATCATTAGTCTGCCTATCAACAAGCACACAACTTGTGTATTCTCCCAATATGAAAGTCCACACTAGACACACTAGCCCTGTTGAGATGCCTCTCATAGCAGAGTGTAGTGAGACCTGGTAGACCTGGATGAGGGACTTCAGGAGGAGATGTGTTAGTTGCTGTTTGGTAAGTGAGTGTCAGGGTGTTGGATGAGATGCAGCAGCAGCTGGAGACCAGAGTAGAACTGGTGGGTGACATGCTGTTTTTGGCTAATTGAAGACCAGACATGCTGCTGTGTCCTGGATCATCGGCTGAGTTTGAAAGTACACGCTGCACTAGTAGACGTGTGATATGACGAGCGTCTGGACCAGGAGTTGAGCTGCATGCTCCGACAGGAAGGATGAAGACATCCTGATCATATTGGTGATATTTTCTGCAGGCTGAAGACAAATTCATCATATTGATAATATCATTTATCTGCAGAAAATGATTTATTACCTGCAGGTTGGAGACACATGGACAATATTATCCGCTGGTTGGAGATAATCCTCCTCTGTCCATGACCTCAGACTATGATATGGTTGCCATGACGACGGGAGTGGGAGCATCAGCGAGGATGGAATCAGAAGAAAGAAAGGAAGAAAGACTCTTTGTTCTGTAAGTCTTGCTGACTTTCTGCCTGCCTGTAACTCACCTGAGCTCGTGCCTGGCCGTCCAGCAGCGGCTGTCTCCGGTCATAGCATCGCTGTCTGTCTTTGTCTCACGTTAGTCATCAGCCGGTGGATCCATCAGTCATTGCTGCTCTGCTGCTCTGTTTGACAAAAAGAGGCCCGTTAGAATCCTCCACAGAGGAGACCTGTCTGTCTGTCTGCTTGTTGTCTGTCTGTCTGCTGTCTGTCTGTCTGTTGTCTGTCTGTTAGCCGGCCACAGCAGCAGCAGCAGCAGAGGAGGAGGAGGAGGGTAGTTGCAGCTCGATGGAGCTGTAGAACAATGTGCTGGAGGAGGAGGAGGAGGAGGAGGAGGAGGAAGGGAGGGAGGGGGTTTAGGTGTGGGCTCATCCTGTCCTCTTCCTCTCTTAAAGGGACAGCAGCCTCAAAGAGAGCTGCTGCAGCAGACAGGATCCCTCACTCTGTCACATAATCTCAATTTTTTCTATCAAATATATACAAAAAAATGATGAAAAATGTTGCTGCATTTATGCTCCAGTCTCCTCTGTTCTACGGTGTTGTAACACACAATACCAAAAAGTGTTGTGTAAGTATGACATAATCAAAGTGTCAAACAAGCCTTCGTTTCTGTTGGCTACAGTTTCAAAAGAGACTTTAAAGCTAGAATATGTTACAAATAACTAAACCTATATAAAAGGAACTATGAGGAAACACACATGTTTTCCGTCCCATCGGTCTCCCCCACACACTGTCACAACCTGTGCCGGGTGTTTTCAACACAGAACAACGGCTACCAATGAGGTAATTACTTCATGCTGATGTGCATCTGTTACTGCCCGTATTATTTATTTATTTATTTATTTGGGACATGTCTATTCATCAGTTAACATCACACATCATTATAGTCTCAATACACATCAAACATGGTCGAAAGGGAAGCAGGAGAAGCTGAAGCTTATCAAGACCCGCCCCCATTTTCCACAGTAGTTTTAATTTTCTTGGCATGTTATGTTCATGTTACAAGTTACATTTCTTTCTTTTCTTTTTTTAGACAGGCAGTTAATAGACACGTGTCTGCAGAAGTGTCCATTTTACAACCCAGATGGTCGCCAGCCAATCATGGGGCACACACACTATTCACTCACACCTACAGGCAATTTAGAGTCTCCGATTAACCTGAGCATGTTTTTGGACTGTGGGAGGAAGCTGGAGAACCTGGAGAAAACCCACCAGACACAGAGAGAACATGCAAACTCCACACAGAAAGGTCCCAGACCCAGGACCAAGGGGGTCTTGAACCTGCGATCTTCTTGCTGTGAGGCAACAGTGCTAACCCCTGTTCCACCGTGTCGCCCCCCATCCGTTTTCTATCTCTGCTTATTCCTCACATGGTCTGCTGGAGCCAGTCCCAGCATACTGTGGTAGGGATACACCCCAGACAGGTACCAGCTGATCATGGGGCTAATCACTCACACCTATTGACAATTGAGAGTCTCCAATTAACCTAAAGGACAGTGGGAGGAAGCTGCAGAAAACTCACACAGACCAGGGAGAACATGAAACTCACACAGAAACGTCCCAGACCAAGGACCTGCGACCTTCTAACCACTGTACCACCATGTCACCCCAATACTGAGGTCAACACTATTTATAATGTACAGTACTGGCATACTGAGTCACAAGTAGGTTATAATGTATATACATACAGGTGCTGGTCATATAATTATAATATCAGTAAAAAAGTTTATTTATTTCAGTAATTCCATTCAAAAAGTGAAACTTTTACAATGTGTACATTCCTTCCATACAGAATGATATATTTCAAGACCATTTAAATGGTCTCTCAGTCCGTTCTGTAGGCGACATTATCATGGAGAAGACTGCTGACCTGACAGGTGTCCAGAAGATGACCATTAACACCTGGTACAAGGAGGACAAGACACTAAAGGTCATTGATAAAGAGGCTGGTTGTTCACAGAGCTCAGAGTCCAATTACATTAAAAAAGATGTGATGTAAAAAAAAAAAAGAGTACAATGTATACAAGCAATAGGGATAACCACACCCTGTGGAGGAGGTTGACAAAGAGTGGACTGCAACTGAAGTCAGAGCTTCAAGAAGCACCAACACAGACGTATGAAGACATGGGTTCAGCTTCACATTCCTGGTGTCAAACACTCTGGAACAAGAGACAGCATCACAAGTGTCTCACCTGGGATAAAGACAAAAAGGACTGGACTGCTGCTGAGTCCAAAGTTAAGTTCTCTGATCAAAGTTCATTCTGCATGTTCTTTAGAAACCAAGGTCCCAGAGTCTGGAGGAAGAGAGGAGAGGGACAGAATCCATGTTGATTGAGGTGGAGTGTAAAGTTTCCACAGTCAGTGATGGTGTGGGCTACCAGCTCATCTGCTGCTGTTGGTCCACTGGGTTTTCTTATGTCAAAGGTCAACACGGCTGTCTACCAGGAAGTTTTAGAGCACTTCATGCTTCCTGCTGCTTATCAACTTCATGGAGATGCAGGTTTCATTTTCCAACAGGACTTGGTACCTGCACACACACAGAGCCAAAGCTACCAGGACCTGGTTTAGGGACCATGGAATCCCTGTTCTTAACTGGCCAGAACAGTCACCTGACCTTAGAAACTCTATGAAGAGGAAGATGTGATAGACCAGACCCAACAATGAGAAGAGCTGAAGGCCACAGTCAGAGCAACCTGGACTCTATAAACCTGAACAGATCCAAAGACTGATGGACTCCATGCTGCATTGCTGCTGTAATTCAGGCAGAAACAGCATCAAATAACTATTAATGCTGTCCATGCTCATACTTTTCATTTGGCCAACATTTCTAGAAATCTTTTTTGGATCAGTTTTAAGTAATATTCTAATTTTCTGAGATACTGAACTTGGGATTTTCATTAGTTGTCAGTTATAATCACCAAAATTAAAAGAAATAAACATTTATAATATATGAGTATGTGTGAAATGAATGAATATAATACACCAGTTTCAGTTTTTTGGAATGGAATTACTAAAATAAATCAACTTTCTTATGATATTCTCATTAGCCAGCACCTGTATCTATGTATACACAGCTGTCTTATAAAATACCTTCATAGGAGAATAAAATATGATTCTGATAGAATTATGGACTGACTATGATGTGTTTATATATAGATTATTAGTGATGTGATGATGTCATCATGGTATCAACATGCTGATCAGCTTCCATCTGAATGAAGCTTTGTGTTCTTTCCCCGTGTTTCATAGATAGATGCACACTGAGTGCTGAGTGTTTTGTCCTTTGCATTATTGATGTGTTTCATGATGTGACATCACATCAGCAGCATCTAAACCTCCATAAACACAAACAACAAACACAAAACAACAACAACAAACAGAACAGATAATCTTAATCCGTTTTTGTTTTGTTTTGTAGAGATTCAGTTTAATTACAACCAGTGTGTGTGTGTGTGTGTGTGTGTGTGTGTGTGTGTGTGTGTGTGTGTGTGTGTGTGTGTGTGTGTGTGTGTGTGTGTTGGGGGGTGTCAGGGGGCGGGGCTTGTTGGTTTAAGGATTAAACCATCTTCTCATCTCTTTGTTTTCTCTTTTTTCATCCGTCCAGCTGATTCCTGCTCAGTATCATTCACTGTATGAAACTGTGATGTCACTTCTTGACTCCTCCTACTTTCCTCCTTATTCTCAGTTTTCCATCAGTAGTTTCACTCTTACTGTTTAATCTGCAGTAATTGAAATTAAAGAGTCATTTTACTGCTGGTTATTCTTCTTAGATCAGTCAAGACTTCCATCTGTAGTCAGATCAGTATAATATGCAATTACAATAATTATATCAGTTTAATATATTTAGATCCAAATACTATAGTATCTAGATTTACTCTGCTGATATGTCTTCTATCTACCTGGAGGAACAATGACACATTTAACCTGTTAAAATACTAAACCTCCTGATCCAGGTTCAGCATTGACTTTCATTCATAAATCACAGAAGAAACCTCAGCAGTATCTAGTATTATCTGTTAATCTGTAATAAAACCCACTGTTACTGTTACAGCATCAATATATATCATCAATATCCGCATCATCAATACAATAAGAACATAGTTTAATAGAATAATATAATCAGTAGTAGCTGTAAACAACTATTATATTTAATTTAGATTTTAATTGGTGTCATTTATTCTAAGTGGGATTTCTCTGATTTAATGGACAAATAACTGATCTTGAACTCTTATTTTTGAATTTTACATTGCAGATAATTATTTCATTTTTTCTTGATTTTGGTCAGTTTTGTCTTAAGTTAAATATTAATATAATATATAATTATATAATAAAATATTTGTATCTGTAGTAAAACAGACTTAATTTTTTGCAATACTCAAACTATATTTGCTCTGTAACAGCAACATGAATTGATTCTGACTCTTCTGTAGTCACCTCACATGTTTTATACCAGATTTAAGTCCATAACCTTTGTGTTTGTAGAGATATTCATCATATTTATTATAATTTATCACAGGACAACTTAAAAATAGACCTGGGGCTTCAGTGGTTAAAGATAATTACATAAATGTGATCTGATCTGTTGAAAACAAAGGGGAAAACGTTTTATATCATTCATTGTGTACCTATTGATATATTTATATTATTATCTAATTATTATTCAGCTAAAACACTGATATGCTTTAATAAGGAACAAGTAGAACACTGAACATGTGTTAAGTCATCATCAAGAGGAATAATGGCACAACAACTGTTTATCAAGAAGTAAGTGTTAGTGGATCCCTGAGACTTTAATGTTCATCAAGGAGAACCAACAAGAGGGAAACTTTAATAGATCATAAGGAGAAACAACAGGAGCCGCACTGACATAATAACTATTCATAAAGGAACAAAACACACAACATTGACAGACGGTAACTTTTCAGACTTTTCAAGATCTTCCTAGAACCAGTGGCGTCTTTTTAGCCATGATTCTGACTAGTCATAATTCCAGTTCTTTTATTCACCACAATTAAAGATATCTGCATGTTACTTTTCAGAAACCACAATTTAAGTTTCAACTAGTTAAAATGAAGTTGTAGATATCTATATCTGGAGTTATTACTAGTTAAAATGTCATTGTAGATATCTATATAGATATAAATATATATCTTGAACTATAGTATCTGAAATGGGAGCGATGTGTAACTTTGGTTCCTCCTAGTCAGAATGTAACTCCTCATATCTTAAATATGTCATTATGCATAGTCATAAAACTGAATTACACATATCTGCAATTGTCATTTAGGATGTGTAAGGATGTGAATGACGTTTCAGTGACATCATGGCAGATATGTGTAATTCTGTTGTGTCTGTAGTAAAACTGAATTAAATATATCTTTATAGGTTGTTTCCACTAGTTAGAATTACATCACAGATATCTGGAATTAAAGATGCGACATTCAAAATGTAAAAAATGTAACTGTGACTAGTCAGAAAGATGTTATTGATGTCAACAATGTTAATTCAAACACATTTAGCCTCTAAATGTTAAAATGGCTTTGCCATAAATAATAATACACAACAATAAATAATAATAAATAACAAGACACACTTTATCTCTTCATAGAGAATAACAAGATAAACACTGGTGTGTTTTTACACCTTTTCAGGATCTAAGAAGAAGAACACTGACACTGGCTATTCATCAGGAAACAGGAGGAGCACACAGAAGAAGAATTCATCATCAAGAAGAAACAACAACAGGAACTTTTAACTCTTCATCAACAACAACAAATCTTCAATTTCCCTGAGGGAACCTCCCAAAGAAATCAATAAAGTCTGATCTAATCTGATCTATGAGGAAAAAAGAAGGTCACGCTGTGGCTCTTCATCAACAAGAAAGATGGACGCTATTCAGTTTTATCAAGAAGGAACAACAGGAGGACGGTGGACAGTTTAATTTTATCAAGAAGGAACAAAAAGGAGAACACTGACACGGTTCAAGACTTAGTCAAGAATAAACGAGGAACAGTGAAACACTAACTCTACATCCAGAAACAACAAGAGAAACACTGAGACAATTTAACTCTTCATCAAGATGGAAAACAAGGACAACAGACAGTTCAAGTCTTAATAAAGATGGATCAAGTGTAGCTCACACAATTTCAATCTTCATTAGTGTGGAACACATGAGAACACTGATATGTTTTAACTGTTAATCACAAAGAAACAAGCAGAACACTGATGTACTATAGCTCTTCATTATAGGGGTTTTCTGGATGTTTGGGGTATTATCTTGCATATTTCCCATATCTCTAGCCTATATCTGAAGCATAGAGAGCAGGATTTCACTGATCCCTCCAGTATTGAGCTATGTAGCTATGTTTCTATATAATGGAAGTGTACTGGGCAGGTTTTCAGTAGCTCTTTCCCAAAACAGGAAGAACAACAGGAAACTAATGGTTTATTCTTCTTTGTTGTCAATATGTCGTCATGCCATGTCTAGATAACTTGCTACCCGAATACTGAAACAGGAACTAGATTTGTTCCGGAACTATTTTGCAGACCACAGTACAGCTCTAGTAAACTTCCTCCACTCTGTTACAAATGGTGTGCAGTAGTTCATTTCCGGTTGTGGGAATAAAATGAAATCATGCAGACGTGTCACTTTTCACTGACTGAGCGATTCCATGTTTGCCTCGTTGTTCTGAGGATTAACATCAACATGTGATGAAGGTGACTTTTCAAGCCATACAAGTAGCTATAACAGCTATTCCTTGTGTTCATCAGCTGAGGTAAGTTTGGTTGTTTGTTCGTCTTCTTCTGCTTTATCTGTGGTCGGGCAGCAGCTTCAGCAGCTTCAGCAGCTTCAGCAGCTTCAGCCCAGACTTCCCTCTCCTCGACCACATCCTCCAGCTCTTCCAGTGGAGCTTGAAGGTGTTCACAGGCCAGCTGAGAAGCATAGACTCTCCAGTGTGTTCTGGGTCTTCCCTAGAACAGCTTCACCAGGGAAGGTCCAGGAGGTTCATCACTAGATGTCCAAACCAGCTCATCTGGCTCCTCTTGATGTAGAGGAGCAGTGGTTCTACTGTGACTCCTCCTGATGATTGAGCTCTATCTCTAAGAGAGAGCCCAGCCACTTTGAGAAGGAAACACTTGTATTCACAATGTCCTCCTTTTGGTCACTACCTTTGGTCACAGCTTTGAACCGTTCCAGTGGAACAGAGGTAAAGGTCACAGTCAGATGAAACCAACAGGACCGGATCATCTGCAAAAAGCAGAGGTCATGGAACTGCAGCCCCTCAACGCCCTGGCTGCACCTAGAAATTCATGGAAGTCATGAACAGAATCATGATGAAGGGCAGCCCTGACGGAGTCCAACCACCACTGGAAACAGGTCCGAATCAAAGTGGACCAAGCTCTGACACTGAGCATACAGGGACCAGATAGTCCGTGTCAGCGGGTCTGGAACCCCCACAGGACTCCCCAAGGGACACGGCTTCTCCAAGTCCACAAAACACATGTAGACTGGGTGAACTCATGCACCCTCCAGGACCCTGCTAATGGTGTAGATCTGGTCCACAGTTCCAGAACCAGGACAAAAGCACCCTGCTCCTCCTGAATCTGACGTTTAGCTATCTTATATTGAAAGCCCTCACACACAATGCAACATGCTTCAGTTGACTACATGAGGCTACGTGCTAACAACATTAGCAAGTTGGCTAAAAGCCATTTATATACACAGTAGAACAAGCTGTGCAGCATCCTCCAAGTGTGTCTCACAGCCATGTCACTGTCTAAATGTATGAAGAAATGATTTAGAATTAGAAAACTATGCTTCCAAAGGTGAGTGGACCACATAGTATGTATTTATTATACCTCCGTCCAGCATGAAGCCAAAGTGTCTAAAACAAAAGTTAGTGACAAAACTGTCATAAACATATACAATGTACATTCAGAGACCTGATGAATGTTTTGGACTTTCCCATCTTGCCAAACATTATTTATCACTGACTCTAACACAGAAATGATTGGAGTCATTAAGAGTGGGAATGTGAAACATCCCAGAATTTACATTTTTTATAGTTAGGCATGAAAAGTGGGCTTTTATTTTGGAAAGACATACAATTTATGAGGTCACATGACCAGGATTTCCTGTTTACTCATGGACATTTAATGTTTAACTTTATTTTTATTTATTTATTTACAGCAATATGCAAATATGAAAAAAATACTAGTCCATACAAACTAATAGAGTCCCATTAATTCACATAGCATGAAACTATCCTGAGACGATGTTTACAACTTTTTCTTATATATATATTATATATATTTCTTAAATATATCTATTATTTAGGCCATTTTAAGTAACATTCAACACATTTTTACCATGTCTAAGTAATATTTTATGCAATGGAGGGTTAACAAAGAAACAGTGAGAGAAAGCTACTGAGCTCATGTTAAGTTTTCATTAATATGTTTATTATTGTATGAAAAGAGAAGCACTTTATTTGTTGTAAAATAATTTAAAGTAAACTTAAAATTCCTTTAAAATATAAACTTTGCAAGTTACTTTTTATTGTTAAAATCTAAACCTACCTAATATTAAAAGGAAATAAAGAGCAACATTTCATGTGGTTGTTACCAAATTTAATAAAAGAGATTTCAATATTACCAGTTGTTCTGGACCTTTCATCTTGTCTGGAAATCACATTTGGACCTTTGAATATAAAGTTGGAGAACTTCCTACTAGTGTTTGGAAAGACTTCTTATGAGTGTTTACTCAGTTTTTCACTAAGTTAAATAGGTTTTTCTATTAGGATTCAATTCTGCCCGGTGCACTGCCATTAGATTTAAACCTGGTTGGAGGGAAATTGATGCAAACTGCATTGGATATGTAATTTAATACTGAAGGAATGTTTACAGTGATGGTCTCTATGTTTTAGATAGGATGATGATATACATTTCAGTCCCTCTAGAAATTAGAGCCAATAACTACAAAGGATTAAAACTGTTGACAAAACTGTGGTTGACTAGTAACAGGTGATTTGATTAGTTTATGGTTTCTATGGTGATTTGATTAGTTTATGGTTTCTATGTTGGTGAGACAATACTTCAAATCTAGACTGAACCAGAAACATGCACTGTTAGTAGCCTGGCATTACACATCTAACTAAACCCATTATACCTGAATCCACTCATATATAAAGTAGTGGCACAGCAGATATTTCAAGATTTATAGGACCTAAATAATGTTATTTTATCGCATAATTCCAACACAAAATTCCAATATGAAAAGGATTCCAACATGAAATGGCCAGAGCAGTCATTATTAATCATAAATATACAGAAAAGGCATATTTGGTGTTGTGTTATTGTCCCAAGTGATTTACTAAAAAGTGTCCCAATTTACCTGATGTCACCCTACATGTTAGGGATGCAGGAAATGTCTGAAATACTGAACTGTCCCTTTAAGAAGACACAGACGATACACTTCAAGTCTTCATCAGTAGAAACAACAAGTGGAACAATGACACAATTTAAGTCTTCAACAAGAAGAAGTGAGAGGATCCGTGATACGCTTTAACTCCTCATCAGGAAGAAACAACAAGTGGAAAGTGGAACATTGGTATGTTTAACTCTGCAGGAAGAAACAAGGGGAACACGCTAACATGGTATCACTGCACCGAGAAAAAAAGTTAAAAACAAAGAAAAACAGACCTACTTATGTTGACCGCTCAGTCCCCAACTGTGTGTGTGTGTGTGTGTGTGTGTGTGTGTGTGTTCTTCCTCTCTGTGCTGATAACATGTTTTTCATTTCAGCCAGAAACAATACTGTTTCCTCTTCCTCTCTCCATGGGTGTGTATCATTTCCTTTAAAATCCTCCTCTCCTTCTCTACCTCCTTCTTTTCTCCTCTCTTCCTCTCCTTCTTTACCTCCTCCTCCCTTCTCTACACCCCCCTTCTCTCCTTCTCAGCTCATTCTCACCATCAGCCCCTCCACTGTGGTGCGGGTGGGGTTATTATCCTGTAATAAAAAATTCACTAAATAAAGTATTTTATCTGTAGTAAAACCCCATGTTACTGTTCCAGCATCAATATATATCATCAATATCCACATCATC
Organism: Lepturacanthus savala; assembly: GCA_030544235.1. NCBI lineage: Eukaryota > Metazoa > Chordata > Actinopteri > Scombriformes > Trichiuridae > Lepturacanthus > Lepturacanthus savala. The sequence continues at coordinate 3,981,161 of CM060483.1, read as the reverse complement.
AATACAATAAGAACATAGTTTAATAGAATATCAGTAGTAGGGCTGCAACTAACTGTTATTTAGATATTTAATGTAGATTAGAGCTGTTTGTGTGATTATTTATCTGGCTCCTTTATAATCTCCTATTTAAAGGATTTAGTTAATTAATTAATTAAGAACATAGTTTAATAGAATATCAGTAGTAGGGACTATTTAGATATTTAATGTAGATTTGAGCCGTTTGTGTGATTATTTAATTGTCTCCTTTTTAAACATCTTATAGAATATATTCTACATGTTCTGGAATGATCCTCAGTGGCATTTCTATCATTTCATGGACAAATAATTCATCTTTAAACTCTTATCTCAGTAATGATTGAACTTTGCATTGTGGATAATTAAGATTATTTCAAGTTGTTGCACTTTTTTCCTGATTTGGGTCAGTTGGTCTTGTTTTAAGTTTCAAATAAATTCAAAGTATTTTTATCTGTAGTAGAACATGATTTTAGCTTGTTTCCCCCGATATTCTCCCTATATTTTCTCTGTAACAGCAACATAAAATGATTCTGACTCTTCTATAGTCACCACACATGTTGTAGATTTAATATTAATTCCAGGTTTATGTGCATTTACAGCAGGAAAACTGAAAAATAGACAGATAAGACGCCAACCTAATGCAGCTAAGTTTAATTATAACAGATAATCAAGCAAAGAAAGTACATTATTAAACTTCATCTGCTACTAAAGACTGTTTTTATAGGGAAAAGATGTAACATAACATATAATGTTGTAACAATTTCCTTTACTGTAGTAAAAATACTGTTATTTCTTACATGTCCTACATTTATAGTGTCACCTACAGACATATTACCACAACAGTTAGTGTAACTATGATGACAACTGCTCCCAAACAATCATAAAGGTCAGAATCTATTTATGCTGCTGTTATGAAGCAAATATAGTTACACTACTTAAAAAACTGACGCAAAAACTGACGCAAATCAGGGGAAAAAATTTAAATAAGCTAAATTATCTGCAAAACAGTTTAAAGATCTATTATTTGTCCATAAAATCATAGAAATGACATTGAGGATCATTCCACAACATGAAGAATATATTCTGCAAGATGTTTAAAAAGGAGATTAATAGCAGTAATGTTACAGAACCAAACAGGCACCAGGTTGGTACCGTGTGGATCCTCTTCATGTCAGTGGGTGACTGCGACAGTATAACTGGTACATGTGTAAAATCATGGAGGAAGGATGTAGTAAAGTGTTCTCTATTGATGTATTTTTTTTTTTTTATTTTTTTTCTATATTTTTGTGACTGTTACTCTCCACAGCAGGGGAGTCAAACTCAGGCCACATTCACCTTCAATTTACAGAAAACAGGAGAGATCCCATAAGAAAAAAAGTGAAATTTAAACAATATGAATTCCAAACGATTACATACTGATCAATATGTAGTTTGTTTAAGCAGCAGGTGAAGTTATCTCCTCTCTTACAATCCATTTACTAATGTAAACTGTGAATATGTTAAGGCTCACTTCGCTTTATTTCTGTGAAGAAATCCATTTTTGTCTGGATTGGACCCTTTAGTGGGCTGCTTCTGGCTCCTGGGCCACAATTTGGACACCGCTTCTCTAGAGGGGCCATAGCCTGGAGAGATTCTAGGTAAACTGGGCTGTTTGTAATATTACAGCTAACTCTGTTCTATCGTATTGTTAGAAACTCACATTAAACCACATAACATAGTCAGTGTTCTTAAAGTCAACAAAAAAATTACACTCAGTTACAGTTGGATTTGTAGAATAACTAGAGGTTAACTAGAGGTTATCCAGAGGTTAACTAGAGGTTATCCAGAGGTTATCCTGGGATACCACATCTTACCTCTTTAAAAGTACAGTTGTTTGTAGGTGTATCAAAATGCATTAAGTTTCATAGGATTTACTATAATCCTAAAAACGACCCCCTGTAGTAAACCACCTACTTATAGAATACTGAAGAAGATAGAATGCAGGATGTTTTGATGACCACCATGTTCAGGTCATTTTTAAAGGTTCTACCCACCATGTTTAATAGACAGTCTTTAAAAGCTGTTCAAATCCACTTTCCATTCACCTCAGTCATGACATTAAATAGTGATTAAATAAAAACTTTATTGAAAACTACATTTAGTACATAAATACATTTGGAATGAAAACCGTTCACAGCAATGTAAAGACTCATTTGATGACATCACGTAGCTCCAGCCAATCAGAGTGCTCAGGGAACGGCCTCCCAGCGTCTCCGCCGGCTGTACAAGTCAAATGTAGAGTGGGCGGGGCATGTGGATGGGCGGAGCTTGGCGGTTACTGGCTCTTCCTCTGGTGGGAGGGGCTTCTGTCGGAGCAAGTCAGAAGTCATAAAGAGGAGAGGAGAGGGGCCGTCTGCTGCGCTGGTGTCATGGCAGCGAGGGGGTGGAGCCAGGAGCAGCCTATCCTGCAGCATCTGGCTGATCAGCTGGTCCTGCTGCACGTCGATGCTGACCAATGAGGTGAAGAGAAGCTGAGAACGGGAAACATTTACCCCTAGAGTAGAGTAGAGTAGAGTAGAGTGAGAGAGAGAGAGAAATAGACAGGGAGACAGACAGATTACCCTCTGTACTACACCTGAGGCTTCTGAGGTAACTCCAGGTTACACTGAGTGTCAGTTCACTACTGGGATAATTCATGTTTGATGTAAGAGAACAACATATACACTCACTGGCCACTTTATTAGGTACACCTGTCCAACAGAGAGGTAGTTTATGATGCTAAACACATTGTGCAAATAGTGGGATTAAGGTTGATTTTATGATGCATGTAGCGCTGTAGCATGAGCTCACATCATTAAGGATAAAAGTATTGTTGGTGAGTGATTCCACATTAAAAGGCATAGCTTTAATAATGTATCTTTGATGTTGTGTTTTTCTAATGGTAAAAAGCTGCATGAGGACTGTAGTTAGATTTCAAAATTCTTTTGCTGTGAATTTTGTGGATAATATCATGGGGGTAATATTGACTGATATCTCAGTCTGCCAAGGCCTGGCACCCATGTAATCTGGCTATATCTGGCTCCTTTATAATCTCCTATTTAAAGGATTTAGTTAATTAATTAATTAAGAACATAGTTTAATAGAATATCAGTAGTAGGGACTATTTAGATATTTAATGTAGATTTGAGCCGTTTGTGTGATTATTTAATTGTCTCCTTTTTAAACATCTTATAGAATATATTCTACATGTTCTGGAATGATCCTCAGTGGCATTTCTATCATTTCATGGACAAATAATTCATCTTTAAACTCTTATCTCAGTAATGATTGAACTTTGCATTGTGGATAATTAAGATTATTTCAAGTTGTTGCACTTTTTTCCTGATTTGGGTCAGTTGGTCTTGTTTTAAGTTTCAAATAAATTCAAAGTATTTTTATCTGTAGTAGAACATGATTTTAGCTTGTTTCCCCCGATATTCTCCCTATATTTTCTCTGTAACAGCAACATAAAATGATTCTGACTCTTCTATAGTCACCACACATGTTGTAGATTTAATATTAATTCCAGGTTTATGTGCATTTACAGCAGGAAAACTGAAAAATAGACAGATAAGACGCCAACCTAATGCAGCTAAGTTTAATTATAACAGATAATCAAGCAAAGAAAGTACATTATTAAACTTCATCTGCTACTAAAGACTGTTTTTATAGGGAAAAGATGTAACATAACATATAATGTTGTAACAATTTCCTTTACTGTAGTAAAAATACTGTTATTTCTTACATGTCCTACATTTATAGTGTCACCTACAGACATATTACCACAACAGTTAGTGTAACTATGATGACAACTGCTCCCAAACAATCATAAAGGTCAGAATCTATTTATGCTGCTGTTATGAAGCAAATATAGTTACACTACTTAAAAAACTGACGCAAAAACTGACGCAAATCAGGGGAAAAAATTTAAATAAGCTAAATTATCTGCAAAACAGTTTAAAGATCTATTATTTGTCCATAAAATCATAGAAATGACATTGAGGATCATTCCACAACATGAAGAATATATTCTGCAAGATGTTTAAAAAGGAGATTAATAGCAGTAATGTTACAGAACCAAACAGGCACCAGGTTGGTACCGTGTGGATCCTCTTCATGTCAGTGGGTGACTGCGACAGTATAACTGGTACATGTGTAAAATCATGGAGGAAGGATGTAGTAAAGTGTTCTCTATTGATGTATTTTTTTTTTTTTTATTTTTTTTCTATATTTTTGTGACTGTTACTCTCCACAGCAGGGGAGTCAAACTCAGGCCACATTCACCTTCAATTTACAGAAAACAGGAGAGATCCCATAAGAAAAAAAGTGAAATTTAAACAATATGAATTCCAAACGATTACATACTGATCAATATGTAGTTTGTTTAAGCAGCAGGTGAAGTTATCTCCTCTCTTACAATCCATTTACTAATGTAAACTGTGAATATGTTAAGGCTCACTTCGCTTTATTTCTGTGAAGAAATCCATTTTTGTCTGGATTGGACCCTTTAGTGGGCTGCTTCTGGCTCCTGGGCCACAATTTGGACACCGCTTCTCTAGAGGGGCCATAGCCTGGAGAGATTCTAGGTAAACTGGGCTGTTTGTAATATTACAGCTAACTCTGTTCTATCGTATTGTTAGAAACTCACATTAAACCACATAACATAGTCAGTGTTCTTAAAGTCAACAAAAAAATTACACTCAGTTACAGTTGGATTTGTAGAATAACTAGAGGTTAACTAGAGGTTATCCAGAGGTTAACTAGAGGTTATCCAGAGGTTATCCTGGGATACCACATCTTACCTCTTTAAAAGTACAGTTGTTTGTAGGTGTATCAAAATGCATTAAGTTTCATAGGATTTACTATAATCCTAAAAACGACCCCCTGTAGTAAACCACCTACTTATAGAATACTGAAGAAGATAGAATGCAGGATGTTTTGATGACCACCATGTTCAGGTCATTTTTAAAGGTTCTACCCACCATGTTTAATAGACAGTCTTTAAAAGCTGTTCAAATCCACTTTCCATTCACCTCAGTCATGACATTAAATAGTGATTAAATAAAAACTTTATTGAAAACTACATTTAGTACATAAATACATTTGGAATGAAAACCGTTCACAGCAATGTAAAGACTCATTTGATGACATCACGTAGCTCCAGCCAATCAGAGTGCTCAGGGAACGGCCTCCCAGCGTCTCCGCCGGCTGTACAAGTCAAATGTAGAGTGGGCGGGGCATGTGGATGGGCGGAGCTTGGCGGTTACTGGCTCTTCCTCTGGTGGGAGGGGCTTCTGTCGGAGCAAGTCAGAAGTCATAAAGAGGAGAGGAGAGGGGCCGTCTGCTGCGCTGGTGTCATGGCAGCGAGGGGGTGGAGCCAGGAGCAGCCTATCCTGCAGCATCTGGCTGATCAGCTGGTCCTGCTGCACGTCGATGCTGACCAATGAGGTGAAGAGAAGCTGAGAACGGGAAACATTTACCCCTAGAGTAGAGTAGAGTAGAGTAGAGTGAGAGAGAGAGAGAAATAGACAGGGAGACAGACAGATTACCCTCTGTACTACACCTGAGGCTTCTGAGGTAACTCCAGGTTACACTGAGTGTCAGTTCACTACTGGGATAATTCATGTTTGATGTAAGAGAACAACATATACACTCACTGGCCACTTTATTAGGTACACCTGTCCAACAGAGAGGTAGTTTATGATGCTAAACACATTGTGCAAATAGTGGGATTAAGGTTGATTTTATGATGCATGTAGCGCTGTAGCATGAGCTCACATCATTAAGGATAAAAGTATTGTTGGTGAGTGATTCCACATTAAAAGGCATAGCTTTAATAATGTATCTTTGATGTTGTGTTTTTCTAATGGTAAAAAGCTGCATGAGGACTGTAGTTAGATTTCAAAATTCTTTTGCTGTGAATTTTGTGGATAATATCATGGGGGTAATATTGACTGATATCTCAGTCTGCCAAGGCCTGGCACCCTTCAAAATATCCTTTACACTAGACGCTGGTGGGATGGACAGTTCCTTATCTGTACTGTACTAGATACATCACTTAAAGGCTACTGTGATGAAGATGTCGGTTTGAACAGTTATTAAACACTGTCTTCCAAATTAATCAGACTTCCCTTAACCCATTTTAGACCTGGACCGCAAAAACCTCAGCAGGATACAGTGTGTGTGTGTGTGTGTGTGTGTGTGTGTGTGTGTGTGTGTGTGTGTGTGTGTGTGTGTGTGTGTCACCTTCAGTAGCTCTGGTGTTGATTAGGTTTTTGGTCCTTTCTGACTTCTGTAGCCTCTCCTGAACGGCCTTCTGTGAGTTAAACTCTGCACCCTGTAGGAACAACATGGTTATAATCAGTGATGTTTCAATTTAGTTTTTGTCTCAGTCGACTTTATTCTTTTTTGTTTAGTCACATTTTAGTCCAGCTATGTTTCAATTTAGTTTTTGTCTCAGTCGACTTTATTCTTTTTTGTTTAGTCACATTTTAGTCCTGGGATTTTAGTCAAGTTTTAGTTAAAGAAAATCCAAAGTATTTAAGTTTAGATTTAGTCAAAGAAAATCCATTGACAAATAGAAGCGGTGAGAACCTGCAGTGACTGAAGCTCCGCCTTCAGAGCCAGTGTGGTGTTTAGTCCCGCCTCCTCCAGACATCCAGGAACCTCGTTGGACAGTGCAGAAGGAGGCCCCACCCTCTGCCTGGAGGATCCACCTATCAGAGCAGAGGAATTGCTCATCACTCAGGAACAAAGAGGCCACAGAATAAAGTTTTTGCAGGACTCTTTAAAGTTTGTTGTTAAAGACGTGATGTGAATGTTTCATTGCTACACCATCATTAGCTATACATAATGAGGATCAGCCTCATTACTGATTTACACGTTAATCTATAAAAATGTCAAATGATCAGCTGACACATCAAAGTGATTAAACAATGACAGAGTGACTCTTTGTATTTCCTGTGGAGACTCACCTGAGCTGTACACTAACTGGGATGGATGATACTGTAAACTTAGATAATTAGCATAGATGTATATATGGTTACCGTGACGATCACCTCTCCTCTTCCTCTGACTGCTGATTGGCTGCGAAGATGGCGCATCACTGCCCAGTGAAAGAGGTGGCTCCTTTGTTACCGTGACAACCAACGGCTCTTCAAAACACACCTGCAGGAAGCCAAGTACCTGATGTCATCACACAGGACTACAGAGTGATGTCATCACACAGGACTACAGAGTTGCGTCATCACACAGGACTACAGAGTGATGTCATCACACAGGACTACAGAGTGATGTCATCACACAGGACTACAGTATGATGTCATCACACAGGACTACAGAGTGATGTCATCACACAGGACTACAGAGTGATGTCATCACACAGGACTACAGAGTGATGTCATCACACAGGACCACAGAGTGATGTCATCACACAGGACCACAGAGTGATGTCATCACACAGGACCACAGAGTGATGTCATCACACAGGACTACAGAGTGATGTCATCACACAGGACTACAGAGTGATGTCATCACACAGGACTACAGAGTGATGTCATCACACAGGACTACAGAGTGATGTCTTCAGCGGTCAACTCTCCCCAATTATACCTTCATACATTATACTGTTTAATTATACCTTTATACATTATATGTAAACAGACAGCCTGCTTTAGTTAGTTAGTTAGTAAGTTAAAAATGCCAAGTTTAAGTTACATTAAGCCACACTGTGGTAAACAGGTTAATGTCTTTACATTATCAAACTGCTTTGAGTATAAAATGTCAAGACGTGGGGGAAAATGTAAGATTTGTACCATAATGTTTAATCTAATTTCCTTTCTCTCTTTTTTTTTTTAAATGGACATAATAAACTTGGCATTGGCGAGAATAGTGTTCAGGAACCCAAGTCAAAAACAAGGTATAAAAATGTCTGAACTGTACCCAGACATTTTGCTTAAATGTCACAAAATAACAGGAAAATGTAGGACGGTCTATTTCTGCTGGACTGTTGTTGATAAGTCTGATGGCTTGTAAGCAGACGACCAATCATGGTTAATGCTGTGCTGTCACTCCCCACAGGCCCATTCTGAGTCAGGATTACAGAACCAAGTCCTCACCTGTGCAGACTTCTTTTTTCCTGTCTGTCCTTGGGGGCGGGGCTTCAGGTGTGTGCGGTCACTCTGTGGACAAGAACCAAGAGGCTTCGAGTATGTGTGTCGGGTCTTGGGGGCGGGGCTGAGCGTGACGGACAGGTCAAGTTCAGGACAGCAAATTGGAGAGGAGGGGAATGGGAGGGGGAGGGGGGCAGAGTGAGGGGAGGGGGGCGGAGAGAGGAGGGAGGCGGGGCTATTCATCCTGACAACAAACAAAACAGAACAGCATTTAAATAAAAAACAGCACATCTTCATTATGGATGGTACTCAAACGCATAAGACAACTTTATATGTGTGTGTGTTATATATGATCCTGTTTGAATTCACATGTTATTTTTCTGCCCTGGGTTGGTACAAGGGGGTATCATCTACCCCATTAACATATAATTTTAATCAGTTTTTTAGATTTGAAATCAAATTTCACCATATTTCATTCCTTGTTTTTCATGAATTCCTGTATAATCTATAATATATCGCAAACGTTTGCACATATTTCCTAATATGTCACATAATTCTTGCAAAATAAACCCCCAAAATAATATTTAAGTTAGTAATACTAGGTTAGTATTTACCCAGACCATGGTATAATCACATCGAAACAATTCATCCAAGATAACTTTTTCAAGACATATTGACTTTTATATGGGTTTAGTGACAAAAATGTCATGTGGTGTAACCCTAAAAACTTGGTACCAGATACTTTAACTCTCTTAAAATAGTTTTAAAAACACATGCTATGAACAAGTTTTATATTCTAGGTTATATGTGTCCAACCCAAGGCCTGGGGGCCAAATCTGGGCCACCACCTCATTTCCTGTGTCCCCTCCAGAGCTTCACAGACTTGTGTGATTTATTGAGAGATGAGAAAGTGAATAAATGTTTGAACTTAACAGAGACACACTGGTCACGTTGTCTTTGTACGACTTCATTAACTCCTAAATCTTTTCTCAATCGGCCACGAAGGTTGTTTAAAAACAGGAAAGTTTCTGTTTTTCCTTATTTTCCTTTGTTGAAGTACATCTGTCATTACTTTCTGGTATTTTCTATTCTTTAATATTTAGCATAGCAACACAAAACCATAGATTCCAATCTTTGAAACATCCATGAAATAAATCCAATAGTTAATAGTGGTTATCAGCATATTCTTGTATGAGTCTCTAGATATCTGTGATGGTTTTACATGTTTTGCTGCAGCATTTTAATAATTAGACACTAACAACAATAGAACATTATTTCTGCATCAGCAGATTTTTAAATTCTGTTTAAAAATCTTAGTAAATTGTCACCAGCACTATTATGAGTGGAGAGACAATTATCTAATATAATAACATATATAATAATAATACATAGATATGATCTTTATAATCGACCCTTTGAGTCGATTAGAACTGGGATTAAACTGAGTTTAACACCCCTGTTCTAGGTGGATTATATATTTAAAATTTGACATTTCATAACAAGAAACCAACATGAACACAAAATGTACATTTAGAGACCTGATGAATGCTAAATAAAACTGTATTTAAAATGTTTCTGACTTTCTTATCTGTCCAAACGTGACTTGTCACTAACCCAGATATGTATTTACTTATTTATATTATTTTTAAGAATAAACATGACAGATTTAGCAGCTGTGAAGGACCAGTCCACCCAGGATCAGCCTATAACTAGTTAAGGAGTGAAATAATAGGAAATAACACTGTTACCTTTCAGTTCCTATGTCCGTTCTGTGTCGGGACGATTCAAAACGAAATGCTCGTTCTCCAGTCGCCTTTCTATATCTTTCTATATCGTCCAAATAGTTATTTCTAGCGAGCTAAGACTCAGGATAACGACCTAAGACGTGAAGCCGCGGTTAAATTCATTTTGTTGAACCGGAAGTCGTTTACAGCCACCAGTACAAATGATGCTACGGTAGCCGAGGAAGACCAAATCTCATCGATTGATGTTTCCAATATGTTTTAAAAAAAATAATATTTCATGCTTATTTATATAGAAAAAACGCAAACATTGATGTAAGAAGAAATTCATGGAGAAAGAGTGGGATTAAATAAAGCATGTATAACATATAAAATAATAATAATGCATAGATACATATATATGATCTTTATAACTGTCCCTTTGAGGGAAACTAGAACACTGATGTGGCCCAGGATCAGACTGAGTTTGATGTCCTGCTTTAAAAGGATCTTTTTTAAAAATTTTAAAAATTAAAATGCATGCTGTCACATAGAGATATATATTTTTAATTGTTGTAAATAAAGGTAAAGAATTACACAAGTTTTCATTCAAAAATAAATATTCAAATCATGGTTTGTGGTTACTGGGTCACTAGAAGAAGCATTACCGTGGTGTTATTTTTACATTTATTTGCTATATGAACTTGATTAATCTCAATGTTTATGAGGGTCAACTGTCTATTGTTTTTCAAGAAAGACATTCATTCATAATAAAATGCTATTCAAAAAAGTGCATTTTTAAAATGCCAATCTAAGGTCACTCCAGGAAAACGAATCAAATAAAGGATCTGCTAATCCATATCACAGTTTGTTATGTAATACTACTGTGACTAAACCTACATGCATGCACGCACGCACACACACACACACACACACACACACACACACACACACACACACACTTTTTACTTTTGTGTTATTATGAATAAATGCTTTTGAGAAATACATGCTAATATTGTACAGTGATAAATTCTGCCAACCTCTACTTTAGAACTCTGAATCCTTCAACCCTTAATAGCTATTAATAAGATGATCCTGGTTTATATTATTAAGTTAATTGTTAATAGAAAATTCATTCATTCCTTCATTTTCTATACCCGCTTATTCCTCATTAGGGTCACATGGTCTGCTGGAGCCAATCCAATTTTTTTGCCCCTCTAATTAGGTAGGAAACACGGTTGTTATGACAGAGCCCCCAAATAATCAGATAAACAATGTTGTTGGGTACAAAAAGGCCAGTCTTTATTAAATAACCTACATGATGTCATAAAAGATCATAGGAAGGCTATAAAAAGGTGAGGACAATAAGCAGATGCACAGAAAAGCCAACGCTCTGCTGAAGGCATGAGGGTTGAAGAAGCTCAAGACTGGTGTCTAGTTTGAAGCACACCCCTCTGACATGGCACGCTGGCAGCAAATCCTTCAAGATATTGTCGTGGAAAATCCTGGACTAGGGCCAGTTGATAGCCCCGGATCCACAACGTTGTAATCCTCATCGCTCTCAGTTGATGATAATAACATAACTGTTAAACTTTTGTTCAATAATCCAATAACTTCAAAAATTAAAAAAAGTTAGTCCAAATAAAGTTACAATCCAAATAGGTTCCAAAGGAGAAGAAAAAAATAGGCAGAGTCCTGGAAGGTTCAAAGTGATAAGATTTTACTCCAATACCATCGACATATACGGCAGTATAATATCAATAAGTATCCAGTACAATCTTAAGTCATTCCCATGGGATAAGACAACAGAGACAAGACAACAGAGACAAGACAAACGTGACGAACGTGACGAGACTGAAAAATCCTTCTAGGGTCTCACCTTTTATACCCTTTCAAATCCCTCCTATCTGACCAGTTTTACGCTGATGAACCTGATCCTTTCCTCAAGACAAACGTGACTGCAGTATTTTTCCATCTTCATGACACGTGTCACTCACAATGATACATAGTTTGTCACTAACAAATACAACAGCCTTGGTCCAATTCTTTCCATCTTAATAATACATTGGTCCGTCTTTTATTTCTTAACAAATACATATTTTCCCATTAGATAATTTCGTTTAGAAATATACTCCTCCACTTTATTATTTTTAAGATACATGCTTTTCCACTCTGTTTATAATATGTTTATAATATACTTTTCCACTCTGATTCTGCACACCAATGTCTTGGGTGGCCTGTTTGTGTTTATAAATCATTTTTAATTACCCCTCTATATTTCTGTGTGTGTACAGTGTTCGTGTGCTGTGATATTTTCAGATAACCTGCATGTAGTTCCGTCTGTGTGGGTGTGTGGTCTGTCTGTGTTTGTGTGTTTTGCTGCCCTCAGATAACCCTGGCACTGAGGGCAGCTGCCCAAGACTGACCTTGGCCTACATTCCTTTGCAGAAACAGAGATAAGACACAACGCAGGTGCAGAGGGAAGAGCAGAGAGAAGATTCCCCTCCCCCCTCCGTTCACACTCTGTGTCTGTCTCAACCAACAGTTTGATAGGGCCTGTACAGGAAAAGATAGAGTGGATTACAACCGTTTGTTGTGGCCTGTGTAGTAAAATAGAGCAGATTACAACTGTTTGTTGTGGCCCGTATAATAAAATAGAGTAGATTACAACAGTTTGTTATGATCTGTTAAGTAAATTAGAGTAGATTATACTCCTAACTGTAAATTAGAGTAGATTATACTCCTAACTTTATATGTATGCAAAAATTCACTACATCAATCCCCTCTTCGGGACTTTCATAGTCCCGACACTAGTGAAATCATTAGGTTGAAATAAAGTTACTAGTGGACCCAATAGCTGTTGAACTTCCCATTCACAAACCCAACCATTCATGATTAACACATATCACATTTCAACACAACAATTACAATTACAAACAAACACTCAATCTATTTAATCCTATCTCAGAGTAATATGTCAAACATATATTTATGATAAACTAAGCTATGTTATATGGTTATATGGTCAATCAACTTTGTAATGTTTAAGATTATGCTTAAAACAGTTACATGACTAATATATGTTGTTGATTATGCAACAACCCATTTGATTATGTCAACATAGAACTTAAGGTTCACAAATTATTGCAGAATATGCTGTTTTTGTGGTCTTGTGACCTGTAATAGTGCAAGCTTTACTAAATATCTCATGATAAAAACATACCTAATCATTCAAATACTCAGTACAACAACCATGGGAATGACTCAAATACATAAAGTGAATGATTATACCTGTGTTTTCACACAATCAAATATTGGAGTGAATACATTCATTGGTTACAGCAGATATGTTGATTATTACAGCAGTTATGTTGATTATTACAGCAGTTATGTTGATTATGAATGAGTCCATGATAGAGTTCATGTATTGTGTGAATCTGCCACCCCTCTGGTCCTAAGAACACCAGGCAACTGCAGTGCCGGACCAGCGTGACAGATTAATCTCCTTTAGGATCGTTGACAGCTGAAGAGTTATCCTCATCCTCTGCATGAGATGCATCCGGTCCGTTCTGACCAGAACTTCCTCTATCAATGCTCGGTGAGTGAGCACTCTACTGCTTTGCTGAGGAGCGTCTGCTGCCTCCATAGGTGGAGATTGTCCTGGAACACCTCGGCCTCTGACGAGTCAACGTCTGATATCTCCACTCCTCGTGGCCCTCAGCTTATCTCCGCCATCTGTATAGAAATCACACAAACACCATCATCATCAGAGTCCTCAGATATGTCCTCGAGGGGGCCATTCACCACTGCTGCCCCAACCGGCGGTGCAGGTTCACCAGCTGTTTCCGGTACATCTGAAAGGATATTCTATTGACTGCACAGAATTTAGAGTGTAATGATGTCCTGTTTGTGAATGATGCATCCTTATTCTATATGGCAGTCTGTCTAAATAAGCCTGAAGATGTGGATTGTATAATTTTAGGTCAGACTTCTGTTTAACTGTTGGAGTTTTCTTTTTCCCTTGTCTATCCCTGCCCATGCGTAGTTGCCAGTGGTCTGCTATGTGGGGATGCATTGTGAAATTCTGACAATGGAGACCTGTGAACGACAACAGGCATAGCGATTAACATTATTTATTTGACTATGTATTGCAACCAGTGCTGTCAATCGACTAAAAATGTAATCGAATCAATTACGGGATTTTGTAATTACTTAATCGAATTAATCACATTTTAATGTCATATTTGCTAAAGGTCTCCTGATAAAGGATTTGAATTCTAGGATATTAATCAATTGAATACAGTAAGAAGAGAAGATCTGAAATCCAATGTTATGTTGGTGATCTGTGCTTCATGAATTAAATCCATAAATAAAGGTTCAGCATATTAAACCAGTTGGACCAAATACATATTCATAAATGTAGAACAAATACAACAATTCAGTTAAATAAATAAAATTCTGAATTAAAATAAAGCAACCCATTTAAGTTCAATATAGCATTTTAAAAATGAATGAATAGAAGATGTTTATTTTGCACTGCAGAATAAAACTCCACATAGTTTTATTCTGTGAGATCACACGTGTGGTTTGAATCAATCAGAATTAGTGATGCTAATAACGTAACTACGTCTCCATCATCCAACCAGAAACGCATTTGTTTAGCTCGGCTCGCCTCGTGTTGCCTAGCAACCAGCGATGCGCTCAGACTTGTTGCTCTGAAACAGCAGAGATTACACTGAAACAAGCACGCTGGAATTGTTCCAGCACTCAGATAATGTAACTAATGTGACTTTAGTTCATTGTTTTCTTATTTAACATGGGATTTTCGCCACCATTGATACTCATAATTAATTGCGTTAAATTTTGTTTTTTCTTTTAACATGTTAAATTGTGGCATAATTAATTATTCGAATTAACGTGTTAAAATGACAGCTCTAATTGCAACACTGTATTTGTAGAAATTTACTATTTTGCCCCTGTATTATTTGTTTAATCGCCTCCTGTCCTACAGTTTCAGTTACTTGGGAAACTTGACGCTTGTCTCTATGGTGAGTATGGGGTGAACTAGTACTGCTCGATTTACGGCTCCATGGGGGTAGCCACCTCCCCAACAGTAATATTATTACCACTAATTCTATACCCTCATTTACTATCGTGCCTAGCCTTATGGCCATTATTTGCGATGTTTGGTTTTATCTTTCGGTTTGTGATATGACGGGCCTTCTTTCGGGTCTTCTGATGGATCTTCTGACTTTCTTTCCAGCCTCTGTGCGATCCGTTGAGATCGTTTTATGTTAATGGGGTTGGTTAAGGGTTCGGAGTCTTGGTGTGGTTGGGGAGAATCAGTGTCCCTGCTCTGTTCTTCAGGAGTCTGACGTCTTTGCCTTACTTCCTCTCTTGTGTTAGTAGCACTCACTCAGCTAAGGTTCGCCCTGGTTCTTCTGCTCTGCAACAGTGGTTGAGATGGATCCAGACAGGCTTACCTTCAACTCTGACGGCTGTTGGAGTAGCTAAGATCACCTTGTGTGGTCCTGTACGCCTGGCTTCGTTCCACTGCCTTTTGAAGACTTTTACATACATCCAGTCACCGGGTTTGACTCTCTGGAGGTACTTGCCGATAGCTTCAACGCCTCTGGGTTGGGTGGCTTGTTTGACCTGTGCAAAAATAGCTTTGTGTACTGCAGTTAGACTTCGTACATAATTTAACTATTCAGCTTCAAGCTGCTCAAGCATTGGTCCCTCATAGGGCCCTCTAATGAATGTTATTGGCATTGGTCTGCCTGTTAGCATTTCATGCGGAGTTAGATGCGTAGTTCGATTAATTTGGCATCTCATTATCATTGGTGCAATTGGCAAAGCATCTGGCCATTTCACTTTTCCTCCACTGTCTGCACAAATCTTGTTTATTTTGTTTTTAAGAGTTCCATTAGCTCTTTCTACCATGCCTTGTGACTGAGGATGATAAACACATCCTAAATGCTGCTTGATTCGCAAACACTTGGTCAAAATTGCTAGCGTTGCATTGACAAAATGTTTTCCATTATCTGACGTTATTTTGTCTGGTATTCCGAATCTTGGTATTATTTCTTTAAAGAGAAATTTTGCTACTGAGGATGCATCACAATTGGTGGTGGCTGTTGCTTCCACCCACCTGCTGAACCTATCCTCTACCACGAGAATATAGCGTTTACCTCCTATAACTTGTGGATGCATATCTACAAAGTCCATTATTATGTGTCTAAACGGACCATCAGGCGCTGGAATACCTTGTATTGGCGTTGTCAACGGTTTTCTGATGTTACGGGTGGCGCAAACCTCGCAGTCATGTAAAAATTTGTTAACCATTGCAGTCAAGTACGGTGACCACCATGCCTGTTGGATAGTTCTAATAACTTCCCCTCTCGCGCAATGATCTACCCCATGAGCCTGTCTTATTATATTCTGGACTAGCGTGACTGGTGCTACAAAATGACCCATGGGTCCTCTCCACAGGCCCCTATGAGGGTCTGTGTCTTTTTTAATCGCCCCTCTTTTTAGCCAAAGAGTCTTTTCATAGATTGACGCAGCTTCTTGTGATTGAATTAATGACTCTAAGTCGCCCTCTGGTGCTTCTGGCTGTTCTATTATGGGCGCTAGTACTTGAGCTGTGATTTGGTCTTCTTGTTCTGAAGTTGGATTTTGTATTTCTGCCAATTTATCTGTTAATTTAGTACTCATGGCTGCTTCTTTGGCCAATTCATCAGCCATGTTGTTACCCTTGGCGATCAGAGTGTTTGCTTTTTGGTGAGCTGAACATTTTATAATTGCCAATGCTTCTGGTTCCTGTATGGCTGCTAATAGATGTGCTATTGCTGCCCCATGAGTTATAGACATACCATCAGCTCTTTGGTAGCCTCTTTGTCTCCATATGTTACCATAAACGTGGCATACGCCATAGGCATATGCTGAGTCAGTGTAGATGTTAACCCTTCTCCCTGCTGAGAGTTTACATGCTGCTGTTAAAGCTTTAATCTCAGCTAACTGTGCTGAACAGGGTTGATCAAGCCCTTGTATCATCACTTTAGAAAAGGTTTCATCTTGATTTAATTGCACAATACCATAACCTGCATGACTTCCTGTCTCATCTCTGAAACACGAACCGTCTACAAATAGCGTTGTTTCTGCTGATATAGGTTCATTATGCAAGTCATTTCTTACCTTCAAAAAATCATCTGTTCGTTTTGTGCAGTCATGTGGTTCCCCTTCCGAAGGCAGCACCAATTTTGTGGCTGGATTGAGTGTTGTGCACCTTTGAATGTCTAACTCTGGTGCAGACAAAATTACCTCATATCCTGTTTTTCTGGCTTGGTTAAGCACAAATCTTCCGCTGGTGAGCAATGCATGCAACTGATGTGAAGTGTACAGGGTTACTGGATGTCCCATTGTTATTACACAAGCTTTTTGATAGGCAAACACTGCTGCTGCCAATCCTTGATAGCAAGGTGGCAAGCCTTGTTCTACAGTGTCTAGTTTTGTACTGTAGTAAGCTAGTGGCTGTTTACCTGTTGGTGTGTTTTGCATGAGGACTGCATTAGCATATCCTCCCCTCTCGGCAACATACAATAGAAATGGTCTGGTATAATCTGGGGTTCCCAACGCCGGTGCACTCTGTAGTTCTGTTTTTATCAATTGAAATGCTCCCTCTGCATCCTCTGTCCATGTCAATTTGGTTGTTTTCCCTTTTATTCCTAATTCTTTCACCATAGCCCTTAACGGTGCTGTTTTTAGAGCATAGTCACAGCTCCATTGTCTGCTGTATCCTGCCATTCCTAAAAATGACAGCATTTGAGTGACTGTTTGAGGTTTTGGAGCCTTTATTATGGCCTCAATTTGAGAAGGAGCTATGAATCTATTTTCTCCAGACAATTTTCTGCCTAGATACTCTACTTCTTGTTTACAAAATTGAAGTTTGTCTTTACTTACTTTGTGACCTCCGCTCGCCAATGCTTTTAGCACAGTGATTGTGTCTTTTTCACATTGTTCCTTTGTGGAACTGCCCAACAGTATATTCTCCACATACTGAATTAATGTGCTTTCAATGTTTAAATGCTGCAAATCTTGCAACAGAACTCGGTTGAACACCGACGGACTTTCACAATAACCTTGAGGCATTCTAGTGTACGTGTATTGCTCCCCTTGATATGTGAAGGCAAACAAATATCGTGAATCTGGACACTAAAAAATGCAGAGCACAAATCTATGACTGTGTCCCATTGGGTTGTCGGTGGAATGTTTGACAAAATTGTGTGTGGGTCTGGTACCACTGTTGTTTCTGCATCAACTACTGCATTTACTATTCGCAAGTCATGGACTAAACGATAGTCTTCTGAATGTGTTTTTTTGATAGGAAAAATAGGGGTGTTACACGGACTTTGAGTTTTAATCAAAACTCCTGCTTTGACTAGGCCATCTATGGTGGGTTTTATCCCTGCCATTGCCGATGCGGTGAGGGGATACTGTCTCTGGTATGGCAATCTAGTGTTTGGTCTTACTTTGATCTTTATTGGTTGAGCTGATTTTACCAGCCCTACATCTGTTTTGTGTTTTGACCATAACTCTTTTGGTATTTGATCTAACAACTCTTGATGTTCCTTACTTAATGAGTCAATCAATACTGGAGCCATTGGTCTGTCATCTAACAAAACTCTCTCTGCTATTCCCTGATCCACTTAGACCCTTTGAGCCTCCCCCTCCTGGGGCGCAGCTCCAGGCTGGATCCCTTTCCGTAGAGATCCTCTGCCCAGGCTCCCCTGGATCGAGAGACCTTCTCCTTTTGCTTCCCAGTGTTTTCTTTTCAAAAACACTGATCACAAAAGCACTACTCGCCTACTTCCTCATTCGGTTTTGGCTTGTAGTGGCCTGACTGTACATTGAGCCGAGCGCGGCGGCCATCAACATGGTCTTAATGCCTTCTGCGACCCGACCGGCAGGTGACCCAGTCGATAGCGATCCGCAGTCCATGTAACAGGACCCCGGGGTGGTTATCAGCCACCCGGTTGCGAACCGACGGTCTGCTCCCCGTCCCACTTGGCTATGGGTACGGAAACTTTGACCGTTTTCACCCACCTTGCCTGTTCACAGATGAACCACAGCCCACCTGCACCTTTTCCTTGGGCACAGGTGACTGAGGCTCTCTGCTAGGTGTGGGCTGTCACCCACGTACCACGTGTTGCCCACATACCTACATGCGACAAACACGCCGACTAGACGGTACCACGGTAGTGTGTCCATTCACACTTCATTAGACACGGGGGCCTTCAGTCCTCTCCCCAGCACTATAACAAGTCTTTAACGTGCCCTCGGAACTTTGCAGTCCCACCGCCGCCTGTTAATGGCTAGGTTTGGGGGGCCCAATCCCCTTCCCTAACCATTTTTGTTGGAAATTCTGATGAATTGGTTGTCTTTTGAGACATGTATTAATGGGTTTTGTGTGGTACCCCACTCTGTGATTTGTTTTGCTTGTTTGACCATGGGTCCTAAATCTTGTGACTCATATCCCTGTTCAATGGCTAGAGTTACATGAGGGGTTGAATTTGGTATTTGAAACCATTGCTCCAGTTGGGGTGGAAGTGTTACTGCAGCTGCAATACCCGCAGGCCCTATGTAGATGTCTTCTGCTGTTATAAGCGCTTGCTTTTTGTTTATCAGGTCATCCCAACATTCCTTATAGTCAACGTCCGACTGGTTAGGGTCGAATTTTAACGTGCAATGTATCTCCAATGGCGACCTTGTGGGTCTTTTGAGTTGTGCGGAAGCCCAAGTCTCCCAACCCTTCCATCGGAGCCTCAGCACTGAGTCTTGTGGAATTAGCCTGATCCAATACACCATTGGTTGTGGCTCCTGTGGTGCACTTTCTTCTTGTGCTGACATCATCATTATTCCAGCTTCCTCATTTGATGTTTCAGGGATATGTATATGCATACCATCTTGTGTACACATAATGCTGGCCTTTAAGGGGCAGAGGATGTCGCGTCCCAGTAGATTTACAGGTGTCTGGGCTGAGTACAATAGTGGAGCTATGACAGTTTTACCTTCAATTAGCATGGGGACAGGTTCTGTTAGTGGGGTTACTTGCCTTTTCCCAGAGAAGCCTACGGTCTTGATGGATGATTGTGAGAGAGGGAGGTAAGAACCTTCTTTTCCAATACATGAGTATACAGCTCCTGTCTCCACACCTGCGTTCTGTATCCTCCAAAAGGATAATGGTCACACCGATGTCCTCTGTATACTCCTGACATGTTTGCTGATTCCAGTATATCTTCAGTGATATGTTTTCCTGCCACATGCATAAGCAGAGCTCTGATGTCTCCCAATGCCAGCTTGTAGCCGGAAGTGCTTTCTTCAAATGCCAATATCCACTTATTGGCTCCCTCTGTGAGCTCTGGCAGTCTGCCCGCCAATCCTATCATGTCCA
This sequence comes from Lepturacanthus savala, assembly GCA_030544235.1. Lineage (NCBI taxonomy): Eukaryota > Metazoa > Chordata > Actinopteri > Scombriformes > Trichiuridae > Lepturacanthus > Lepturacanthus savala. Next base: position 3,960,843 of record CM060483.1, on the reverse strand, counting down.
TGAATGACCATGGAACGTATTGATCTTGACCTCCAGCTTTTGCCACCAAAGGCATTTGGTGGAATAATGGAGACTGCTCCTGTACCTGTGTTTCCTCCTTCTCGGCATCAGGTTGGGGACGTAGGCTGTACATGCTCTGAGTTTGCGTTTGTTTTCTTAGAGTCATTGGATGTGTCCTGCGTTCCGACAGTCTTCTCTTAATTCTTTCCTGCAGTTCTTTCATTTCTTCTTCCATAGTTGAGATCTCCATTGACTCAGGGTCATAATTAGTCCCTCTGGATGCCTGGTTTGTCATAGAGGCTTGTACCTCTTGGAGCGAAGCTCTAACAACCTTCAGCACTTCTTCAGCTTGGGAGCGACTCATATCCATCTCTTTTGACTGTTCTTTGATCAGCTGGCTTCTTCTGCGTGCGGCTTTTCCCGATTCTATCTGCAGTTGACCATAGACGGCTCTGGTTTCAAATGCAGTGCCACTTCCGCCATCAGAGTCGCTGCCGTTGCTATTTTCCACTTCTCTGACTGATGTTTCCCTTTGGTTTTCACGCTGTTGCGTCTTTTCTCTCTCCCAGAGGTTTGGTGTTGATGTGCTGATCGGGCCGAAGTCTGGTCGTGGTCCATATTTTACCTGGTATCGTTCTTCTCTGCAGGCAGGTTCTACTTCTCCTAGCCCTCTCACCAACCTATCTCTTCTCCTTTGGCTGTCTTGCCTTATTTCACCCAACCTCTCTGTTAATTCTCCATAGGTAGTTTTGTTGGGTAGGCATGGGTTCGCTTGTTCTCTGTAGCCTGGTGTTGGTTCAGATGTAGCTCGCATATACGCAGGTCTTGGCAGGGTGCAGGCTTGTGCACGCATATCTGGATTTATTGGGGACATTGGTGCGGTGGGAACGGTTGAGGACACTGACGAGGACGCTGGTTCTTCTGTGAGAGTCAATTTGAACTGTCCTTGTAGTTTTCCACTGTACTTTGCTGCTTGCTGATCTCCACCAGTATGCGTTATTTGTGACTTGTCTTCACTTCCTTCACCCACATAGTATTGGCCTGTCACAAATGGATTCAAATGACCTGGATAAGGAGGTGGAGGTGGCTCTCTGTGCCGTGGGGCCAATTTTTTATCATCTGTTGTGGTTTTTTCTACTTTAACTGCTTCTCTCAGTGTTCTGACTGATTGACGATATTTTAATCCTTCTTGTACAAAGAGGTCTAAAACTTCTTTCTCCTTTTGTCTTTTTCCAACTCTCTTGTCACTGTGGTCTGCTGCTTTGTGATGCTTGATATTTGTTTCAGTTTCCTCACAGCAGGCGATGTCAAAGGAACCCACCAGGGGCCACTGTTGGTTGGTCCGTTTATGCCATTTTCGCATGCAGTTTAAAATCAATGCTTTCCGTTCAGGGTGTTTTTTTATTATTAGTTGGACTGGCGTTGTCAGCCCTTCTCCTCTCCTCCTTAGTGCATTACTCACGTTTGCCCCCATATATCCTGGTTCTGCACTGCTGAGCTCTGATCTGCTGAGTTCTTCCTCTTCGTCAGTGATGTTGGTTTTGATTAAAACTATTATTTTGCTTACAGTGTTTGCTGTTTTGTATTGTGTAACCTTGCGTGGGTTAAGGTTATACGTTAATGTGTTATCACCTTCTTTTAATTCTGATGCAATGTGTTCCCGTTTACCTGTTTCCCATTTCACTCTTCTTGGAACTACGCTGATATCTAGTCTAGGATTATGCAGGGTCCTGTCTACTCCCTGTATCGCGTAATCATCCGGTATTTGTAAGAACGGTCCCAGCGATAAGGAAGCTATTCCCTCTGAATTTGAACAGAGATAGCGTAAAACTTTATCTAATGTTTTTACCGTCCACAATTTTTGCAAGATAGGTGTCCACTGTATTACTGGGAAATCAGTTTGCACCTGCGTTAGGTTCACCCACTTAGTGAGTTGCCACAATTTCAAATTAATTAGTGTGGATGTTTGAAAATGTTCGTTGCCCTTTTTATCAAAATATGTGCGTTCTTGCCAAAAATGTGTTCTAATTCCTTGTGTTTCTATACCTTCCATCTATTTACTGCCATTCAGATTGGGGCTCCACACAACTGCACACAATCTGTAACGCTTAAACGGGAAAAAAGGAAAAGTAAAAGAAGAAGAGCTAGAGAGAGAGAGAGAGAGTGAGTGAGGGAGAACACGCTCAATCTATAAACTACTAAGCGAAAGAGAAGAAAAGGAGCTAGAGAGAGAGAGAGGGAGAGAGAGAGAGTGAGAGAGAGAGAGAGAGAGAGAGAGAGGGAGAGAGAGAGAGAGAGAGAGAGAGACAGACAGAGTGACAGAGAGAATGAGAGGGAGAAAGTGAGAGAGAGAGAGAGAGAGGGAGAGAGGGAGAGAGAGAGAGAGGGAGAGAGACAGACAGAGTGACACAGAGAATGAGAGGGTGAGAGAGAAAGAGAGAGAGAGCACACACAATCTATAAACCACTAAATGAAAGAGAAGAAAAGGAGCTAGAGAGAGAGAGAGAGAGAGAGAGAGAGAGGGAGAGAGAGAGAGGGTGAGAGAGAGTGAGAGAGAGAGAGGGAGAGAGAGAGAGAGGGAGAGAGACAGACCGAGTGACACAGAGAATGAGAGGGAGAAGGAGAGAGAGAGAGAGAGTGAGAGAGAGAGAAAGTGATGGTGAGAGAGAACGTGTGGGTGAGAGAGAGAGTGAGAGAGGGTGACAGAGAGAATGAGAGGGAGAAAGAGAGAGAGAGAGTGAGAGAGAGAAAATGAGGGTGAGAGGGAAAGAGAGAGAGAGAGAGAGAGAGAGAGAAAGAGAGCGAGAGCACACACAATCTATAAACCACTAAACGAAAGAGAAGAAAAGGAGCCAGAGAGAGAGAGAGAGAGAGAGGGAGAGAGACAGACCGAGTGGTGAGAGAGAGTGAGAGAGAGAGAGAGAGAGAGTGAGAGAGAAAGAGAGAGAGAGCACACACAATCTATAAACCACTAAATGAAAGAGAAGAAAAGGAGCCAGAGAGAGAGAGAATGAGAGGGAGAAAGGGAGAGAGAGAGAGAGAGAAAGAGAGGGAGAGAGAGAGTAAAGATAATAATAAAAATAATAAAAATACTAAAAAAAAATAAATAAAATAAAGCAAAATATAACAAACAAATAACTAAATAAATGAATAAAACAACAAGACGCGCGTCTATACCTAATAAATCGTCTACTAACTATTTCCCATGGTACCTCAGCAGCTTCAAATAGTTCCACTTATCTGTACAATACAGTGTATTTACATATGTACACACTTTAGGCCTCCATGCATTAACCTTGATGCTTTAGCACAGAGACTCTAGAGTTTCTCCGTCCTCTTTTTCTTCCCGCTATTCGTCTGCCGAGAGCTGCACCCCACTGCCACACTTGTTGTATTGTTAGTCTTAACACAGTCGCTACAGTATTATCTGGTGAAATTGGATTGTCGCCAGGGATGGACTGGTATTGTGTACGCAGAGGGTCTCCGAACAATCTATTTGACATTTGAAAATGTCCTCATTCACCACTCTATTTACACTTTTATATACATCAGTTTATTATTACACATTTATATCAGTTTATTATTGCCTATAACATGTATGTACAGTGTGTCGACTAGTGTTTGGAGTAGCGTTTCCTAGTCTGTAGTCGCTAGGTCCAGCCCTACTTCCCGGACCCGAACTAAGTAGCGTTCTTCTCGGCCTCTCCCGTTAGACTGCCCTACTTTTCTTTTATAATTCTCATCTTATATCTTTGTGTCGAAGTAGCGTTTTTATCGGCTTTACCCGTTAGACTGCCCTACTACACACTATTCATCTATTTTGTGCTAAAGCAGCGTTTTTATCGGCTTCACCCGTTAGACTGCCCCGCTTTACACTGTTCTTACAGCTGTTAGTGCTTCCATGCATACATACAGTCATACAAACATATAACAATCAGCCACACACGTACCACAAATTAACACATTGGACTCATACAGCTGTTAGTGCCCCCATACATACATATAGACATACCACAAATTAACACATTGGACTCATACAGCTGTTAGTGCGCCCATACATACATATAGACATACAAACATATAACAATCAGCCCCACATGTAACATAAATGATCACATTGAACTCATGCTATCTCTGCCCATTGTATTAATACAGTTAGTATTTTTATTTATTTTTATTTATTTTTTTTACTGTCCCTAGGTGTTTTAGGAGGAGAACATACATACAACCTGTATCCCGCTGAGTATGCAATCCAAAGCCAGAATCAACGTGTGCCAGGCAGAATTTATAAAAAGGTTTCTGCTTACCTTGAATGTTGCGCAGACCGGCACAGCCAACTTGACCTCCGGATGCACCCCAACGAGGATCCAGACGCTTCTTGTAGTTCCCAAATTTCCTCCTGGCTGGCTCGCCAATAAATGTCGTGGAAAATCCTGGACTAGGGCCAGTTGATAGCCCCGGATCCACAACGTTGTAATCCTCATCGCTCTCAGTTGATGATAATAACATAACTGTTAAACTTTTGTTCAATAATCCAATAACTTCAAAAATTAAAAAAAGTTAGTCCAAATAAAGTTACAATCCAAATAGGTTCCAAAGGAGAAGAAAAAAATAGGCAGAGTCCTGGAAGGTTCAAAGTGATAAGATTTTACTCCAATACCATCGACATATACGGCAGTATAATATCAATAAGTATCCAGTACAATCTTAAGTCATTCCCATGGGATAAGACAACAGAGACAAGACAACAGAGACAAGACAAACGTGACGAACGTGACGAGACTGAAAAATCCTTCTAGGGTCTCACCTTTTATACCCTTTCAAATCCCTCCTATCTGACCAGTTTTACGCTGATGAACCTGATCCTTTCCTCAAGACAAACGTGACTGCAGTATTTTTCCATCTTCATGACACGTGTCACTCACAATGATACATAGTTTGTCACTAACAAATACAACAGCCTTGGTCCAATTCTTTCCATCTTAATAATACATTGGTCCGTCTTTTATTTCTTAACAAATACATATTTTCCCATTAGATAATTTCGTTTAGAAATATACTCCTCCACTTTATTATTTTTAAGATACATGCTTTTCCACTCTGTTTATAATATGTTTATAATATACTTTTCCACTCTGATTCTGCACACCAATGTCTTGGGTGGCCTGTTTGTGTTTATAAATCATTTTTAATTACCCCTCTATATTTCTGTGTGTGTACAGTGTTCGTGTGCTGTGATATTTTCAGATAACCTGCATGTAGTTCCGTCTGTGTGGGTGTGTGGTCTGTCTGTGTTTGTGTGTTTTGCTGCCCTCAGATAACCCTGGCACTGAGGGCAGCTGCCCAAGACTGACCTTGGCCTACATTCCTTTGCAGAAACAGAGATAAGACACAACGCAGGTGCAGAGGGAAGAGCAGAGAGAAGATTCCCCTCCCCCCTCCGTTCACACTCTGTGTCTGTCTCAACCAACAGTTTGATAGGGCCTGTACAGGAAAAGATAGAGTGGATTACAACCGTTTGTTGTGGCCTGTGTAGTAAAATAGAGCAGATTACAACTGTTTGTTGTGGCCCGTATAATAAAATAGAGTAGATTACAACAGTTTGTTATGATCTGTTAAGTAAATTAGAGTAGATTATACTCCTAACTGTAAATTAGAGTAGATTATACTCCTAACTTTATATGTATGCAAAAATTCACTACATCAATATCCACACTGCAGACGCTGCAAAAACAAGTCCATCCCCGGATTATAGTGAAACCATGAACATCCTGCTGTGGCTTGTCTCATTCCTTCTTCCTAACCAGACATTCTTATCCCAACAATTCATTAAACAAGTACTGTATAACAAAACAAGACAAGGTAGAAAAAACATAGTGCAACTCAACTGATTCAATGGAAATATTTAGGACCCTCAGTCAGCTTTTTAGTGAGAACTAAACCGACATAGGCTGATATCAGGTCAAATGGGCCATTTGAGGTTTGGGGGTCCCAGCTCCTCTGGAAATTAGAGCCAATGACGACAAAGGATTTCAAACTAAGGATGATAAATCTACGAAAAACATACATGCACATAAAAGATTATGCATAATACCTGTCTTGATGGCATCATCAGAAATAATGCTGTTAGTTTGATATATTAACATATTTTTTGGAAAAGTGATGTTTATCTTGGTGGCCCAGTTTAACTCATCCCCCTTAGATAAAATGGGCCACATTGTTTCAGCTAAAATGGGTCTAACCCTCTGTGTCACTCACAAACACGTATATGACATGTGGTTCAACAGGTAGAGTATGTTGATTATCATGTGAAATTAGTGCAACTCAAAGTTGTCACTACTTTTACTGTGTTTGTGTAACTTAGCTTGTTGCATAAGATTTTGTGCTAGCTTTTGTGTAGTGCTAGCTTAGCTTGTATACATAGGTGTGTGGTTAGTGATTTGAATCCTACTTAAAGGACAGAGACTACTTTGTGTCTATAGGTAACTACACATCTGAACATACAGACATAACCCATGGAGTCCCCCATGGTTTGATTCTGGGGCCTCTACTATTTAACACTTACACATTTATATACTTCCACTATTATGGAAGAAAACAAAATAAATTACCATAATTACCAAAATTATTATTACCACAAATTTACATCAACATATCATGGTATCAGGGTGTGTTAGCATGTGTGTGTACAACACATAACTGATCTGTTCTTGTTTTAATAACAGGAATATGAGTTGGTTTAATGCATTTTAAAAGTTATGTGGTTCTAAGCAGCTGTGTTTTAACATTAAAACTGATGATGAATTAATTTTGAATTTGAATTTGTCTTTGTCATTTGACTGGCCCATTTTACCTGATGAGATGGCCCATTTGACCTAAAACCACTCATTCAAAAAAATGGCACAGAAGATGTTTCAAAACATATAGAGCCTAAATAATAATATTTAATCACATAATTCCAACAGAAAAATGATCATAAACAGTCATTATTAATCATAAATATACATGGAAAAGGTAGATTTGGTGTTATTGTCCCAAGTGATTTACCAGAAAGTGGCTCAAGTCACCTGATGTCACCCTATTTATGAGGTAGGGTAATTAAAATACATTTTTTTTATATGCTTCTGTATATTTTATGTGGTTTCTGTGTTTATCAGTTTGTTTGTATTAGAACAGGATCACAGAAAAACTACTGGGCTGATTTAGAGAAATGCGGTGGTAGGTTAGAGGTTAGCTATAGAATTGGCCAAAGAGAAACCAAACCAAGAAATTACATTTTGGGCTAAATTCCATTTAGGAAATTCTACTATAGTTTTAGTTTTCAGTTGCCACAGTATTCATAGTGCAGCACTATCTGAAAGTCCAAGAGATAATAATAAGCACTACAGATATATTTGATCAAAATCATCAATGCATTATCATCTTACTCCAACAGTTTCCAATCTGTCTGAATAATGTATATATTAGAATGTAGACAATCCTCTGTCCAACAATGTTGGACTCCCATCAAAGTCACACTCAACTTTTGTTTTCCAACTATCAATGACTTTATCTTAATTTTTCTAAAAAGCTGTGCTATAAAATCAATGTTTTTACAGCTAGGTGTGAAAAGGGAGCTTTTATTTTGAAGGACATACGATTTAAGAGGTCACATGACCAGAATGTCCTGTTTTATGGACATTTGACATGTGAGCATCAATGTAGGTTGTCTGTCATTCAGATTTTTATTTTTAACATTTAATTGATGTTATAAGGTTTTTTTTTTCTAATATGCTAAAACATATTTGGAAATAATATATAAAATTCCTAGTGTAACAACCTAATGGAGTCCAATTGACTTACATAGCATGAAACTATCCTGAGAATATGTTTACATTCTTTTCTAAAATATCTATTATTTCAGCCATTTTAAGTGATAAAAACATTCTTTACCATGTCAAAGTAATGTTTCATGCAATAGAGGGTTAACTCAGCTCTGAAGCTGATTAGGGTGAGTTTTTTTTGTTTTTTTTTTTGGATGTGATTACATTTCAAGATGTTTGGACTTAATTTCACCTTATTCCAAATGCCAGAGAAACATCCATAGCAAAAGTGGAAGGTATACACTCAGAAGTCTAGTTGTCAGTGTCAGCGTGAGAAATTGTTTTTTTTTTTTAAATCATAAGCATATGTAATAAACCTGATCTTGTTTTAAAGCTCTTTGTATTCATGAATCCATGGGATATAGAAGGTGAAGGTGAAATCATTTATGCATAGAAAAGTTAGGTACAGGTGACAGGAATGACTATTCCTGTGTTTTGGGGGGTTTATCTCTATATTTCACAAAGCAACAGTTGCTTAAAAGTTGCTTATTTTTCTTGGTCTGCATTTTGCTGTGTATTTATTGTAGGAGTGTTCCACCTAAGATTTAAGGTTAGATTAAAATCCCTTGCTGTAAATATGTCCCCTTCTGCTTCACCTGGCATCCGGCCTCCCCAAATCCTCCATGATTTATCATAGTATTCAAACGTGTTTCTTGCAGAAAACATTTTTTTCTTTTTTTTTAAGTTAAGTTCCACCTAGAATATAAAACTAGTTGACAGCATGTGTTTGTCATTAAACCTTTTTAGAGAGTTAAACTCTCTGGTACCAGGTTTTTAGGGTCACACTGACCCACATGCTTAAAAAATCCCTGCCTTTACCTCCTGTTCTCCCCTGAATGAAGGGAGTAGTAAAACATGAGGTTGGGTTTGTCCTGCTCCTTTCTACATGAGGAGCACATGGATGGGTACCAACACTAAAGCAGCCTCCTCCCTGTTTCCCTATGTACACATTATAGATTCAAAATGCACAAATACAAGTGGGAGAAGCATAACAAAACAGTTATTACAGTTCATTATTGTTAGTTTAATTTATTAGACTGTGCTATCTTCATCATCATCATCATCATCATCATCACGCAGAACATCTGGATCAATCCTGTTGTCATGGTTACCATCAGGGCTCCTGTTAGTGGGTTTATCAGTTACCTAACATGTGCATTACCGCAAATGAAAGTTATAGGAGTGTTTATGGTGGGTGATATGAAACAGGAAGCCATGAGTGTTTAATTCCCACTGTCCTTCATACCCCAGGGCTTCTGGAAAAGTCCAGTTTCAGCTCTTCATGCATCAAAAATAACTCAATCAGTCATTTTCTATACCTATCTATAGTCACATGGTCTGCTGGAGCCAATCCCAGGCGAGACAATTATTTTTATAAGAGGGTCAGTGTATGTTTATGATGGTTGTTTAAAAGTCTATTTGTATCATTTTTCTACAAAAATCACAATTATGTGTGACTTTTTTAAACCAAATATCAAATGTGTATCAAAAAACAATGATAACTTTAAAATGTATAATCCACTTAGAATATAAAACGTGTTGATATGTTGATGTGTTTTTAATTTCTTAAAACCTTTTTAACCCTTTTTAGGTCTTTGTGTGTTTGGACCCATTTTCAGTTTTTCACCTAAGAAAAAGTATACAAATAATTATTTTTTAAATCTCTGCAGGTAGGATTAATATGTTATAACACACTATAGTTTGGGAAAAACTTGGATGTTGTATGTTATCCAGTTATGGCTGATTTATGATGCATATATATATATATATATATATATATATATATATATATATATATATATATATATATATATATATATATATATATATATATATATATATATATATATATATATATATATATATATATATATATATACCGGCCCAAAACTCTGTGTCCATTACATTACAAATAAATATTCCTTACTGTCCAAAATAGATGCTTCTTAATGATGATGATGCATTAACTTGAACCTGGTAAAATCCTAAACCTCCTGATCCAGGTTCAGCTTTGAGTTTTCTTCATAAATGCCAGTATTAAACCTCAGCTCCAACACTAAATATGTTACTGTTCCAGCATCAATATATATCATCAATATCCACCAGGGTCCATCATCAATACAATAAGAACATAGTTTAATAGAATATCAGTAGTAGGGCTGCAACTAACCGCTATTTAGATATTTAATGTAGATTAGAGCTGTTTGTGTGATTATTTATCTGGCTCCTTTATAATCTCCTATTTAAAGGATTTAATTTGGGTCAGTTTGGTCTTGTTTTAAGTTTTAAATAAAGTATTTTGTCTGTACTAAAACACAGTGTGTGTGTGTGTGTATATAAATATATTTTTACTATTTGCTCTTTAACAGCAACATCAATAGATTCGGACTCTTCTGTAGTCACCTCACATGTTCTAAATTTCTTTTGATACCAGTTTTGACTCGATAACCTTGTAGAGATATTCCAGATTTATTATAATTTAGATCAGAAAAACTGAAAAACAGGCCTGGGGCTTAATTTGTTAAATCGGGTCAAAACATTAAAATCTATTAACACTGAGATGAAACTCACGTTCACTTAACCAGTGGAACACACTGGTTCTAGATGCTGTATCAATGGAGTTTTCTACAGCAAGAATAAATGGTGCTACATATCAGACAATAGAGTTACAATTACATTTTAGATCATTAAGACCTCTATCTTATAAAAATAATTAAAACATTTTTGACATTTTTTAAATATTTATTATCATTACAATTGAATGTAGTTTATTTTATTGTATTTATTTAGGTCAATGGTTGCTTACCTGGGAGGGATGGGGAGAGTGGAGTAGGTGTGTGTATATATGCATATATATAGGGTGTATACAGGCTATATACATATACATACACATGGCAACTGTTACCTCCAGTTTCCTGTATACAAATTGAAAAATGTGTATGTTTTAGGGTCGTTAAAATACGGTTAATTTAGATTAATTAATTATCAGAAAAATATGTCAAAAAAGCAAAAAGCTGCACAGCAGGAGTAACAGCAGCAAACAGCAGCACCTTCACTAATAATTCACTTCTCTACCAAAGTCCATTTCAACTGAAATATTAAATGCTTCTCATGAAACACATTCATATCTGCAATTAATTTAGATAAATTAATCACAAAGCATGGAATTAATTAGATGTTTATATTACACACCACACACCATAAACACTCCTCTACCTTTCAGAAATAAAATTAAATTTATAGATTTTTAAAAGTTTTGTTTTGTCTCTCTTTTGTTTCTGCCAGGTAACGTAAGCAGTCAGGGGAAGTGGGCGTGTCTCTGTCAGGTGAAGTGGGCGTGCCTCTATCAGGTGAAGTGGGTGTGTCTCTGCCAGGTGAAGTGGGCGTGCCTCTGTCAGGTGAAGTGGGCGTGCCTCTGTCAGGTGAAGTGGGCATGTCTCTGCCAGGTGAAGTGGGCGTGTCTCTGTCAGGTGAAGTGGGCGTGTCTCTGTCAGGTGAAGTGGGTGTGTCTCTGCCAGGTGAAGTGGGCGTGCCTCTGTCAGGTGAAGTGGGTGTGTCTCTGCCAGGTGAAGTGGGCGTGTCTCTGTCAGGTGAAGTGGGCGTGCCTCTGTCAGGTGAAGTGGGCATGTCTCTGCCAGGTGAAGTGGGCGTGTCTCTGTCAGGTGAGGTGGGCGTGGCCTCGGCCAGGTTTGTGTGAGTGTGTGAGTGTCCTCAGGATGAGGTTCTCTCTCTCGAGGTGCTGGTTCTTCTCTTGAAGCTCTCTGATTTGTTCCCTCAGAAGCTCCACTTCCTCCCTCACCGCCAGCATCAGGTGACTCTTAACCAGGTCCTACAGGGGTAAGAGGTCACGCACACACAGGAATAAAGGTCAGAGCACACGCATACAGTGGGTACGGGAAATATTCAGACCCCCTTAAATTTTTCTCTCCTTTGTTAAATTGCAGCCATTTGCCAAAATCATTTAATGTTATTTTTTCCCTCATTAATGTACACACAGCAGCCTATATTGACAGAAAAAACATGAAAATTGTTACAACTTTTGCAAATTCATTAAAAAAGAAAAACTGATTTATCACATGGCTGTAAGTATTCAGAGCCTTTGCTGTGACACTGTGATATTTAACCCTGGTGATGTCATTTCTTCTCATCATCCTTGAGATGGTGCTACACCTTCATTGGAGTCCAGCTGTGTTTGAATGTAGTTATTGGACTTGATAAGGAAGCCACACACCTGTCTGTATAAGACCTTACAGCTCATAGTGCCTATCAGAGCAAATGAGCTGCACTAAAGGTTCCTAAGAGCACAGTGGCCTCTAAAATCTTTAAATGGAAGACGTTTGGGGCAAACAGAACCCTTCATAGAGCCGACCGTCTGACCAAACCGAGCAGTCAGGGGAGAAGAGCCTTAGTGAGAGAGGTAAAGAAGAAATCAAAGATCCCAGAGATGCAGTCAACCATCACTGCAGTCCTGGACTGGACTTTATGTCAGAGTTGCCGACAGAAGCTTCTCCTCACTGCAAGACACGTGAACGCTGCATGGAGTTTGCTAAAAAACACCTGAAGGACTCCAAGATGGTGAGAAATAAGTTTCTCTGGTCTGATGAAGCCAAGATAAAACTTTGTGGCCTTAATTCTAAGTGGTATTTGTGGAGAAAACCAGGCACTGCTCATCACCTGTTCAATACAGTCCCAACAGTGCAGCATGGTGCTGCAGCATCAGGCTGTGGGCTGTTTTCAGTTGCAGGGACAGGACGACTGTTTGCAGTCGAACTAAAGATGAATGCAACCAAGTATATATCCTAGACCAAAACCTTCTCCAGAGTGCTCAGGACCTCAGACAGGGCCAAAGGTTCACCTTCCAACAAGACAATGACCCTAAGGAATAAGGAAGGAGTAGCTTCAGAACAACTTCCTGACTGTTGTGGAAGCCCGGCCAGAGCCCTGATTTCAACCCAATTGAGCATCTCTGGAGAGACTGAAAATGACTGAACCAACGTTGAATGAACCAACGTTCACCATCCAACCTGATAGAAGTGGAGAGATCTGCAAGGTGGAATGGCAGAAGATCCCAAATCCAGGTGTGAAAAACTTGTTGAATCATTTTTAAAAAGACTCATGTCTGTGTGTAGGTCAAAAAGGCTTCTACTAAAGACAGAGCAAAGGGTCTGAATACTATTAATTAATAATATTCGTTTTTAATAAATCTGCAAAAAACTTTACCAATTTTGTGTTTTTCTGTTAATATCTGCTGCGGTCTGATTACTAAGATACATGGGTCAGAGGTTTGTTGGTCACTCACCATGGCCTGCTCGATCTTGTTGTCGATGGCAACCAAACTGTTACTGGAACTACTGCAACACACAGAAAGACAGACAGGTGAGAGGCAGACAGACAATAGAGAGACAGATACGTCTGGAAAACTTCTCAGAAAAAAAGATCACAAACATATAATCTATCAATTATTTATGAATAATAAATGTTTAAATGTTCAAATTTAGCCCTCAGAAAGGGCAGAAGCAGCACACTGAAGATATAACTCGTGGTTATATATTGATTATTACTTTATTTTAATAATCAAGGTGGCCACAGGTCATAAACCTGAAATTAAATGCACATAAAAGTTACAAATGTTATTACAAAGCAATAATTGTTTAAATACACAATCAAAAACACTTCATAAATAAAGTATTGATATTAATCTATTCAAAAAGCTATATATCTAAAGACCAGTACTTTTATAAGCTGCATTAATAGGAAAATGCTAGCACTAGCCTGAAATGCTAATACAGTTAGCTTAATATGCTGGCAGGACCTAGAATAAAACAGTAGGTAGCGGTACACTAGGTAGGTAGTTTCATCTGAGTAAACTGTTTAACTGCTGGCAACAAAACATACATCACACATTATCTACTTACTATTATCTACTAACTATCACGCTATTTATTAACAAATTTACCAATGGGCAGTGTGTTTTCATCACTACCTTAAATAAACCTGGAATTCTTAGATACTGCTGCCATTTTTAGACAAAAGGAAGTCGCCATTTCACAATAAAATGCACTGTTTTTAAACAAAATTAAAAGGCACTTAAATTCTTAAATTAATGCTTCATGCTTTTAGAGTCTCAACAATAAATAATTGATCAATAATCTATCTTCATGGAGAGGCGGGCCTAACAGACCACCTGACATCTTCACTGTCAGGTGAATCTGAGCACACCTGCAGCAGATGTCCTGGCCCTGGAGCTGGTTGCCCTGGTTACCTGTGGCAGAAGAGAAGCAGTGACATCATGGTGGCATCAGAGCCCCGCCCACTGGGTGGAGCTATAACAGGGACTGACCAATGAGAGCGAGCGGTTGACGGGTTCTTGTAACGTGGCTGGTCGGCGGTTCCAGCCCGAGCCTCTGTGATTGGCTGACCTTGAAAGGGCGGGGTCATTGACCTCAAAGTCGTCCTGGATTTGGGTTCAGGGTTCAGGGGAGAAAAGGTTGTCAGTCGGGTGCTGGGCCAGGACTCCCTAACCTTTGACCCATGACCTTTAACCTTCCTGTGATCTCGTAACACAACGGGTGCGTCTGGTTTCTTAGCAACGAGCTGCTGAGTCCTGAGGGGAAGGGGTGGGGTCCGTGGAGGGCGGTGCTGAACCCGGGGACAGTGGGCGGAGTCAGGTGGCTGCCGTTGCCCCGACGTCATCTTCATCGTCTTCTTCACGCTAACGAATGCCTGCAGCCAATCACAGCCCAGCGTTCTGTCCAGTCAGAGCCAGCTGCAGACTCCTGGAACATGACAACCATTCACGGTTCAGATCCAATCAGAAAGCCCCATCTACTGTCCTCGTTAAGATCCAGGCTGAGTGTTGCTCCTCGTTAAGGTCTGGACTGTCTGTTGCTCCTCGTTAAGGTCTGGACTGTCTGTGTTTCCTCGTTAAGGTCTGGACTGTCTGTGTTTCCTCGTTAAGGTCTGGACTGTCGTTCCTCGTTAAGGTCTGGACTGTCTGTGTCTCCTCGTTAGGGTCTGGACTGTCTGTGTCTCCTCTCAACTTCAGGTTGACAGACTTCAGGTTTCCATTCTCTCTATTCCCCACACACAGCTTTCTTATTGGCTGTTTTCTCATTCCACTTCCTGCCCACTCGGTCACAGCCAATAGGAACACTGCAGCTGCATTCTCCTCCCTCCCACTCAGAGTGAGCACAGACGTCTGATTCATTCACCAAGTGTTTGTATACATCAGCTGCTGAGTGTCACAATAAAACTTTCAGAATAAAAGCACGGTTTGAAGTGTTTATTTTGAAAGTTTCTCAGTTTCACACCAGTATAGGAGGAGATATCATGTGGCTAAACCAACAACAGATTAAACCAACAAGAGATTTTTTTTGGGGAAATGGTTTAACCCCTACATCCAGCCCCCTCCCTACATGCAGAACACACACTGTGTATAGGGCCACACGGCCTATAAGGGGCCCCCACTTTACGCAAGGGGACGCATTTTCTGAAAAAATGCGCAAATGAGAAAAAAGTGTTATGTCACACAGTAGCGAATGATTGACAGCACTCAGCATCTGACCAATCAGCAGCCAGCTGCACTGACAAGATGAGGATGAAGAGATGGCGACAATAAGAGCGAGTCAAAGAAAAAAGAAAGGAAAACTAGCAGAGGCTCACGCTGCAGTTGAATGTTGCTATGTTGTTAAATTAATAAATAAACAGCAGCTACTGGCTGCTGTTTATGAGACAGAACAGAGGAGAATTCTGTCGAGATGTGGACTGGAGATTCCATTTACTAGCGGACAGATTAGCATTTGATCAATATCTTGTTAACTCCAAACCTGCATAAGATGAAATAAAATGAGATAAATTAAGATAATCCTTGATTTGATGGATAATGAGAAAACGTAAAGCATTGCAGCAGCAAAAGGGAACGTATATGTAGGTGATGTAAAAATAGTCAATTGTATAAATGTTATTATTAGTTGTAATTGTATTTGCACTAATTGCATTTTAATCTGTGTGAGGTTACTATTTACATTCATTTCATTGTGTAATTTACCATGTAGACCAAAAAAATCTTAATAATCTGCTTGTATGATGGATTTATTGCCATAATAGAGTCGATGCTGAGGTGGAGCTGGCAAAGGGGGGGGCTCAAAATAAAATTCTGCTTTGGGCCCCATTTAGTCAGGAGCGGCCCTACTTAGATGTTATTCACCATCATAATTAAAAAATACAAAGATATAATCGCCCCAAACACTTTTTTTAAATTTATATTTAAAATATGTCCTCCACAAAGTTGAGTAATAATGTTGGATAGATATCAGAGACAGTCAGACATCCTACAGAGTCTGGATGAATGGCTCCTCTATTCCACAGCTTCTTATCCCACACACACACACACACACACACACACACACACACACACACACACACACACACACACACACACACACACACACACACACACACACACACACACACACACACACACACACACACACACACACACACACACACACACACACAGAGGTCTATTTTCACTACTCTGAAATCAGCTGACATCGTAATGTGGGAAAAGTGTGCTCGTGTGCGCATGTGTGTCTCCACTGTGGTATTTAGGCCAGCTGTGTGTCACACTGGTGTTAGATTCAGTTCAGTCGTAATAACTAAGTATTGAAATAAAGGTCAAACAGACACAAACCGGTGTCAATCAGACACACAGAGACTAAAACACTAACAACAGGCAGCGCACCATGAAGACAGACCACTGTTTATATGTAGATTTAGATAGAACAGTTGATAGTATCAGGGATGTGTAAAGTGTAAATACACTCATGTGTTTTGTGATTTCTGTGATCAAAATGACTGATCTTGGCAGTATTTTTGCATAATTTGCAAGGAATTCTGCACATTTTTTACTTATTAGTAGACCCCATCAAAGGTCTAAATAAGCTTAAGACATAAAAATAAATGGAACACTGATGCTGTACACATAATTCTGCACCTACACTATTTTATTTATTTTTTATTTAACATTTTTATCAACAGAATATAATAAATGACATAAATACATCTAATGTAAAATGTTCTTTCCTATTTTTTCCCTACTTTTGGAATAAATAACATTTTTATTTAGCTGCTCATTACAGAAACATCTGCCAGTGATCCCTGTCCTGAGGTATTTGGCTTGCCTAGAGCATTGGCGCTTGGCATTTTGGCCATACAGCTGTTATATAACACCATGGAGCTGTCATTTGTGGTATTTTTTGTGCTGGAACACCGACTTGCTGCATCTTGAGTGTGGATCGTATTGACGTAGCTATGTAACAGGAGACAGAGAATGTTATGTAGAAGAAGCAGCAATAATGGAGGCAGATGAAGCGAGGGAGGTGATACTGGCATAAAAGTCTTGAAAAAACATCCATTGTAACACAAAAAACACACAGCAGTGCACACAATGCTGGTGTCAATTGGCTGTCAGTGATCAGGGCTCCAATGGCTGGTTATTGTGTCTAAAAGGGCGTAGAAGTAAATGCACAGCAGCAGTGAATTTTGCGCACTGCACATGCCAGTGACTGAACTGGGGCGACTGCAAACAAGTGAGTGAGAGACGTGTGTTGTTCCCTGCACTTTGGTGTAAAACTGAGGGAAAGTGATTGGCTAGGTCACTCACAGAGATAAAAGATGACAAGTGGGATTTATTCACCATCACCATCACTGCAGCAACATGAAATTAAAGCAGATGTGTGACAGAAAAGAAAACGATCACATGTGTGTGTTTTAATCCACTGCTACCAGCAGGAGGTGTAGAAAAGATGTCTGGGTTTTGTGAAAGATGGCCGGTATTTTGGGTTTATTTTGCAAGAATATAATTATAATAATATAATTCATATAAGATAATTATATGACAAATTAGGAAAATACACAGCATACACAGCATTGTTGCTGATTACATAGAAATTCATGCGATCATAAAAAAACGATTATTTGGTCAATACTGAAATCACAATTATTCAAACGATTGTACAATGTATTTATACCGTATGAGTGACTGTGCTTTTGTTTGAGATGTTAAACAGACAATGCCATGTAGACAATATACATGGCATATATATATATATATATATATATATATATATATATATATATATATATATACACACACACACACACACACACACACACACTCCCTCACTCGCACAGGCACTAGCTTTACTAGCTTTTTCAGTTTTGTTATAATCTCTATTAATGATATCAGTGTCCAAACATAAACTTTGAAGATAGTAACATGTCAAATGTGCTGCAGATAAGAGTTTTGTGTTCTCTTGTTTAATGAGGCAGGAAGCTACCTGGAGTCTGCTGGCATCTGGAAGATGGTTTGGTCCAGACTGAAGGCTCCTGGAGTCTGAATGGGGGTCAGAGTGGGATAGTACAGTCCAGCGGGGGGGGAGCTGGGTTGAGAGTGAGACAGCCTGAGGACAGACTGAGAGAGACAGGTTAGAGAGGTTAGTTTCTCCATTCATAAGGATGAAATCATTCATTGAAAGATACTCAAATTCTTAAAGCTGCAATAGAAACTCATAAAGCTGTAACAGAATGTTCGTGTGTGCGTACCCGCCCTGCGGCGTCGACGTCCAATCGTAGAGGAGGAGGGATGTTTCGTGGGCGGGGTGAAGGAGGTGGAGGGGTGGAGTCTAAACCCTTCACCTCGATTGGCTCTTTGCGGTCGAGGAGACGGACGTTGATTGGCTCCATGTGCGTCGGGGAGGGCGGTCCACTTCGTAGTACGAGCCCTGCCCCCTCCCTGTCTCTGATTGGCTGAGTCAGCAGGTGGGCGGTGTTTTGGAAGTAGACTCCACCTCTGTCTCTGTCCCGACCAATCATCTCCAGGGATTCCAGCGAGTGGGCGTGTCTCATGCTGTCCATCACCCGCCGGAACCCCGCCCCTTCATGCTGCTCAGTTATATCCGTGCATGTCCATCGCCCGCGGCGATACGGCTCACCCCGCCCCCCGCTGCCAGCCCCGCCCCCTACCAGCCGGACCACCCTGAATCTAGAGGAAGACCCCGCCCCCTGCGCTAAGGCATCCTGGGAAATGTATTTCCTCTTCAGGGAGGGTGTGGTGGGCTGGGAGGAGCTGCCCTGAGAGCTACAGGGGGTCGCCGCTGCTGATTGGAGGAGGCTCAGGACCATGCTGGGAGCCGATTGGCCAGCCGGAGGTTGATTATTGAAGTCTGAGGTCACACTGGTGATTTGGAAGCCGCTCCTCTTTTTACCGCCACTGCCACCGCCGCTCATCTACACACACACACACACACACACACGCACACACACACGCACACACACGCACACACACACACACACACACACACAGTGACGTACAACTGATATATTAATATATGGGTCAATGACAAATAATGTTTAGCAAAATGGGAAAAAAAATGTTAAAATACAGTCTTAAGAAGCATTCATCAGGTTTCTCAATATTGACATTGTGTGTTCATGTACGAGGATTCCTAAACCTTTTTAAGAGAGTTAATCTATCTGGTACCAAGTTTTTAGGGTTACACCACATGACAGTTGTGTCACTGACTCATATATGTCATTATCAGATTTTAAATACTAAAGCATCAGTGTATAAGCACAATGCCTCTATTGTAGCTGCAGCTAGTTCTAACTACTTTAAATACAGTTGGATACTGAAGTCCATTGGTCACCAGATAATTGTAAGAGGGAGTGAGATGATTAATGGTCAAGGAAAGAAGGAAAAAAAAAACTATGTTCTGACCTTAAATGACCTGAGTTGAAGCTAAAAGCAGCCCTAAGGGAAGACTTACTGGTTCAGCTGCTGTTTGCCCACAAACAGGAGGCGAGTCCTCACAGCGCAGGTGGACAGGTTCGGGTCCCCACAACGTAGGATAAACAAAGTAAACACTGAGACACACCCTGTCTTACTGACCACAGCCTGTCTTACTGACCATAGCCTGTCTCACTACACACGGCATGTCAAACCACATGCAGCCGGTGCATGCCCCCCCCCACACACGCACACACACACATACACACATACACACACAGGCTGTCTCACCACATAAACAGCCTGTCTATCTCTCCGTCTTTTGCCCTTCTCTTTCGTCTGAAACTCACTTTCTTCTCCTGTTTTCTGTTTCCTGAATCTGACTCAGTCTGTTCTGCTGCGGTTGCTTCAGCCTGTTGCACAACCTGGATTAACATGTGTGTGAGTGTGTGTGTGTGTGTGTGTGTGTGTGTGTGTGTGTGTGTGTGTGTGTGTGTGTGTATGTGTGTGTGTCAGTACAGGTTCTGCAGGAGTTCAGCTGTTGACACCACAGCTTGTCTGTACAGTTACTCTTCCACATCACATTTCAGCATCTGATATGCTTTTACTCAACGTTAAACCGACGTTTTTCTACTTGGAGTATTTGAACTCTTACTTTAGGTGTTGCATGTTGGAGATTTTCTACTTAGTAACGTCGCAGGAAAATATTTGTCTCCACTACATTCAGCTGCAGTAACTTCAAAAAACTGAACAGTGTAGAAATGTCTACACAGTGTGTTACCATGTTAAAGGACAACATCAGTCCATATGAACAGAGGTTTTCCTCTCTAATCATTCCTTCTGTTTATGGCTCAATGAAAAAATAAAGTTTGGCAAGATGAGAAAGTCAAAAACCTCTAACTACAAAAAAAAAAAAAAAAACTACAAAAATCACAATTCTGTGTGATTTTTTTGGACATGAAATGTCAAATGGTGTAATTAAAGAATGATACATTTTGAATATATAAAACTTGGTGATAGCACATGTTTTTAATTTTTAAAAGCCTTTTTAGGAGCTTTAAACTGTCTGGTACCAAGTTTTTAGGGTTACACCACATAGCAGTTTTGTCACTGACTGGTACTGATACTGATTTTTTTTAAACGTGTTAAATGTGTAAGTGATGGAGGATAAAATCCACAATGAGTCATTTAAAAGTAGATGTGAAGCTAATATGAGGCTTCAGAAGTCTAGTGACCTTACGTCGTTTTTACATCTTTATTGTCCACTGCACTGTAACCTTGTTCTAGTTTTTAATTTTCGTTTTTCCCTTTTAAGTAACTGTTTTAGATGATAATTTAAAATCTATATTAATACTTTTATTTTGTATGTAAATCACACAAATAAACTTGCTGTGCCTTTTAGCATCAAATTCCCAATTAGTGTTTCCTTATTGAGCTGTGGAGGAAGAATAATAAGAAAAAGAGAGGCGTTGGCACTAAAACCACTGTGACCATCAAATCTATCTCAGCCTAATGTGTCAAATCTGCAATTTTAAAGAACAATGATAAGCAGATAAGCAGTTAGTAATAGTGCTTACAGTCAGTGCTTGTTCACTATGACTCTTCTTCTTCTCTGAACCATTCCCACTGATGCTAAATGATCCAGTTTAATCACAAGAAAATAAGATGAAAGCTACATTCATTCTGATTTTTTTTTCATTCCTTTCATCTCGACTCCTCAGTTATCTGGTGACCTACTGCAGGGCCTGGACCACAAAGACTAGAACACACTCAGGATTTCTGTTCTATGGGTCAGTAACAAGTACTGTTTGGGAAGATGAGAAAGTCTAACAATGTTTAAAATACAGTTTCAAGAAGAATTCATCAGATCTCTCAATATGTACATTGTGTGTTCATGTTGCTTTCTTGTTATGTAAAAACACATTTTATCCTGTCAAATGGTGTCAAATATATAACCCACTTAGAATATAAAACTGTGTTTTTAAGAGTATTAAGTATCTGGTACCAAGTTTTTAGAGTTACACCACATGACAGTTTTATCACTGACTAGAATAACAAAATTAAAGTTATAATCACAGAATGAAACCATATTTAATGTTTTATATTGTGTAATTTCTATCCTTTCATTGTCTCTGGTTTAACTGGATGTTCTCTAACAGATTACGAGCACTTTGTGACGTCACGACGAACATAAAAAATTGTGAACATATAAAAAAGCTGATAAATCATGAGCTCTGCCGTCACTGTAGTAAACAAACACTCACGTTGTTGTCGTGCACGGCAGCGCGCGCTCCCGCCGCGCCGCTGACGTCACCGCCGTGCCATCCGACACAATCGATGCATTATCTACACGCGCACGCCCCGCTCAGCGCGCGTGCACGTTCTTGGCTGTCATAGCCGCAGGCGGCGGGAGCGCGCGCGCAGACGCTTAGAAAAAGTTAGTTCCTCCGACTTGTTCTCCTGTTGAAACGTCCAGATTCTTCTTCTACGGCTGTTTCTTTTGTTTCAGTCCTTCATCCTATTATAAACACATCCACGCAGCTTCCTCCTCCCACTTTTCTTCATTAAACAGTCTGTCAGAGTTGTTCTTCTTCTTCTTTAAAACATGTCAGCGCTCTCTCCTCCTCTTCCTCTCCATCATCCTCTCAGCGGCCAGCAGCCAATCAGCAGCCAGTAAACATCCTCTCCATGTCCGGGTCGACGGGGGAGGTGGAGTCCTCCTCTACTCACTCCAATAATTTATGCACTCACATTTATTTAGTATTCATATATAATAAGCATATGAATATTTAAATATCTTATATTTAAATGTAGGATCTAATAAGAAGAAAGTTGATGATGTGATTAAAAC
This sequence comes from Lepturacanthus savala, assembly GCA_030544235.1. Lineage (NCBI taxonomy): Eukaryota > Metazoa > Chordata > Actinopteri > Scombriformes > Trichiuridae > Lepturacanthus > Lepturacanthus savala. The sequence goes on along the minus strand of CM060483.1, from coordinate 3,938,342 downwards.
ACTTCACACAGGCTATTGACTGCATTTCATATTCAGAATGAAAGAGTTCTGCAACTTATCCTAAATGAGATTGTTTAATACTGAGATTTAAACTTTTTATGACTCTGCGTGTAAAATAAAAACAAAGAAGCTTCTAAATGTCCAGCCTCCTGAAGATTTTGTAAAATGTGCTGCGAGATTAATATATTTATATATATATATATTATTTTTTATAGTTTTTGTTTCATTGAAATGTATATATTACTTTACTTAATATTGTTAATTTACTTATTTACTGACCTGTATACTCCCTGTTACCATCATCATATCATTGTGTTGTGTGACAGACTCACGAGGGGGACCCAAGAGCGAGTAGTGGAAAATTGGATTTTATTGTAAAAAGGAATAAGGGGTCTTGGCTCGGGGAGAGGGACGCGGGACTGGTCGGCGTGGGAGGCAGAGTGGAAGGCAGGGGTGGCTTGGAGCTGGAGGGTGGCTAAGAGGGTGGAAGGCAGAGGTGGCTGGAAAACTGGAAGGCAGACGAGGATGATCCTGAGAGACAAGAAAGGAGGGTTGGTTAAACTGGTCAAAAACACGGTAGCCGTTTCAATGTAGATACCGCTGAGGAGCCGAAGTTCGCACCACGGAGGGTTGACAACAATCTGGCGAGGAGTGGTGGAAAAGCCAGTGCTGATATACTGCAGAGGGGATGAGCTGATGGATGGCAGGTGTGGAGGCTGAGGGAGTTGATGAGCTGATGGCAGGCAGGTGTGGAGGAATCCAGGAGCTGAGTGTGAGTGACAAGGTGGCCACGCCCACGCCGGCACACAGACACACAAACACAGGGAGAGACAGGGAAACACAAGGAAGAAGGGGGAAGACAAAAGAGGGAGGTACAGCCACAACTGTGACAGTGTTGTATCTTGTATTATAGAGATACATATGTATCACATGTATGTAAATATTTTTATATATGTATATACATATATATACATACACACACACACACACATATATATATATATATATATATATATATATATATATATATATATATATATATATATATATATATATATATATATATATATATATATATATATCAGTGGCGATTTCTTTAAGACTACAAGGGAAGCTGAACTTCCCCTGCCCTGTCAAAAAATAATGGCCAAATTTGTGCAGCTGTATTAACATTTTATTGACTATAAATCTGTTAGAACATGTTCATCTTGAAGACGAGTTCTTTCAGAATCAGCTACTTATCATAAATAAATAAATTACATGTCCATACAGGGCAACACGGTGGAGCAGGGGTTAGTGCTGTTGCCTCACAGCAAGAAGGTCACTGGTTCAAGACCTGCTTGGTCCTTGGTCTGTGGGTCTGGGACCTTTCTGTGTGGAGTTTCATGTTCTCTCTGTGTCTGGTGGGTTTTCACCAGGTCCTCCCACAGTCCAAACACATGCTGAGGTTAATTGGAGACTCTAAATTGCCCGTAGGTGTGAGTGTGTGAGTGAATGGTGTGTGTGCCCCACGATTGGCTGGCGACCATCTGGGGTGTATCCCTGCCTCTCGCCGTAACGCGCTGGGATTGGCTCCAGCAGACCATGTGACCCTAATGAGGAATAAGCAGGTATAGAAGCAGGTATAGAAGATGACTGACTGACTGACATATTCGTACATTCCCATACCGCTTCCATTTCCCCATAGACGCTGAGCGTCTCTGAGAGTGAATGGAGCTTTTTTTTCATGGCCTCGAAACTCGCTAAATGCTGAAAATTAGAGCCCGCCCGGACGCTGAGCGTCTCTGGGAGTCAATGGGGTGTGGGCGGGGCCTGGACGCTGAGCGTCCGCATGTTGATTGGAGGAAAATCAGAATGTAGTGGTGATGCATGGTGATTGGAGGAAAACCAGAATGTAGTTTGACTGACAGGTTTCAAAACTATATAATGGAGACACCCCCAGGTTCCAAAGTCGTTTCAGGGAGATGTTTAACGATCATCTCTCTCTCGCTCTCTCGCCCGCTCTCTCGCGTGCCTGCGCAATCGAATCGAAGCGATCCACGTATAATGCACGAGTTACTGTTTTGCCTGCACGTTCTCATTCGCATTGTTTATTTATAAAAAAACAAACACTCGCATAGCATAAAATCCGGGACATTTTACCCGACTCAGCATCACGGGGCCACTGTCAAGAACTTCCGGGAGACTTGTCTGCATGACGTCACCTCAGCTGCATGATTTCAGTCCCATCGCGGATTTTCCATGTGAGGTCAAATGACAAACAGAGACTATTTGTTGGCCTTTCCGGGGTGAAATAATTCACTCTGACACTGTAAATAAATCACACTCACGTATTTCATTGTTCTATAAATATTAAAGTTTCCTTGTTCTTATTGTTCTAGTTTTAATTACCTTTTTGTTCCATAGTGCAATCATACTCAGCTAGGTCCAAGTGACCAGCTAGCATCATGATGGCTAACAATGCTAACATTGGGCCAAGTCTCCCAGAAGTTCCGGTAAACATCTCGATAAACGACAAACATCTCCCTGAAATGACTTTTTGGAACTTGGGATGTCTGTAAATAACATGTTTATGATGTACAACAAATATGAGCTTCCCCTGTTTGAAAGATCACAAATAGCCACTGATATATATATAGACACATAATACAAGATACAATACAATACAATGATATGATGATTATATCATATAAAATGATGGGTCAGTGGCAAGATGAAAAATTCAAATATCATTCATCTTTGTTGGTTTCTTGTCATTTGTAACATATTTTTATATTATTCAAGAATCACATGGAATGTGTCTGAAAATGTCAAATGGTGTAATCAGTGATGATGTATATGAATGCAGCCATACAAATAATGACCTTATGTCCAAATTTAAATTTGAGGCTTTTTAAATATATTGAGTGGGGGATATTATTATTATTATTATCACATTTTCATAAAAAAAATGTCAAGAATGACAAATGTCAAATAAATGCTAATCAGTGCATTCATATTGCAGTGTTATTACTGTAATAATAGCATTGTAGCTTATATCATCATAAAGCTTGAACATTTTCCACATATTTAAATTGCAAATTTTCTTTTTCCTGGATTCTGTGGCTTCAGACAAATCTCTCCATAGAAATCATGCTCATTTGCATTTGTTTAGAATCCTGCCATTTTTGTTTTTGTGAATAAATAAATAGCTACCATTGTTTGTTGAGAAGTTTGTTTTTCTGATACTGAATACAGGGAAACAGGGAGACAGGGAAATGTGGAGAGAGAGTAGACCTGAAGAGTGAGAATGCTCATATCTACTTCATTAACACCCTAAAATGCAATAAAAACCTGAAGTTTTTTAATTTCTAAGTTTTACTCATTTTTAGTTGAGTAATTCCTTCAGTAGAGGCTGTCAGTATTCTACTGAATGCTTCATGCTATTGCAGCTTCATTTGATGAACATGTGTAAATCAGGGGTCGCATTAGTAAAGATGTAAAGTTGTGAGAATCCGCTCAGAGAACTGCTGACTTAGCCTAAAAGTTCCAAGCAAGGAGTCCTAACTTAGAGTGATTCTAGAACATTCTCAGATAACTCTGATCTTAGAGAGGAGGTGTGAATGCCTTTACTTTATATTTTCTATTTATTCAGGTGATATCAGGTAAATTGGGCCACTTTTTGGTAAGTCACTTGGGATAATTATACAATAGCAAATTTGCCATTTCCATGTCTATTTGAGTAATAATGACTGTTTCTGATCATTTTATAATGGGATTTTGTGACAAAACATCATTACTTATGCCCAACAAATTTTGAAATATCCGCTGTGCCAATTGTTTTGCATGAGCGATTTCAGGTAAAATGGGCCATCTCATCAGGTAAAATGGGCCACCTCATCAGGTAAAATGGGCCACCTCATCAGGTAAAATGGGCCACCTCATCAGGTAAAATGGGCCATCTCACCAGGTAAAATGGGCCATCTCATCAGGTAAAATGGGCCACCGCATCAGGTAAAATGGGCCATCTCATCAGGTAAAATGGGCCATCTCATCAGGTAAAATGGGCCATCTCATCAGGTAAAATGGGCCACCTCATCGGGTAAAACGGGCCAATCAAATGACAAAGGGAAATTCAAATTCAAAATTAATTCATCATCAGTTTTAATGTGAAAAATAAAATTCCTTAGAACCACATAACTTTTAAAATGCATTAAACCACCTCATGTTGCTGCTATTAGAACAAGAACAGATCAGTTATGTGTTGTACACACACGCTAACACCGATGTTAACAAGCTAAGCTAGCACTACACAAAAACTAGCAGCCAGTCATGTGTAACAAGCTAGGTTACACTAACACAGTAAAAGTAGTGACTACTTTGAGTTGAACTAATTTGTGAGTGATAGAGGTTTAGGCCCATTTTAGCTGAAACCATAAGGCCCATTTTATCTTAGGGTGTTAAATTAAATATTTATGGCATTTATCATGTCAGGCTACTTACCATGCACATTTCTGGTTGAGTCTAGATTTGAAGTATTTTCTCACCACCATAGAAACTAAAAATATAAAAATATATATATACATATATATATATATATATATATATATATAAGTATATATATATTTATATTTATACAAATATAAACTAATCAAATCACCATTGAAACCATCAACTAATCAAATCACCTGTTACTAGTCAACCACAGTTATATCAACAGTTTAAATCCCTAATTTCCAGAGGGGCTGGGACCCCAAACCTTAAATGCCCAATTTTACCTGATATCAGCACTTTTCTCCAACTCCTGTAAGAACACCACTAATCTGTAAAGTAGCATTCATGCCATGGTTGGAATGTAGAATTCTTCAGCTTCTTTTCTCGTTATAAACCCCATTCGGTGTTCCTCTAAACACCAATAAAAAAAGTGAGCCAAGTTTGTGTTTTTAGTACGTTTTACTAACGGATGGATTCAGAGCATTTCTGCCTTTGAAACTGTAAACTGAGGACTGTTTGACATGAATCAATATCGTTTCAGGCTCAATAAACTCTGAGCAGCTCTGATCTGATATTTAATCCAATAAACTGATCAAATTCATACTGCATGTAGAACCATTTAATATCACAGTTGATGTCAGTCCACCTGTCAATCATCTATCATCATCACATGGTGTCACTTTATTACACAGAACTTCACTATTTCCCAGCAGGGTCATGTGGAGGTCATGTAAAGGTGAGGTGCTGGTCCTCCTGCAGCCCGTAGGTGTGTTTGTGCTGCTCAAACAGCTCAGTCAGCTGCTGCAGGTAAACTTTATGCAGAGACTCGATGTCCTCACTGCTGGGACTGAGAGTCTGGACGACTGGGATGGGTTTCCCTACTGAGGACACAGAGAGACACACGTCTGCTGAGATTCTAACAGGACTGGTGTTAGTGGTGGAGAAACAACACATTAGATAATTAGATAAACATTAGAGTAGAGGAGGGAAAGGACAAAAAGTGGGTTTTTACTCCAAGTCCTGACACAAATGTCTGATTTAGTGTAAAAGAACTGAAGAGCCTCAGGAATAAATTCATCCAGAGACAAGTCAGATCAGCTTGTGTTTCACAGATAAACAGGTGACAAATAATGATTGGCAAGATGACAAAATCAAAAACCTGTTAAAATAGTTTCATTCAGCATTCACCGGGTCTGTAAATGTACGTTGTGTGTTCATGTTGTATATATATATGTATATATATATATATATTTGTATTGTATTTGTATGGATTTCTATAGATTCAGATGGATTCTTCTCATTTTTCACATCTACTTGTTTCAACACGCTTTTAAAATATTTTTCATAAAAATGTGCAAAATTTACTATTTACCTGAATTTTCTAATTTATTTGGATTCATTGACCATAACTGTGTCAAGTTAAACACCTACTTTGTAGTTTATAGTTCTAATTATTATTATAATTAAAGAGGCAAAGTTATAATGTCTTTAGTTTGTTGTTGGGGGTAAAAAAAAAAAATAAATGTCTCTTTGGATTAATTTATTCCTATGGTCCTAAGATACTTTTATAGCAAAACAGATATTTGTGCCATAACCTGCGGTAAAATGCCCTTTGACCTCTTCACTTTTAGCTCCTCATTGGCTCGTACCGATGGTGATGATGGGCTTCCTGTACGGCATCAGGCCAAAGCTGTACTGGAAAACTCCTCTGGCGTGGAACAGAGGAATCGCTATTCCCATGATGCTTTGCAGCCGGTTCTGTTTCCACAGGACAACACACTGATGTCACACAAAGCTAGTACACCTTAGCATCATGCTAACGAAGACAAGACTTCAGTACTGCAGAGTTGTGTAGCTTCACATCTTGGTGGTTGAACGCTCAGTGTGATCGTGACTTGATATGAAATGGAACTTAGAGTAAACTCTGACCTGCAGCCTCCTCAGAGGAGAACCGCTTGGGTTCTCCATCTGATCAAACAACTCGTTCTCCCCAAACGAAAAGACTGGAACCAGCTGAGCTCTGCGCACGCACACACACACACACACACACACACACACACACACACACACACACACACACACACACACACACACACACACACACACACACACACACACACACACACACACACACACACACACACACACACACACACACACACACACACACACACACACACACACACACACACACACGCGCACACACACGGATCAGTGTATATAGCTCCACCCACAGCCCTGTCCCGTTGTAAGCTCCACCCACCCGTGTTTGAGAGCCATCTTGATGAAGCCCTTCCTGTTTCGCACCTGGAAAACAAACAAACAAAAATGTGATTATTTTCCCATTGAATTTACCATCTTACAATATTTGACCTTCTCCTGGGTCTTTTACTTTTCTTGCAACACTGTAAAAATCGCAGATAAATAATGCCATTTCACTATGGTGTTGTCAGATTTATTTGATACCACAGGTGGCATCAGTTTTAAAAGAAATTAAATCTATTTTAAGTGTTTGGATGAAATGTTTTTTTTTTTTTTTTTTAATTTCCTGCTCTTCATGGGGTCACGAACCAGATACTGGAAAAAAGTGGATGCTTTAAGACTGAATAATATGCGTTTATCAGGAATATTTATAAAGCTGATATTACATAGTGTCAAACATCACACAGGACGTCCTGTAGGATAATGACACCAACTGTGGTTAATTCATACTACGGTGCCATCTTGTGGTCAAATCTCAAAGAATCTCAAAGTAAAATAATAAACTGAGCTTTTCTGCAGCTCTTAATTTAGTCCACATGGTCATAACCTGTTTCATTTATTATTATTAGCGTTTTCCAAAAGCTACCTGCACATCTAGAAGCCTCCTCACTTACTGAAGCCTTGGAAGCATATGGAGCTAATATTGGGTCAAATGTTTGTACTTTTGTAAAATTGAAAATAAAATTTCAAGTTTTGACCTTGAATTCTGAGAAATAAATCAACATATTCAAATTAAATTCAAGTGTACACTTCTGTTTTTTCAGGTTGGTGAAATTTTCAACGCATTCACGATGCTACATGGAAATTGGAAGTTTCAATACTTCAAGTCTGCGCGTCTAAGAGCAAAATCTGGTGTGATTCTGTCGCTTATGTACCAGTTTGTCCCCAGTATTGTCTCTAAAACAGCTTTCACTAAACAGCCCTGGAAATTAAAACTGTTTTAGCTGCAGGATATTCCTGTATTGTGTCTAAATGAAAGTTTTTCACTGAAAGCAGTTTGTCTGTAGCCTTTTATTTAAGTTGTTTGTCACAATGCCACGCCCTTTCAGCTGATGCCACGCCCCCCACAATAGATCAGGGTCAGAAGTCTGAAACTGAAAAAGTAAGATTTTAAACTGTAAAATATAATTCAAAGTGTAAAAAAATAAGATCTGATTGTGAAAAGATAAACCACAGAAATTGGATCCCAAATATCAAAATATATGAAAGTGATTAATGAAAATGAAAAATTTGTTCAAACTAATTAACAGAGTGAATTATAATTATATTTAAACTGAAAAAAGAAGTGTGCACTTGTTTTTATTTTGAGCATGTTGATGTATTTCACAAAATTCAAGATCAAAAGTTGAAATTTCAGTTTAAATTCTTATTTTTTACAAGTACAAAACATTTGACCCAGTGTTAGCTCCATAGAGCAGAGACTAGAAATTGTGCATCTATAAATGTTTTTAATGCAGGAGGAGTCCAAACATTCACTTGTTTTCATCAAGGCCTGTGTATTTCAGCAGATAAACAACTGAGGTGTAAACGCTTTAAGATTTTTTGCTACTTCTGCTTGCAAAAACAGGAAGTGTTGAAACTAATCTCTCATTTTCATCAGAACCCAAAATGTGACAACTGTCCAGTGCAGACTGTTGCAGCACAACATCATGAATACTGACGTCTGGGATTCCATGATTGTCATAATCAAGTTCAAAGTTCAAGAAATCTCTATTTCTGAGAACTTTTTACTAAAGCTTTTACTAAATTACAGCAAATATTCCTCATGAAATATGGAAATAAACAGAAGCTTTTGATTTTATCCAAGTCATGTTTGTTGCTGTGGTAACGGACATCATATACCACTACTACTACTTCAGTTGTGCATGAGGTAAGGATATTGATGAAAAATGTACATTTATGTATAAAATATTTCATTTTAAAAATGACAAAAGTTCATTTAATAAATTTAAGAATGCATCCAAGAAGCCATTATACACTACAGTTCAACAGTTTTAGAACACATATTGTTACATTTTTATTAAAATGTAATCAGTTTAATTCCAATGAATACCTTCTATATTTATTAGATCCCTATATATATATATATATATATATATATATATATACTGTATATATGACAGGAGAGAGTGTATTAATACTGTCCCATGTTTAAAAACACTCAATCCACAGAGAAACATACACAGCCTGTATTTAGAAACTGGGCCTTAAAACAAGCAGTCATGACTTAGTGAAGTTGTGATGTCACTACTATACAGTCACCACCAACACTGTAAGTCTGTATATCAGCATGGATGAAGCCTGATGTCTGGGTCTTTTCTAGGACTAGAGCTCTAGAGCTAAGCAGAACCCCATGATCTAGACCTAGTTAGTCAGGAGTTCATCCTACAGCAACATCATCCACATCCACATCATCATCTGTCATATGACACATTCAACTAGGACAATTTGGAGAAAAAATTTAAAATCAAGGTGTTCAAAAACTTTTGACTGGTGGTGTATACCTGTGTTTACCACAGAGGTCACATGAAACATTACAAATTGCAATGTGCAAATTCAAACACTTTTGGCCACAAAAGTCATAGAAAAATAATGGAGGGACTAAAGCGTCTGGATCAGATCCAGCAGGAGATACCTGTAGTGTTAGAGCTCCTGGTCGAGCGTCCAGAGCTTCTGGAGCTCCGCCCACTGCTATGACTGCTACGTTTCCTCCTTCAGGACGACTCACCAGGTGTGATAGACTGGTCTTACAGCTGGACACCAGGCCTGGCAGGCAGACAGGTGGGAGACAGACAGGTGAGAGACAGACAGATGGAAGACAGACAGAGAGACAGACAGGTGAGAGACAGAGAGGCAGACAGGTGGGAGACAGACAGGTGGAGAGAGAGACAGGTGAGAGACAGACAGATGGGAGACAGACAGAGGTAAACACACAGACAGGCCTAGGGTTGAAGCAGTTAATCACTTCATGTCATGTGTGGTCTTGTTTCCTGATAGTGGAGGTGTGGTCATGTGCAGCAGCCCATAGGAGACAATGATAAAATGATAATGTCAGTCATTCATCTTCTATACCTGCTTATTCCTCATTAGGGTCACATGGTCTGCTGGAGCCAATCCCAGCGCATTACGGTGAGAGACAGGGATACACCCCAGATGGTCGCCAGCCAATCGTGGGGCACACACACCATTCACTCACACACTCACACCTACGGGCAATTTAGAGTCTCCAATTAACCTCGGCATGTTTTTGGACTGTGGGAGGAAGCTGGAGAACTTGGAGAAAACCCACGCAGACACAGAGAGAACATGCAAACTCCACACAGAAAGGTCCCAGACCCAGGACCAAGGAGGTCTTGAACCTGTGACCTTTCTGCTGTGAGGCAACAGCGCTAACCCCTGCACCACTGTGTCGCCCTAAAATGATAACGTAAACCTGAAAATTAAATTCTACAGAAGCAATATAATTGTCTGTATATGTTTGTGTTATTTGGATGTTAATACAAATGAAATAATCCAATTTCATTTTCACATCCTTGAATGAGGACATTTCCAGCTGCAGCAGAGACTCATTCCTCTTAATGTGTGCCTTCATATGTAATACTTTTATTCATTAACATGTACCCCTATTCTATTCTATTTATTACTGTACTGTATGTAAGAGCAGATCCAACAAATGTTTCATTATCTAGGAATAAAGACACTTTAATAAAATCAAATTGATTGATAGCATTAATGCTAATTTAACCATGTTAAATCACATTCATTTATGCTAACAGCAGTGGAGATATAACAGGCAGCGGTTCAGATGAACATGCAGTTTAAGTTTTCACTGGCATCATTTTCCAGGATAACTTATTCATTTACAGAACATTTGACTTTTCTTTCTCATTTCTAATTTGTTTTCCATGACTGGAAAATTGACTCGTCATTTTCCAGGTTTTCAAGGTTTCCCAGGACATGTGTAATTTTCAATGTCATACCCAGCAGTACAGCAGACAATATTCAATGATATTTGGGGATTTGAAAATGATTCTGAGTCACAATTAAAATGAAAATGGAATTTTCTAAATCATTTAAATAGAAACAGCATTTGATATACTATAGATAGACACCACACTCTTTTGGGGACACAGTGCCAATGAAAATTTAATCTGTCAAGTCCACTCACCTAAGCAGTTCTTCACTCAGGATGTCCATGGTTGACATGGTGACATGGTTCATCAACACTGAAATCTGTTGACTACAGCCAAGACATTGTCAACAAACTAATACCCAACCAAAGTAACAAACTACTATCCACTTAAATAACAAACTACTATCCACATGAATAACAAACAACTATCCACATTAACAACAAACTACTATCCACACGAATAACAAACAACTATCCACATTAACAACAAACTACTATCCACACAAACTAACAAACTACTATCCACATAAATAACAAACTACTATCCACATAAATAACAAACTACTACCCACATGAATAACAAACTACTATCCACGTAAATAAACTACTACCCACATGTATTACAAACTACTATCCACATAAATAACAAACTACTACCCACATAAATAACAAACTACTATCCACATAAATAACAAACAACTATCCGCATTAATAACAAACTACTATCCACATTAATAACAAACTACTATCCACTTAAACAACAAACTACTATCCACATTAATAACAAACTACTATCCACATAAATAACAAACTACTACCCACATAAATAACAAACTACTATCCACACAAAGTAAGAAACTACTATCCACATAAATAAACTACTATCCACATAAAGTAACAAGCTACTATCCACATAAATAAACTACTATCCACATAAATAACAAACTACTATCCACATAAATAACAAACTACTATCCACATAAATTACAAACTACTATCCACATAAATAACAAACTACTACCCACATGAATAACAAACTACTATCCACACAAAGTAAGAAACTACTATCCACATAAATAAACTACTATCCACATAAAGTAACAAGCTACTATCCACATAAATAAACTACTATCCACATAAATAACAAACTACTATCCACATAAATTACAAACTACTATCCACATAAATAACAAACTACTACCCACATGAATAACAAACTACTATCCACATAAATAACAAACTACTACCCACATGAATAACAAACTACTATCCACATAAATAACAAACTACTATCCACATAAATTACAAACTACTATCCACATAAATAACAAACTACTACCCACATGAATAACAAACTACTATCCACATAAATAACAAACTACTACCCACATGAATTACAAACTACTATCCACATAAATAACAAACTACTACCCACATAAATAACAAACTACTATCCACATAAATAACAAACAACTATCCGCATTAATAACAAACTACTATCCACATTAATAACAAACTACTATCCACTTAAACAACAAACTACTATCCACATAAATAACAAACAACTATCCGCATTAATAACAAACTACTATCCACATTAATAACAAACTACTATCCACTTAAACAACAAACTACTATCCACATAAATAACAAACTACTATCCACACAAAGTAAGAAACTACTATCCACATAAATAAACTACTATCCACTTAAATAACAAACTACTATCCACATAAAGTAACAAGCTACTATCCACATAAATAAACTACTATCCACATAAATAACAAACTACTATCCACATAAATAACAAACTACTATCCACATAAAGTAACAAATCATGATATTGATAATGATATTCAAGTTATCTGAGTAAGTACGATGTGTTGTTTCTCACCTCAAACATACACCTATCATATCTCCAGAGCAGTGTGCCGTTTCTCTCTCTCTTCTTTTCCTCTTGTCATCCTAAGGTGTGTGTGCACTTACACAAACAGTTTCTCTTTTTTCTATGGCTTCTATTCCGGTAGAGAACAGTTACTTAACTAATACAATCAATTCTGGCTCCACCCGACCAAGATCATTAAATTCAGATTTATGATTGTTTTCCTCCAAAACAGTCAGCGGGTGCTTGGATTATTACAGGGACAGCTGCTGGTATACAGCTGCTCTGCCAGAGAGAGTATATATATATATCTTTCCAATATTTCCATGTGCATAATCTACCAAGACCTTTTACAATAATCATTTAGCAATAACAAAGGTGTGGTGTATAGGCATTTACTTTAATTTTTTCTTATTTATCATCTAGTTTATTTTCTGTATGTTTTTTTTTTTTTTTTTTTTTTTTTTTTTACATATTTCTCTTCTGTGTGTGTGTCTAGTTTTATAACAGTGCTGTATGTCACTTGATGGAGCTTCAATTTCCCCCGAGGAACCTTCCAAAGGATCAATAAAGCTTATCTAATCTAATCTAAAACTATGGAGACAAACAAATGGAGTTGTGCTTTCATTTAGAATCCTCTTGTTCAAGCAAAAAGTCAACCAGCAGTTCCACTATTTGTTGGAATCAATAACGAAACTGTTGGACAGCTGAAGTGCTGGAACGACTCAACCCATGTGATTCTGCAGCTGCTCAAACAGCCAATCAGAGAGCAGCCTTCTGCCTCCTCCTGCTCTGACCTGTAACACTGTTTGCTCAACGCTTATTGAGAAAGACTTCATTACACAAATGTACTGGTGATGTTCTACGTCTGAATAAAATCTGTTTAATGGAAAAGTTGTGTAATCAGTGTGAAAAATGTCCAACTCTGAATATGAAGACTAACCACATCCTGATAAAATCTGTTATCAGCTGAATCAAACACTGGATAAAATGTTTTAGTCGGTGTGGAGATATATTTTATGTTGCCGTAGCAACAACACCAACACTATGTTTCAGTGAAGTGAATCTTTTAATGCTGACAAATAGCTTTACATATAAAATGTGAGCAAACACAAATCAGATGAGTCAGAAAATTTTTAAGCTACTGAGTGTGAAGGATGCTCACAGTGAACCACTGATATCCAGGTTCAGCTTTGGGTTTTCTTCATAAATCCCAGTATTAAACCTCAGCTCCGACATTAAATAAAGTATTTTATCTGTAGTAAAACACAATGTTACTGTTACAGCATCAATATATATCATCAATATCCACATCATCAATACAATAAGAAAATAGTTTAATATAATATCAGTAGTAGAGACTATTTAGCTTTTAATTTAGATGTGTAATCTCCTTTTCAAACATCTTTCAGAGTCTCTCTATATATTTTTCAATATTCTAACTCTGTAACTCTTTGCTCTGTAACAGCAATATGAATTTATTCAGACTCGTCTGTAGTCACCTCACATGTAGATTTTTTTTATGTCAGCTTTGTAGTTTTTAGTCCATAACCTTTTGTGGTTGTAGAGATATTTCAGATTTATTATCATTTACAGTAGAAAAACTGGAAAATAGACCTGGGGCTGATTTGATTAATATAGATTTGTGTTGTTCTGTCTGACAGTGAAAGAATGAAGAGACATTGAAGGATCAGGCTAATGATGATTTCCCCTATTACCAATAAATATCATGTGCAGTATAACCAACAATTTATTTAAACTGGTAGACAGACAGGTACAAGTAGACAGACAGGTACAGTTAGAGGTTGACAGGTAGAAAATGACAGACATGTACAGGTAGACCGGTAGCAATAGACAGGTACAGGTAGACAGGTACAGGTCAACAGGTAACAGACACATAGGTACAGGTAGACATGTAGGGACAGGTAGATAAGTAGCAATAGACAGGTACAGGTAAACAGATACAGGTTGGTAGCAAAAGACAGACAGGTACAGGTAGACACGCAGGTACAACTAGACAGACAGGTAGAGGTAGACAAATAGCAATAGACACACAGGTACAGGTAGCAATAAACAGGCAGAGGTAGAGGTAGACAGGTAGAGGTAGACAGGTAGAGGTAGACAGACAGGTGAGTACCTCCACACATGATGTAGTCTCTGAACAGTGGGACTCTGAACCAGAAAGGCAGCATCAGCAGGTGAGATTTCAGTCCTGGAAACAGCCGAGAAAAACCTGTCGCCTCTGTACAGAAGTTCCCAAACGCACCAGCTACCAGCACACCTGAGAGACAGACAGGTGGAGAGACAGACAGGTGGAGAGACAGACAGGTCAAAAAGGCTAGGAAGCACACCTGAGGCATACAGGTAGACAGACAAACAGACAGACAGGTGTGCCTCACCATGTGGATGAAACCCAAAGATGTAGTTTTTCTTTGGATCCAGATCAACTGTTTTAACCAACTGGAAACACAAATCAATAGTCAATGGCATGCATTGATCATCAGGATGTATGAGTATTGATCTGCCTCAGCATGTATTGATTCTCTGTATATATCAGTGATGATCGCTCAGATCAATAACCTCACCGTGATTGGAAAGTACTCTCTGAAGTAATCCCAGACTCTCCACCTCCTGACCCAGTCTGACCTCCGACCCCCACTGGTGGGCGTGTCCCAGTCCAGCCACAGCCAACCAGCATACAGCAGGGCCACCATCCACCAATCAGAAAGAGCCAGGAGCACGAAGGCAGCGAGACAGAACTGAGCTGAGAGACAGACAGAGACAGAGAGACAGGTGATCAAACACACAGACAGACAGACAGACAGACAGACAGACAAATGTGATGCTGCCTTCATGTCAGTCTTAAAATATCATAAAAGACACCAACAACATCAGAAAATGATAAATTGATCAATAAATCTATCCCAGAATGTTCTGAAACTGTTTTAAGTGTGGGAATTATAATGAGTATTTTCTAGTCTAATAGAGAAAACTACAACCATCAATAATTTATCATTTGTTTCTTCATGTATGTAGAAATTAAACCACTGCATCAGGTGTTTCCTGACAAATGATCATCCAGTGATTCACTGATCACTGATCAATATATTTTACAATGTATTGATTAGTGAATCGTCGTTAGTGCAGCTGAGTTTAAAGAGTTCATATTTTTTCTGATTCAGTATGAAGTTTGTTCAATAAGGAACAATCTTGGAGCCAGTTATCAATAATTACAGATCAATGCACAAACTGGAATGAGATGATCAGACAGACAGACAGACAGACAGACAGACAGACAGACAGAGGTTACCTAACGCCAGGAAGGAGAAGACCCACTGCAGGACGGCAGTAGTCTGCAGTCTCCTCCGCAGCGGGATGTTCAGCGGGGCGAACTCCACCATCACGCCGCCGCTCGCGCTCCTTGGCCCGGCTTGGAACTCGGCGATCTCCCGGTGTCCGTGCCTGCTGGATCTTGAAGTTTCTGTCTCCTTCACTCACTCTGTCTCTGCACGTTTTCTGTCTGTCCGCCTGCCTGCCTGCTCTGTCTGTCTGTCTGTGCACTGCATAAACAGTCACTTCTTGTTAATAACACTTTAAACACTCACTCACTCTCCCCAAACTCCCAGCTTTGCAAACATGCTTCCCCCACTGCGCGTGCGTACCCGACCCTCCCTCATGGGTGGAATACTTTCAGCCAATCGCAGCTCATGACAAATCCTGAGCCAAGAGCCAGGCGCTTGTGTCAAGCATGGATATAGCATGGATGTATTCACTGGCGTAATGGAAGTATGTGGGGCCCCCCTGCAGCTAGTAAGTGTAGGCCCCCCATATATATATATATATATATATATATATATATATATATATATATATATATATATATATATATATATATATATATATATATATATATATATATACACATATTCAGTACACCAGCAGTACACAGTACAGTATTTCTTATTTATTTAATGTCTGATACTTGGCAAAAGACCAAATAACTTCTGTAACTCCATGACAACAAAATTATAGCCTAGGCCTAGTAGTGTGAGGTAAGCCTAAGTCATACACATAGAACCAGTGTTTTCAGAAACTATGACAACAATAGCCTAACAATTGGGCTACAACAATAATGACAATTAAGGCAAGGTGAAAAGAAATAAAACCATATGGTTTGGAAAAGTAAATAAGAATGTATTCTGTATTACAATAAAATTCATCATATTTTGTTTAAATGTTTAAATAAAGCATTCATCATAGTATAACTAAATTTGCTCTCCCCCCCAAAAAAAAAACCCAAACAAAATTACAATAATAATCACATATATACCATATAATTTGCTAAATAATTCTATTAAAGTACCATGATACATTATATATAATGATACTATATAATATACAATATAATAATTATCTATTTATGGGCACATATGCGTTGAGCTGGGCTGTGTGTGTAAAGCTGGACGGGAGGAGGGACAGACAGGGTGATATCTGAGATCCTATTGGATCCTATTTGGGTGATTGACACCACTACGAAAGCATCAGAGCCAATAGAATCGAGTTCTTTTGATAAGTTCGTTCACACGACCGACACAACACTAGAGCTTTCTAAGGGCACCATGTTTCCGGGCGGAGAATACGCTGTTGGAGAAATATGATCACGAAAATACATAAAGTTACCGATTCATGTTTTCGCTATGTGCTCATATTATTGCTTAGCGTTTTGTTAATCTAATAATGGTTGAAATAAACTTGTAGCTGTTATAGTTTCTTGAGGACATTTTGGTGTTACATGAACATTTGGTGATTGTTAGTCAAGAAGGATTAATTATTTATAAACGACAGGGAGGGAACAGGTTAAATGACAGAAGCAGCGAGGCATTTCATAGTTGTATTTTATTATCTAATTGCCATGTTCTAGTATTTCATTCATTTCAGACTAAAAAAGAATCAACAATTTCATCTAGGTGGTCATGGACGCTAACTGCTAGCCTTATTTAACTATTTAACTCAACTAGTCTCCTGTTACAGAGGCTATAGCCTACCTGCTAGCGACTCCGGAAAAACAACTGCTGGATTAACTCTCCCAAATATAGATGCAATTTTGGGAAAAGTTGAATTAAACTCTTCTTTTTTTCTTCTTCCTCTGCCGTTTTTGAGCACCACTTTGTTCCCTACTGCGTTTCATTTCCACTTTTGTGGGCTATGTTCGCTGCTGTCACTGTAGGCTACAAACAACGCAGTCGTCACAGGCAGAAGCCGACAGCGACAGAAAAGATACATTAATGTTCCACCAAAAGCGGCAATTGACGTGAAACATCGAACGTTCGAATTTAAAGGGGCAGCGCGCACGGTCAAATCCGCTGAGCTCAGTTATCCATAGTAATCAATTCAATCCTGTTGACGGGGATAAAAATGACACGATTGGCCCCCTATTGTCCCGGGCCCCCCCGCCTTGCGGGGGCTGCGGGGGTGTCCGTTACGCCACTGGATGTATTATAGACTTGGATAGGGTATGGAGCTAATATTGGGTCAAAAGTTTTGTTCTTAAAAATAAAACTTTGAAACTGAAATGTCAAGCTTTGATCTTGAATTCTAAGAAATAGATCAACATATTCAAAATAAAAACAGACGTACACTTCTTTTTTCAGGTTAAAAATAATTATGATTCACTCTGCTAATTATGAAAAATTATTTATTTTCATTTTTCACTTTCATATATTTTGATATTTGGGATCCCATTTATCTCAGTTGCATAGTTTATCTTTTTAGATTCAGATCTCACTTTTTACAGTTTCAGTTATTTTTTATGGTTTCAGATCTTGCTTTTTCAGTTTCAGATCTTACTTTTTCAGTTTCAGATCTTACTTTTTCAGTTTCAGATTTCTGACCCTGATCTAGTGTGGGGGGCGTGGCAACATGACAGATGACTTAATCAAAAGGCTACAGACCTGCCCTTATCATGTTGCCTTCAGGGAATGTAGAATTTGACATGATTGGGAGTAAACAAACTGCTTTCAGTGACAAACCTTTATTTGCACACAATACACGAATATCCTGCACAGCTAAAACTGTTTTAAATTCCAAGGCTGTTTAGTGGAAGCTGTTTCAGAAAGTATTGGGCACCAACTGTGGTACAGGAGTGACACAATAACACCACATTGTGCGCTTAGATGCATACACATGAAGCACTGATATTTCCGATTTCCACTTAGCACAGTAAATGCTTCTGGCAGTGTCCCGGCAATAGCATCTCGTTCTGCTGGTTTGCTGACTGGTCCCAGCAGGAGGAAGAAATGCAGTACTAAATGCTTTGGATGGCATTTAATAATCTACTTGACCCCCGTGAGTTAGAAAATTTCAAATATCATGTGCTTCTTGATCATCTAAAAGTGGACCAGGCTAAGAGATTAACCCTTGCTTTTCCAATGCTGCTGATCTTTACACCCAAGCCATCAAGGCCCTTGATGAACGCTATAGGCAATCTAGACTTAGACTACTAGCTCAGGAACATCATGGAACTCCCTTCTGTCAGAGCAGGTGATGGTTCTGCTATTGATAACTTTGTACTTTGTGTACAGGCACTCCTTGATCTGGGTGCCACCATGGAACATCAAGGAGAGGCAGGGAACCTGTTGAAGATGGTTAACTTACCTGTTACTCACCTTAGATTACTTAAACCTCCCTTGTATTCAACAGGATGCGTGGTGCCGTTCACTGAACTACTTTCCTCTAAGTGGGTGCGAACCGTTCACTGAACCACTTGCCCGTAGGTTTGAGCCATTTAGTGAACGGCTTCCCGAACGGTTCTGAATGACCCCTAAGCTTGTCTCTGATGAAGATGAAGGCTCACTCCTCAGTCTTTCCGTGAACCACCGAAAAAATGTTTTTCTTTTTACTGATACAACGATAAATGATGTCTTATCTCTGCTATTTTTCAATAAAAAACTAGTGTCGGACTCATAAAAACGCTGCAATCTGCTGCTTCTAAATCTTCATCATTTTAAAGTTATTTTTATTCAATCCACGCTGTTTATGAAGTCAGACACCAGATTATTTACGGAGTGGAAAGTCGCTCCATATCGCCTATCTTTGTAAATCACGCCCTGACGTGTCCCTGTGGTGCGTGATACGTCAAATTAGATCACATGACTCGATTCTATTGGCTCTGACGCTTTCGTAGAGGTGTCAATCACCCAAATAGGATCCAATAGGGTCTCAGATATCACCCTGTCTGTCCCTCCTCACGTCCAGCTTTACGCACACAGCCCAGCTCAATTGTTGATTCTTTTTTAGTCTGAAATGAATGAAATATTAGCACATGGCAATTAGATAATAAAATACAACTATGAAATGCCTCGCTGCTTCTGTCATTTAACCTGTTCCCTCCCTGTCGTTTATAAATAATTAATCCTTCTTGACTAACAATCACCAAATGTTCATGTAACACCAAAATGTCCTCAAGAAACTATAACAGCTACAAGTTTATTTCAACCATTATTAGATTAACAAAACGCTAAGCAATAATATGAGCACATAGCGAAAACATGAATCGGTAACTTTATGTATTTTCGTGATCATATTTCTCCAACAGCGTATTCTCCGCCAGTAAACATGGTGCCCTTAGAAAGCTCTAGTGTTGTCGGTCATGTGAACGAACTCATCAAAAGAACTAGGGGGGGGTGGGGGGGAGTAGTTCACTGAACTACTTTCCTCTAAGTGGGTGCGAACCGTTCACTGAGCCATTAAGTGGACGGCTTCTTGTGAAATAGTTCTGAATGACACCCAAAGTGAACGACAATTCCCATCACTGCTCACACTCCGATCGACACAAAGGTACTAAGCTTGTCTCTGATGAAGATGAAGGCTCACTCCTCAGTCTTTCCGTGAACCACCGAAAAAAATTTTTTTCTTTTTACTGATACAACGATAAATGATGTCTTATCTCTGCTATTTTTCAATAAAAAACTAGTGTCGGACTCATAAAAACGCTGCAATCTGCTGCTTCTAAATCTTCATCATTTGAAAGTTATTTTATTCAATCCACGCTGTTTATGAAGTCAGACACCAGATTATTTACGGAGTGGAAAGTCGCTCCGTATCGCCTATCTTTGTAAATCACGCCCTGACGTGTCCCTGTGGTGCGTGATACGTCAAATTAGATCACATGACTCGATTCTATTGGCTCTGACGCTTTCGTAGAGGTGTCAATCACCCAAATAGGATCCAATAGGATCTCAGATATCACCCTGTCTGTCCCTCCTCACGTCCAGCTTTACGCACACAGCCCAGCTCAACGCATATGTGCCCATAAATAGATAGATAATTATTATATTGTATATTATATAGTATCATTATATATAATGTATCATGGTACTTTCATAGAATTATTATTTAGCAAATTATATGGTATATATGTGATTATTATTGTAATTTTTGAGAATGTGCCAAATATGCCTAAATGTGCCAAAAATCATATCCACTTAGACATATCTGTACTAAAACATCTCTGAAATCAGTCTGGTTTATCTTATGAGGCTGAACATTTGTGAAATTACTTATAACACTTTATTTTACTGATCCATGGGTGAATTGGGCTACTAACACATGATTTTCAGGTGATTTTCAACCCAAATAGATGTTTTTTTTGGGGGGGGCAGAGCAAATTTTCTCACTTTTTTACTTAATTCTAGCTGGATGTACTTTAACACTGTACATTTTAAATTCATTCTGGGACTTCTACAACTATCCCACAGGTGTTAGCTTTATTTTAAACCCAAGATCATTCAGAAAACCCCTGTAGTTGTTGAGATATACCTCATTATGTCTGGGCATGTCATTTTCGAGAGGTATACTGATAAATAGGCCTAGGGGGAAAGAGGTTAAAACAGAATGCTAATTTCCAGAATGCTAAAACGCTATCCAGCAGATTAGATTGGATTCAGCAAACTGCTTTGAATATCTAAGTATTTTCCCAATTCTTGCAGAAATCGGCTCCCATAAAAAAATGTTAAAATCTCGAGGAATGTTTCTGACATTGCAGTGAGAACTCAACATTTGCTTAACTTCTAATAGCCTATGCACAATTGTACTCCTCAAGCAGCAGGTGAGGGAGAGATCACAGCGCATCACACGGTTGATGAGGGAGATGTGTGCCCCAGTACAGTGCCAGGCAAGGGAGAGACCATAGCACATCACAGCAATGAGAGAGATGTGTGCCCCAGTACAGCGCCAGGCGAGGGACAGCAGACAGCTGGCGATGAGACGGATGCATGCCCAGCGTCAGGTGAGGGAGACATCACAAACTGTGCTGCAGCCTCCTCAGTTGAGAGAGACCCCACGATGTCTGACGAAGAAGCTGTCCGGGACGTACCTGCAGCTGAACTGTCTGGCAGCAGCGAAGAAGTTGGGATACGATCTCGGGAATTCTGTGCTGAGACTGATCCATACCCTACTGACAGGGCTAATTTCCCAGTTGACATATGTGATACTGATGTAAAGAGGTCCATCATTAGGCAGGGACCATGCACATATGAAGGTCCCTATCCAAGGGATACAAAAGGCAGACGTTTTTCAAACAAATATTTCTACCGAGTGTCAAAGAAAGGTACAAAGATCCCACGCAAATGACTGTGTTATTCCCCAAAGCTGGATCGGGTGTATTGCCAGTCTTGTTGGCTGTTTGGTGATAGAAAGTCGGTGGGTAATTTGGCATGGACAGTAGGAATTAATGACTGGCAAGGTCTGTCGCGAAAGATCAAAGAGCACGAACATGCTCGTTCTCACTTGACAGCCTGTGTCATTTATGATACTTGGCAGCAAAATCTTACCATTGGTGAACAAATGTCCTCTGAATATCGGCATGAAATTAATTTTTGGTCAGATGTACTAAAAAGGATCGCTGATGTTACTTTGACTCTTGCATCCTGCAACTCTGCTTTCCGTGCGCATCATGAGAAACTTGGAGAAATTAACAATGGGAACTTTTTGGCCCATATCAAACTTCTTGGATGTTATGACCCCGTGTTAGACAAATTGATTAAAAGTAAAAGTAGAATTAAATGTCTCAGCCCAAAAATCCAAAACGAGATGATATCAATCATGGTACAAAAGGTCCATGACGAAATTGTCAAAGAAATCCACGAGGCAGAATTTTATTCTGTAATATTAGACACGACACAAGACATCTCAAAAGTAGATCAGCTGAGTCAAGTGCTCCGTTATGTGATCATTGCCAAAGACGATAAAGGTGTACCCCTAGACGTGCAAATTCGGGAAAGTTTCACTGGTTTTCACCCAGTCCACGACCAAAGCTCACAAGGCTTAGAAAAAAATGATTTTTGAGCAGTTAGAGAGGAAAGGAATCTCTCTCAATAAATGTAGAGGACAGGGGTATGACGGCGCAGCCGCGATGAGTGGTGTCTACTCTGGTTTGCAAAAGCGAATTATGGATAGGGAGCCAAATGCCATATATGTTCACTGCGCTACCCACAATTTAAACCTGGTCTTAAATGACGCATGTCAGAATGTGACAAAAGTAAAAGACTACTATGACACAGTAGAAAAACTGTATGATTTTTTTAGTGGTAGCATTAAGCGGTGGGAACTTCTGGAGTTACAGCTCAAGTTGACAGGGCAGCCAACTCACGCAGGGCTTAAACGTTTATGTCCGACACGGTGGGCATCTAGAAACGATGCTGTGCGTTCCCTCCGGCTTCGTTACCCAGACGTAATGAAAGCCCTTACTAAAATATCTCTGCTATCCAAAAAGGCCAAAGAGCGCGTTGAGGCCACGGGTCTGAAAGCCAGAATGGAAAATTTTGAATTTGTGTTTCAAACAGTTGCACAGGGTAAAATCCTTGAAATCATTAACATTGTTTCCCAAAATCTGCAAAAACAAAATGTGGACATTCTACAGGCAAGCCAATATCTTGAAACTGCATCAGCCAACCTTGCTTCACTCAGAGGCGAATACGACGGCCTCAAAGAAGCTGCCCGAGACCTAGCCAAATTGTGCATTTCACCTTCATTTCTAGAGAAACGTGACAGACGTACGAAAACGTATTTCGACAAATTGTGTGAGGACGACAGGCTTTTCAATGCAGAGGAGGATTTTAAAGTTTCAGTCTTTTATGCGACTTTAGACGTTGTCCTTGCTCAAGTGGGACGCAGGTTTGAAAGCATGCGAGAAGTGGCACAGAGGTTTGGGTTTTTACGCCCCAGTGAACTTATGTCCAAATCTGATGGTGATTTGTGTGCATCAGCAAATGCTCTGGCAGAGCAATATCATGAAGACTTTATCTGCGGATTTCCCTGATCAAATGCTATAATTTAGAACTGCATTAAAACCTGCTCTAAAAGAAATTGAGCATGGTGGGGTGCGTGAGTTGGCGCACATTCTCTTCGTGCAACATAATTCAATATTGTCCAGTTTACCTGACGTTGCCACAGCAATCAAATTGTTCCTAACTCTACCCGTCACAGTTGCGAGCGCTGAGAGATCATTTTCAAAGCTAAAATTGATTAAAACCTACTTGCAAAGCACAATGTCACAGGATAGGCTGACAGGTCTTGCCACCTTAAGTATAGAGAACAGACGCGCTCGCAACTTGGATTTGAACAGCGTTGTTAGGGATTTTGCTCATCGATGTGCTAGAAGAAGTTCCCTCATATACAAGCATCCAAAGTTGTAAATGTTGTTGCTCTGTTTCATAGATTCAGTTGCAGTCGTTGAGGCCTATATTATGTTCAGTTGATGTTCAGTTCAGTTGATGTGAAATTGTTGTGAAATAGAAACCATGAGTTGTTTCATGAAATATAGTCTTGTATCCCTTTAAATTAATTTATACTATGATGAATGCTTTATTTAAACATTTAAACAAAATATGATGAATTTTATTGTAATACAGAATACATTCTTATTTACTTTTCCAAACCATATGGTTTTATTTCTTTTCACCTTGCCTTAATTGTCATTATTGTTGTAGCCCAATTGTTAGGCTATTGTTATGACAACAATAGCCTAACAATTGGGCTACAACAATAATGACAAGTTTCTGAAAACACTGGTTCTATGTGTATGACTTAGTCTTATCTCACACTACTAGGCCTAGGCTATAATTTTGTAGTCATGGAGTTACAGAAGTTATTTGGTCTTTTGCCAAGTATCAGACATTAAATAAATGAGAAATACTGTACTGTGTACTGCTGGTGTACTGAATATGTGTGTGTGTGTGTGTGTGTGTGTGTGTGTGTATATATATATATATATATATATATATATATATATATATATATATATATTTAAATATATATATGGGCCTACACTTACTAGCTGCAGGGGGGCCCCATATACGTCCGCTCCGTGCTCTGAAGACAACCATTGGTGCACAAATGGTCACTGAAGAGGTCTCAAGAACAATGTTGACAGAGATTGAAGGTATTCTAAACTCAAAACCACTCAGATATGTGTTGTCAGACATAGCAGATGTTGACCCAGTCACCTCCAACCTTCTCATCATGGGACAATATGATACATCACTTCCTTTGTCTTCTACCATGACTCCGATCTCCTCAGTTGATGATGCTGGCATCATTCACAGATATTGTATGATCACTTCTGGAAACACTTCACCAAATCCTACCTCTCCCACATCAGGACAGCTGAAGTTGTTGTAAAAGATAAGTCCTAGGTCAGACATGTAGCTCATCTGATTCCACTTCCTGCCCTCCAGGAAGACAACCTCGAAATTCTAGTTTGATCTTCAATCTCATTTCTCACTACAAATGTGGAGGCGGCTGTAATGAGGATTACCCTTTTTCTTTTATTTTGACACTTCTGTTCTTAGTGCAACATGGTGGAGCAGTGTAGCGCTGTTGCCTTTCAGTAAGAAGGTCGCAGATTCAAGACCTTGGTCTGGGACCTTTCTGTGTGGAGTTTCATGTTCTCCCCGTGTCTGCGTGGGTTTTCACCAGGTTCTCCAGCTTCCTCCCACAGTCCAAACACATGCTGAGGTTAATTGGAGACTCTAAATTACCCATAGGTGTGAGTGTGTGAGTGAATGCTGTGTGTGCCCCAGGCAGCTGGCAGCCATCTGGGTGTATCTGTAATGCGCTGTGATTGGCTCCAGCAGACCATGTGACCCTAATGAGGAATAAATGGGTATAGAAGATGAGTGACTGACTGAATGAATAAATGTCTAATATTCAATGACTTCTGTTCCTCACTTACAACACTTCCTTCCTTCTCCTTTCCTTAGCACGGATTGGCTCATTTCACTCCTTTGTTCACTCATTTACCTGATTGATTTCACCTGTGTACTCACTATTTAAAGCCTGCCTCCCTTTTCACTCACTATTTTTTGTTGAAGTTGAAGAAGATTTATTATTGATTATTTATTGGGTCTGGAAAAATAAAGACTCTGGAAGTTGAAAGTCCTGGCTGCTGCATTCTTACCGATGCCCATGCACTTTTTACCTTGAACCTCATAACAACTATTCTATAGGGTCCTGGGTCTGGACCAGATGTCATGAGAAAATGTATTTACATTAATTTTTAAATAAAGTTTATGTTTAATATAAAACATGTCTTTAAGATTCAGTTTTCAATAGAAAAAAACTGACAATTTCAATAGAATTCACTGTAAAATCACATTAAGTTTGTCTCAGACATGAAAGGTAGTGATGAAGTAATTCAAGCTGTAAAACATTCACTTAACTTAAGACAAATATTTAAACATAGATTCAACAGCTATAATAACTATATTTTCCGTTTGCTGAAGGTTTTTTAATATGAATCTTTTAGTTAAATTGTTTCAGTGATATTTAAGTGAGTCAGTATGAGTTAAAATGTCCTGCAGCTGATGTGAGATGTGATTTGCCCTTTCACCTTGTGACATGCAGACCTCAATGTGCAAACTGAACATGATGAAACTGAATTATTCACACAGCTGCAGCTGGATGATTTTACTACCATTAGACTGAGCTATTTATTTATTTAACAGTCATTGGCTGTCCCAGAGCTAGCTCAATGCTTAAACTTCATCAGCAGTCCCTGGGCAGGAAATGTGAAAGAAGAAAAAAGGTATGCTTTCAAATATTAAAAATCTAACAGAGGTACAGAGATTAAAAGATGTGTCATACAAAAAGACAGTGAAAAAACATTACATCATAGAAATAAGCACTTTGTGTAGTACATTGTGATGGGAAATAGTTACATGTTTGGTTATGTTATGGTCATGATTTAAATTAGAATTTAAAACTAGAGAGGGAAAAACATAGTCTGATTTTACCAGGTAAATTACCGGGTTAACTGGAGACTCTAAATTGTCCATAGGTGTGAGTGTGTGAGTGAATGGTGTGTGTGCTCCATGATAGGCTGCTACCTGTCTGGGGTGTATCCCTGCCTCTCACCTGTAATGTGCTGGGATTGGCTCCAGCAGACCATGTGACCCTAATGAGGAATAAGTGGGTATAGAAGATGAATGAATGATTATCAGAGCATAATGTAACGAAAGTGTGTGAGTGGAGGAGGAAGATTATGAGTAATTTTAAACATTAAACAAGAGTTTGCAAAGTATATATAATGATCAAAGGCCATTTATTGATTCTCCCCAGGTATTTGATACGGTGGACAATGATGTATTAATGCACAAACTGGTTAGAACTGTCTAATTTGCTATTGGTTCATTTTCCAGCTGTCTTTCAGATAGGACTCAGTGTGTTCAATTTGATGGTTGCTCTTCTGGTACTTTGGCTGTCCACAAGGGGGTGCCACAAGGCTCTATTTTAGGTCCCTTATTTACTATTTTACCCTTTTATGAGGATGATACTGTTGTATATGATATGGTATATGCTACATTTATAACCTTATTGGATTATGTATGTATTGTGTATGTATAGTGACCTCATGAATCTGAAGTTGCTAGAGTTTATTATAACCCATATGTAATAACCTGTTTCCACTGTTTTTCAGAAGGTAAATTTGAATTACCGGGATACTTCATTTTTGAGACTATTTGAAGCTTTCACCTATAATATAAATTGTGACTTGATGATCATTCTTTCTGATTGAGAAGAACATACGGACAGTCTTGCTAATACTTACAGTGTTTCGTCTTGGCATGTGACACAAGGCGGGGGCTGGAGGCTGAACCCAAATGCACGACTCGTTCACAGTACGTTCAAAAAGGGAAAGTCTTTATTGTACAAAAATGAAAATCACTCTCAAGGAGGAAAAAACACTACTTAACTAAACTAAAAAGTACCAACATAAATTCACTCTTATGAGGACAACAAAAATTCACTCTTACGAGGATAACAAAATTCACTACTAAACTAATCTATAAAAGTACCAACATAAATTCACTCTTACGAGGATGACAAAAATTCACTACTAAACTAATCTATAAAAGTACCAACATAAATTCACTCTTACGAGGAAAACAGGACTAATGATAACTAGGACAAAGTAACAAAGAAAAGGCTGTCGAAACTAGACTATAACAAAACACAAAACCTGGAAGGACAAGGAGCTGGGCGCTGGTTCTTGGGGCATGGGACATGACGAACTGGCACAGGACAAGGGGAGACACAGACAATAAATAGACACAAGGTAACAGGGCACAGGTGAAAACAATCAGGGCAGGGGAAGGCAGTCACAGTGGCGGGAAACACACAAGGGCAGGAAGCAAAGGTGCCTGAAACGAGAGGGAAGAGTTATTTCAAAATAAAACAGGAAGTGCACGACAAGACAACACGAGTGATGACTTAACATTTACGACGAGACATGACAGTACCCCCCCTTCTAGGGACGGCACCAGACGGCCCAGGCTCCTGAGGATGGCGGCGGTAAAAGTCCTCTATGAGGCCCGGGTCCTCAATAAATCTGGAGGGTATCCATGAACGCTCCTCCGGACCGTAGCCCTCCCAGTCAACCAGGAACTGGCGTCCTCTGCCTCTGTTCCGGACTGCCAGTAGCTGCTTAACTGTGTACACTGGACCGCCATCAATCATTCGGGGGGGTGGTGGGGGCTTGGCAGGAGGGACCATGGGGCTATCCTTTACTGGTTTAAGTCTCCCCACATGGAAAGTGGGATGGACCCTGAGGGATCTGGGGAGACGAAGACGAACAGCAGCAGGGTTAATCACTTTTGCAACCGGGAAAGGACCAACAAACCTGGGAGCCAACTTCCTGGACTCTACATGGAGGGGCAGATCCCTGGTGGATAGCCAGACTTTCTGGCCTGGCTTGTAGATTGGTGCCGGGCGGCGCCTCCGGTCAGCAGCCCTCTTCATCCGGGCCGAGGTCCGCAGGAGGGCCCTGCGGGCTGCTGCCCAGACCTGCCGGCAACGACGAACTAAAGCATGCGCCGACGGTACCACTACCTCCTTCTCTGTGTCAGGAAACAGTGGAGGCTGGTATCCATAGGCGCCTTGAAACGGTGTCAGGCCAGTGGCTGCGGTGGGAAGGGAGTTGTGGGCATACTCGACCCAGGTCAGGTGCTTACTCCAGGTTGATGGATTCTGGGAGATGAGGCAGCGGAGGCAAGTCTCCAGCTCCTGGTTAAGGCGTTCAGTCTGTCCATTGGACTCGGGATGGTAACCCGACGTGAGACTAACTGTGGCCCCTATCAGCGTACAGAACTCAGACCAGAAACGTGATACAAACTGAGGGCCCCGGTCGGACACTATGTCTCTAGGGAGGCCATGGAGACGAAAAACATGGTTCAGCATTATCTCAGCCGTCTCCTTGGCTGACGGCAACTTAGGCAAGGCAATGAAATGCACCATCTTGGAGAAACGGTCCACCACTGTCAATACAGTGGTGTTACCTTCAGACAAGGGAAGTCCCGTAACAAAGTCCAGTGAGATGTCTGACCAGGGCCTACTGGGAACTGGGAGGGGATGGAGCAATCCCATCTGAGGTCTCGAGGATGTTTTATTTTGGGCGCAGACCCGACAGGCCTCCACATACTCCCGGACATCCTGTTCCATAGCCGGCCACCAGAAGCGTTGCCTGACGACAAACATAGTTCGGCTCACCCCTGGGTGGCAGGTAAGCAGGGAGGTGTGAGCCCAGTGAATCACCTGAGGTCGCAGGGGCGCTGGGACAAACAGCCGATTGGCTGGGCAACCACTAGGTGGCGGGCTCTCACCGTTGGCCTGCTTCACCTCAGCTTCTATCTGCCAATTCACCGCCCCAACCACACGTTTCAGTGGCAGGATGGACTCGGGGACCTTGGCAACAGACTCGGGGTCATAAAGGCGAGAGAGGGTGTCCGGCTTGGTGTTCTTGGACCCCGGCCTGTAAGACAAGACAAAATCAAAACGGTTAAAAAACAATGTCCATCTCGCTTGACGTGCATTTAAACGTTTTGCTTTTCTAATATACTCCAAGTTTTTATGATCCGTCCAGACGATGAATGGTTGTTGAGCTCCCTCCAGCCAATGTCGCCACTCCTCCAGGGCCACCTTCACTGCCAGTAGCTCACGATTCCCGACGTCATAGTTGCGCTCAGCTGATGAGAGCCGCCTGGAAAGGTAGGCGCAGGGGTGCATCTTTTGGTCCTTCTCTGACCGCTGAGATAAAACAGCCCCCACTCCTTCGCTGGAGGCATCCACCTCCACCACAAACTGACGATTTGGGTCAGGCATTGTGAGAATGGGCGCTGTCGTGAACATGGCAATCAGCCTCCTGAATGCCTGGTCAGCTTCTGGGGACCACTGGAAGGGTGTCAGAGGAGATGTTAATGCATGGAGTGGAGCTGCTATCGCGCTGAAGTTTCTGATGAACCGCCTATAGAAGTTAGCAAACCCCAGGAATTGCTGAACCTTCTTGCGGCTATCAGGAGTTGGCCATTGAGCCACAGCGCTAACTTTAGCCGGGTCCATCTGTATCTGTCCCGAGGCTACAATAAAGCCAAGGAACGATATCGTATCGGCATGGAAATCACATTTTTCTGCTTTGACATATAGCTGGTTCTCCAGCAGGCGCTGGAGAACCAGTCTGACATGATTGACATGAGTACGCTGATCAGGGGAAAAAATCAAAATGTCATCCAAGTATACAAACACAAACAAGTTCAAGAAATCACGGAGGACATCGTTAACAAAAGCCTGAAATACTGCAGGGGCATTGGCAAGTCCAAATGGCATGACTAAATATTCATAGTGCCCTGATGGTGTGTTAAAACCAGTCTTCCACTCATCCCCCTCTCTGATCCGAACCAGGTGGTAAGCGTTTCTTAAATCTAGCTTTGTAAATACCTTCGCTGACTGGAGCTGTTCGAAAGCAGAGGCCATAAGGGGCAGAGGGTAGCGGTTCTTAACCGTAATGGCATTAAGGGGGCTATAGTCAATGCAGGGACGGAGGGAGCCATCTTTCTTTCCTACGAAAAAGAAACCAGCTCCCGCAGGAGATGAAGAGGGACGAATAAGGCCAGCCTTGAGTGAACTGTCAATGTATTCATTCATGGCCTTTTTCTCAGGACCTGAAATGGCATAAAGTCTCCCCTTAGGAATTGGGGCACCTGGAATCAAGTCAATGGCGCAGTCATATGGTCTGTGGGGAGGCAAGGACGCAGCCTTGCTTTTGCTGAATACCTCCCCCAAGTCATGATAATCCACGGGTACAGTTGCTAGGTCAGTAAATTCAGTTACAAAGTCTGGTTCTTCGCCAGGAGATGGGTCTGCCCCTCTAGTATTGACTTGACCCATCGCCAGTCTCTGACCCACGGCTAAGCAGTTTTCTACACAATTCTCTCCCCAGGCTGTGATAATTCCTGTTTCCCAATTAACATGGGGGTTGTGTCTAGACAGCCATGGGTATCCGAGAACCATTGGATGCCGAGCAGAGTTAAAAAGGTGGAAAGACATCTGTTCATGGTGGTCACCAACCTGAACATGGAGCGGTTCAGTCTTATGGGTTATCCTGAAAATAAAATGGCCATCAAGAGCAGTGGCTTCCAGAGGCTGGGATAACAACTCAGTTTTTACTTGCCACTTGCGGGCCAAATCCCAGTCTAACAAGCTTTCATCGGCCCCTGAATCAATTAAAGCCCCTACCGAAAAGGGGCCATCAGTCAGGATTACCTGGACAGTAGTCAGTGTGCGAGGGGGAGTTTCTGGCGTGGACAGCCGACGCCCCCGAGTACCTCCCCTCCCTGGTGAGCGCCCACCTTTCACTGGACATGCAGCCAGCAGATGTCCAGTCTCTCCACAGTAAAAGCATCTGCCCTCCAGTAACCGGCGGCGTCGCTCCTCTCTGGACAACCTTGCCTGCCCCAACTGCATCGGCTCCTCCCTGGGCTCTGGGGGTGCTGCAGCCTGTGGAGAAAGGTGTGACAGCGTGGGGGGTTGAGCGGCTATCCGGTGGTGAAAAGGCGTCACGGTCTCCCTCTCCCAGTCCCTCAGCCGATTGCCCGTCCGGATGGCTAGGGCGATGAGGGAGTCTAAGTCTGCGGGTAAGTCCAGGGGGATTAGCAAGCTCCGAACGGAGGCAGCGAGTCCCGACAAAAATGTGTCCCGTAGGGCCGCGTCGTTCCACTCGCTGTCAGCAGCTATGGTGCGAAAGTGGATGGCGTAATCGGCCACCGTGCGTCTGCCTTGCTTTATCGTGCTCAGCTCCCTTGCCGCCTCCCTCCCTGGTACTGTGCGATCGAAGATCTTCCTTAAAGAGTCTTTAAAAGAGTCTATGGAGGAGCAAACTGACGCTCCTCGAGCCCACTCTGCAGTCGCCCATGCCGCTGCTCGTCCCGTAAGGTGGGAAATCATGAAAGCCACTTTGGCCGAGTCTGTCGGGAAGGCTGTGTGCTGGAGTTCATAGTGTAGCTCACATTGTACAATAAAAGATTTACAGGTATCACCTTCACCTTCTCCGGAGAACTTCTCTGGTGGGGCTAGCCGGAGCGAGGCTGAAGGTGATCCAGGTGAAGCAGAAGAGTTCGGGGGTGCAGAAAGTTCAGGCTGTGATTGAGGGAGGGCCTGCCTGATCTGCAGGGCTAACTCCCTCATCTCAGTGGTCATGGCTGCCTTAAAACTGTCCTGGCTGTTGACCAACCCTTGCACCCCTCGGGCGAGGGATGTCAGGTGTTCCTCCTGCCTCGTTAGTCGTGCTTCCTGGCAGCGGACCGCTGCGGTCAGCGGGCTGGAGTCGGCTGGGTTCATGGCTGGCCAGTTCGTACTGACACAAGGCGGGGGCTGGAGGCTGAACCCAAATGCACGACTCGTTCACAGTACGTTCAAAAAGGGAAAGTCTTTATTGTACAAAAATGAAAATCACTCTCAAGGAGGAAAAAACACTACTTAACTAAACTAAAAAGTACCAACATAAATTCACTCTTATGAGGACAACAAAAATTCACTCTTACGAGGATAACAAAATTCACTACTAAACTAATCTATAAAAGTACCAACATAAATTCACTCTTACGAGGATGACAAAAATTCACTACTAAACTAATCTATAAAAGTACCAACATAAATTCACTCTTACGAGGAAAACAGGACTAATGATAACTAGGACAAAGTAACAAAGAAAAGGCTGTCGAAACTAGACTATAACAAAACACAAAACCTGGAAGGACAAGGAGCTGGGCGCTGGTTCTTGGGGCATGGGACATGACGAACTGGCACAGGACAAGGGGAGACACAGACAATAAATAGACACAAGGTAACAGGGCACAGGTGAAAACAATCAGGGCAGGGGAAGGCAATCACAGTGGCGGGAAACACACAAGGGCAGGAAGCAAAGGTGCCTGAAACGAGAGGGAAGAGTTATTTCAAAATAAAACAGGAAGTGCACGACAAGACAACACGAGTGATGACTTAACATTTACGACGAGACATGACAGCATGCACATAAATTATGGCATTATTGGCATTTACTGACCCATTGATTGAATAAACATTGATAATGTTTTAACCATATCTTGTCATAAATTAAAAATTCTTTAAAGAGGAAAGATGGATTTCTGTGAACAAAATATTTAAAATAACCCAAATTCCTTACTAAATTGTATTGATCTGCTATAACATCTGCAGGACATCTGTACAATATTTATAGTATGTGTGCTATGGTGCCACCTATGTTTCTCTGGAATCCACACAAATAAACTAGAAGAATAAGAAAACATCCATGGTGTAACAATAGGAGTCTTCTCTATTTCATAGCTGTAGAGAGAAGACTTGGTGCAATTGCAATTATATTATTCTAAACAAGCTCTTTAGTCATTTTTGACTCACATTATTTCAAATGTAATAAAATCTATTACATGTCTGTATCTGCACTTCCACAGCTCCTTCATCAGTTGTGTGATATTTAATGTTTCTGTAACTACAGAGAACAAAACTGAAAAGATAAAGAATCAAACTTTAAAAGTGAAGTGATGTGTTCAGTACCCTCCACTGGTCCAACTTGATGCTGTAACATGTAAATGTGGCAGTCTCTTCAAGTCACAACATTTCAGGTGTTAATGAATGTTAATGAATTGCTTACTATTTGAAACTACAGTACTGAATTTTTTCACCATTTTCTGATGACAATCTGACAAACTGAGAATATAACTGTCAGTTTAAGCTAAAATAAAAATCACTTTTTACTGCATGAGATATCTCAGCTGGCCAGAAATCAGCTGTAGCTGTTTGTAAAAGTGCCCTCACTATCACAAATGATAAAAGGGGCATCACTACATGGACTGTGTGGGACTTACTGGCTTAGATCAGAGAGACAAAAATGGGTTTTGCGACAAAAGTGTCTGTTTTGGTGTAAAAGTAGCTTAGGACCATAGGAATACAATTATTCAGAGACAAGTCAGATCAACCATTGTATCACAGATATACAGTTTTTTTTATGTTTTTAATTTTTTAATGTCCACCAACAACACACTAAATACACTAAAGCTCTTTATATGGAGATAAACATACAAACATACATAAACATATATATATATATATATATATATATATATATATATATATATATACATATATATATATATATATATATATATATATATATATATATATATATATAGGCAAGTTATTACAATAATTGAGTCAATTGTATTATCAATACATATATATATATATATATATATATATATACTCAATTATTGTAATAACTTGCCTATATATATATATATATATATATATATATATATATATATATATATATATATATATATATATATATATATATATATATATATATAGGCAAGTTATTACAATAATTGAGTCAATTGTATTATCAATACAATTGATAATAATTTCATTCTTTAAACATGTTATTGAAGGTCTTTGAGTTTTCTATTTACATGCAGGTATATTATATTTTCCCATATTATATTTGGTCGGCACACTTTTCACTCTCTGCTCTAGCAATTAGGCATAATTTTATGAAAATATCCAAACCATCATTTAAAAAGGGCTGAGGTCTTAGCTTTATATAAAT
This sequence comes from Lepturacanthus savala, assembly GCA_030544235.1. NCBI lineage: Eukaryota > Metazoa > Chordata > Actinopteri > Scombriformes > Trichiuridae > Lepturacanthus > Lepturacanthus savala. The sequence continues at coordinate 3,903,362 of CM060483.1, read as the reverse complement.
ATATTCTGATGTCACAATTATTTTCAAAAATGTATTTATTTATGATTAAAATCATAAAGCACCTAATGTTAAGTAGCCCTGTCACAATATTAAAATGAATGAATGAAACAACTAGTAGAAGGAATTTAAACATTTAATTCAAAAGTCGGTTGCAGCTCCAACTACACAAGTGTGGGATGTGTGTGTGTGTGTGTGTGTGTGTGGTGTGTGTGTGTGTGTGTGTGTGTGTGTGTGTGTGGTATGTGCTACCAGAATTTGAACATTCCATTAAAACAAAACGAAGAAAATTGATATTTACAGTACATCTAATTAGAGTCACTTGAATCACAGTTTTCTAACTTGTATTTTTTTTTGCCATCTACCAGTGACCAACTGGTGTGTCCCTTTTTGCCTCAACATGCTGGATCCACGTTTAACAGGATCAAGGATGCATTTATAACCACTTTTGTGAATATCTGGTATTATCCACTTACCATCTTTCATTACAGACTTTCATGTTTCATGTCAATGTGTAGCTGATTCCTATGTCTATTAACTGGAAGTAACACATTTATATTATCTATACCCAAAACACTTTTGGTGTGGGGGCAATGTATTGACTGTTTAATCTAAAAGGCAGGCATGCTGCTCTCATCAAAAAGTGATTAACTGTCAAATGTTTTAACATATTAGATTAATGCAGATCTAAAATTTGTATTTATTAGTCTGTCACCAGAAAACAGGATGTACCAACCAACCCATGTCCCCTACTTCTTTTGCTGTTGGAAAAATGGCCCATTTTATAGATTTGTATTTATCTGAGTTTCATAAATGTTTATTCAGATTTTTTTCAGAGCTTTCCAAATAACTTGGTTGTGACATTTTTTATTACTAATACTGAATTTCTAATCTGAATTCTAACCCCGACCTGTGAGAGGCAGCAAGACTTTCCGGTAGAATACTGCTGCTGCTTCTGTCTATGGCATTGGCGGGAGCGGCAGGAGCGGCAGGAGCGGCAAGAGCGGCAAGAGCGGCAAGAGCGGCAAGAGCGGCAGGAGCGGCGGTGGGAGGAGGCGACAGGAGCGGCAGGAGACGGCAGGAAGCGACAGGAGCGGCGGTGGGAGCGGCGGCAGCAGAGCTGTTTGCAGGTTTGGTGTTGGTACTGAACTCAGCTTCTCTCTGTCAGTCCGGCTCAGGTTGGTTCTGGTTCTGACCCAGTTCAGTTTAACAATAGCCTCTTTTAGCTAGCCGCACGTTAGCTAAACGTATTGCTTCTGGACGCTAACAGCGCTGACGTTTGTTAGCTTCTCCCGCTAGCTTTTAGCCGGGAGAAGGGAAACACGCTTCCATTATCGGACACGCCCTCCTCTGTCGGTCTGATGCCAGCCGTCTGACCTCGAATCACGGTGCGTTCATGTTATCAATAAGTTACAGATGCGGACTGATCAATTCAATCAGTTTCTGTTACTTAGAGACATGCAGAAACAGAACTATAGTACTATGATGAAGGCAGGTCCTGCCAGACTCCATTCAGAAAACGACTCATTTAATGTCTGTTGGCTGACTGTAAACCTTCAGCAGTAATGAAGATTTTATTTAGATTTTTTTAATTCAGCACACAGTTAATCTACAGATCAGACAATCTATGAATACATATCTGAACTTTCCAGTCAACATGTTGACGCTTTGGACTCTTAAATTAGAAGGAAAGTATAAAAACTTCCAGATATTTATATGGAGCGTAGTTTTGCAAGTCTACACAGCCTGATGATGAATCTTCTGTTCCATACATAACATTATAGTCCAGGCTGATATTGTCTTTTAATTGATTGTGATCTCTTCCTGTTTGATAATGTTTAATATTAATGAAAATGTGAATAATGTATCCGTTGTTTGGTTTGACCACTGACTTCTCTGATTCTTTTAATCTTGTCTGTCTGCACCACATCAACATTTAACCTTTTTTATCAGCAGGTCCGTTACCATGGACACCCATGTTGAGGTTTCCATGGCAAACAGGACATCGCCCCATGCTGCTGACCCGATCTCCTCTCCTAATAAAGACCTAATTAAGCCTACCCTCCACCGACCTGGCCTTCTCACCGCCACCGCTGCAGGGAGGCGGGGCCAGAGAGCTAAGAGGCGGGGCCATGTGGACAAGAGGCGGGGTCCTGTTGGTAAGAGGCGTGGTCAGAAGGAGAAGAGGCGGGGCCAAGAGGAGAAGAAGGAGGGCGTAACGGTGAAAAGAATGTGGAGTGGCGGGAAGCGGCGCTGGGATAAGAAACATTACTGCGTGTTCTGTCGCCGGCCGCAGGTGAAGATCGCCCGCCACCTGCTGAGAAAACACGCTGATCAGAAGGAGGTGGTCACCGCCAGCACGCTGCCCACCGGCTCCAAGGAACGCCTCCTGCTGCTGGAACAGCTGCGCTGCAAAGGCAATTACCTGCACAACATTGAGGTGTGTCTATCTGTCTGATTGACAGCCTACTCGTCTGTCTGTCCACCAGAAGTCCAACATGGCTGACTTCCTATCAAGCAAAAAATCTATTTCATGGGTTGAATGATGCACAATGATCTCACTGAATACTAAGGATGCACCACTGATTCAGTACCTGAATAGATTCATCTGAATATTGCAAAAAACACAACATTCGACCTTCGGTTCAGTGAGTTATAATTTGTAGGGATGGGAATTGATACGATTTTTATGATTCCGATTCCATTATTGATACCGCTTAACGATATGATTCTTTATCGATTCTCTTATCGATTCTAATTTCAGAAAAAAAGGAGTTTGATTGGGATAAAGTTTGTTTACTTGGAAGTTACGACCTTACAAACTCAACAGTAAGGTCAAAAGACCCCAAAGCCTAGATACTGTGTTAACTGTAGCAATATGTAACATTCTACTAATACATTTTTCCTAATAGAAATAAAATAAATTCTCCTTTTTAAAAGGATATATAAGCTGACTATGCACTCAAAAACTAACTATAACTAACTATGAAGAAAAATAAATACTGTCAGAACAGAATACGACAGAACAGTGCATAGTACAATCTGAAAATACAATGAAAGAATTAACAATTCTTTTGCAGAAAAATAAGCATGTGTTCTTTTTCAGGAAGGATACGTAACCGTAGAGGTGATAGCTGCTACTGCAGCTGCTGCTGGGTTGACATGTTTCACTCCGAAGCGTCAAAAACACGACACTCCATTAACGTTATTCCATGTTTGTGCATATTTGTCGTGTTCCCTCCCAACGCTGTTATGTCCATTTTGCAATGACTGCAAGTCGTCTGTTGCCATCCTTTTTTCATAAAGTGAAGCCAAACTTTTGGAGCTTTTGAATCTGCTGGACGTTGTTTACGACGTGCTAAACCGGCGTAACGTCATCACATAATTAGTTACAAGACGTAGATTCAAGCTGATTGGAATCGATGAGAGATTTGTTAGATAAACTGTCAAACGATTCCATGGAATTGAAACGGAACCGGTTCTCTACAGGAACCTGTTCTCGATTCCCATCCCTAATAATTAGGGCTGAATAGTGAACAACCTGCTGAGAGAGAAAAACGCTGCAGCAGACTTCTCTCTCCCCAGCCACTTCGTTCAGCTCTTCCAGGCCAGCTGAGAGACATAGGGTCTTCCAGGATGCTATATATATATATATATATATAAATATATGGGGGCGCTCGGCACTTGTAGGAAATGTTTGGATCAACTTTCAAGACTTCATTTACACATTTACAGTAGTGTTCAAAATAATATCACTTATGACTAACCAGATCAATCCAAGTTTTATTATATCTTTTATTGCTACAACACTTTACCAGTAGGTGCAGTAGATTCTCAGAAAACCAACAAGACTCAGCATTCATGATATCACACGCTTGAGGCTGTGACATTGGACAGTTAGTTGAAAGAAAAATCACAGTGTCTGCTGTTGACTTTACAAACTCAAAACTACTTTGTACAAACTTTTGTGTTTCTAGAATTTAACAATCCTGTGAATCCCTAAACTAATATTTAGTTGTATGACCACAGTTTTTTTTAAATAACTGCTTCACATCTGTGTGTCATGGAGTCAAATAACTTGTGGAACCTTTCAGCTGTGCCACTTGCACAGCCTTAAGAGCCTGATATCATAAATGCTGGGTCTGGTTGGTCTTCTGAGAATCTACTGCATATACTGCACTTATTTTGATCATTACTGTATGTCCATTACTGCAGAAAAGCTGTAAGTTGTGTAAGTATTTATACACTCTCTCCTGTCATATACAGAAAAATATAGATAGGTGAATTCTATAAGGTATTTATTGGACTTAAACTACTTTTCAATAAACTACATTTCAAAAAAATGGAAAAATGTGTGTTCGAAAACGTAATCGTATTAAACATACCCAATGTCTATGATGATGAAATAGTTTAAAAATCTCTACACATGTCTGTTAAAATGCTAGGTTTTTGTGATGTAAAAAATGACTAGATAAATAATTTCAAAACTTTTTTCCACATTTATTGTGATTATTTATTATTTATATTTATTGTGAGTATTCTAGCCTTTACAACTCAATTAAAAAATAATTGAAACCTTTAAAGGAGAAAAAGACAAAACAACTAAACTAACCTGCCTGCATAAATATCACACACTTAAACTAATACTTTGTTGCAGCACCTTTGGAATTTATTACAGCATCAACCTTTTTGGATAGGAGTCTATCAGCATGGCACATCTTGATGTTTAGATATTTACCCATTCATGTTGCCCACAGATGTTGTTTGGATTGTTGTTGGATTCAGGTCTGAACTCGGGCTGGGCTGCTCCAGAACCTCCATCTTATTCTTGTGAAGCCATTGTTTTGTGGATTTGGTTGTGTGCTTTGGGTCATTGTCAATGCTGAAAGATGAAGTTCCTCTTCATCTTCAGCTTTCTAAACGAGTACTAGAGGTTGTTCTTTTAGTATGAAATATACCTTTTGGATTTATATCTGAATAGTTGCACCTTGCACCAGCTCCTTCAATGTTGCTGTCAGCCTCTTGTCAGCCTCCTTGTCCTTCTTGTCTTATCAATTTAGGGCCGACCTCCTGTTCTTGGTAGTGCGTAATGGTAATGGCACACGTGTGACCTCATTATCTCAGTTGTTTATTTTTACTTCACCTCCCTGAAAGATTTCCGTTTGTTGTCAAATTATTTATCTTGGTGTTAATTTTGTACATCAGGCATTTTAACAGGGGTATGTAGACAGTCTGACAGTTAACCTGTCTGTTTATGATCTGTCAACCACTTTGTTTACCTGTCTGTTTGTGCACCTATCAGTATTGAACTGTCTCTCCTTCTACCTGTCTGTCTCTCCATCAGGTGATCAGACAGGGCAGTGGAGAGATTGTACCATGGCGCCAACCCTCAGAGGACGTAGATGCGAGGAACTACCTTCCCTGTCCGCTGTGCCTCGGCTTCTTCCTGCGTGCTGACCTCTGGAAACATCAAGCATCCTGTCGCAAGAAGCTGACCTCTGACATTTCCAGAGACCCCGCCTCCTATCTAACCACAGAGACCACCTCTGACCTTGTTAAGGACACGACTTCTGACCCTGTTAAAGACTCGACCTCTGACTCCATTAAGGACTTGACCACTGACCCTGTAGGTGAGTCAGCTTGTAATCCGGCAGTTACCAGAACCATGTCTACAGAGGACACGCCTCCTGATGCCTCAGGAGATGTGACCACAGCCAACCAGACCGAGAGCAAACGGTCGGTAACCTCTGACCCCAGGGCCGAGCAGGCCAGGAAGCGCTACAGGGTCCAGGCTGCAGCATCCCGCCTCCTGCCGATCTCCGGTGGGGCATCTGAAAGCTGCAGTGAAGTCCTGCACCGCATGAACCAGGACCTTGTCTCACATCAGGTTTGTATACGCGTCTGTCAACTTATCTCCCCGCCTGTCTGCCTCTGTTCACCCCTGTTCACCCCTGCCTTCTTGTTGTTCCTGTCTGCTCTGTCCAGGTCAAATCTGATTGGTTAATCTGTAAATATGGGAATAAGCTGATGGGGAACCAAGATGGCAGCCAAAAGAAGTATGACTATGTGAGCCAGAAGCTGCGGGAGCTTGGCAGGTTTCTGCTGGCTGCCAAGTTCCTGGACTCTGGCATTAAGACCCTACAGGACCTTCTGGTGCCAGGTCGCCTGAGTCTAGCACTGGCTGCTGCTAGGAGGGCAGCCGGTTACCGGTGGAGCCGCCCCCCCCTAGCAGTGAAGACCATGTTGAAAGCAGTCTGTGAGATTGCCATCGGAGAGAGTCTGCAGGATGGCAAGTGGGAGGCTGCGGCTAAGACAACCGACTTCTATCACCTGTTGGGAAGGGACTGGGACAACCTGGGGTTGCTGACCCCTGAACCTGACACAGGTAGGGTCCCCACTGGTTACTCCTGACTACAGCACAGGTAAGGTCCCCCTGGAGCCTGGGATGGTCTGGTTCAGTTACTGTAAACGAGACCTAGGTAGGGGTCCCCGCTGTAAACATGGTCCTCTAAAGACCTGGGATGATCAGGTCCAATAATGTTAACCTGACTCCGACAAAGATAGGGTCCTCTGGGGGCCAAGGATAATCAGGTCCAGTTAATTTTCGGTGTTACTGATCCGGCAAACTTTCTGTTTCTAGCCTTGCTGGTTGGAGGAAGAAAGGTGAAGAAACGATCCATGCAATCAAGAAGTGAGAAGGAGGTTAAAACGTCCAGTCAGGAGCAGTCTGAGCTGAGAGCAGAGAGTAAGTCATGTCACTATACACCTCACTTCTGATCTCTGACTATAAATCCCTGACCCTTGATCATAAACCTAAACACTTGAACACTCTGACCCCTTACTGCGTTCCATGCTCTCAGATTTACTGATTGTAACCACTGGGTGGTGCTCTGACCTTCCTCCTGTTTCTGCATGTCTGTAGTTCCATCAAAGACCAGTATCAGACCAGTGGAGTCCAGACTGCAGACTCCCATCACAAGTGGGTTCTCTCAGATTAATGATATCTGTTCAGGTGTGTTTGACCTTCAACTGGTCGATTAAAACCTTACCTGATTATGTTTCTGTCAATTTTCCAGTGCCAGTGACACCCAGAAAGGTCCATCGGCGTCCCTGGTCTTCTGCAGAGAAGGAGGCGGTCTGGAGACAGCTGAGTGTCCATGTGCTGGTCCAGACAGTACCGGGGAAAGAGGTCTGTCAGCGATGTCTGGACCTGGAGCCAGTCCTCAGAGGACGACACTGGAAAGACATCAAGAACCAGGTCCACAACCAAATCCAGAGCCAAAAGAAGCAGCAGTTCCATGCTCAGATGGAGGTTCAGGAGAATCAGGAACAAGACCAGATCCAAAACCAGAAGAAACGGCAGCAACAATATGAGGCCCAGATGAACCGGGCCAAGGATCACACCCAGAACCAGAAGAAAGACCACTACCCTACTCAGAGGGATCACCAGGACCACACCCAGAACCAGAAGAAACAGCAGTACCCTGCCCAAATGGACCACCAGGACCAGAATCACATTCAGAACCAGAAGAAAGATCAGTATCCAGCCCAGATGGACCAACAAGACCACGTTTACAAAAAGCAGCTGTGCCATGCCAGACTGGACCACCAGGACCAGATACCGGTCCACAAGAAGCTACTATACCAAATGGACCAGCAGAATCAAGGACTGCAGAACTCCCTTGAGCGGACCACTTTACTGACAGGGACCCCTTATGGGTCTGATGGGCCAAATCGAGCCCCGGGACAATCTCTGCTAGACCGGGACGACATCAGTCCGTATGCACTTCCCCATCGGGCCTCAGGGCCACACATGGACCAGCTGCTCACTAGGACTGTGTGGACAGATGAGACCCTGGTCCAGAACTACCCAATCAGCAGGCATATGATCATGAACCTCCATCAGGATATGCCCCCAGGAGGACCACCCTCCAACCTGCACTCTGGACACATCCACTTCTGATGGACTGGTCCAGTCCTGATGAAAGGTTCAGTGTTGAGGGGCAGGTCCAGTCCTGATGGACAGGTTTAGTTCTGATAGACTGGACCCTTTCTGTTAAGGAGATGCTGTATTGAGGTGGTGTATTGTAGTGCACCACTTGCACCACCAGAGGTCAGTCTCTGCATCTTGTCCCTACAATGAGAATCACTGCTCCATTGAAATGTCTTAAGTGCCTGGGCTGAAGTTCTTACTAACTTTACTCCTCCTGTGTAGGAGCAGAACACGGGAGAAGGTCTTGAGAAGTTGTAGCATTTATTCACTGTCAAATAGCCTGTCATATCTCTGTTCAGCCCACTGTTTTCTCAGTTCTGAAGATACTTGTTGCTATGGCAACGTGTATCTTCGGATCCAGCAAGAATGGAGAAGGGCCATTATTTCAAATCTAGTCATTATTCTATGGTCTAGAAGTATTTAAACCCAGCAAGTCATTTTTAAACTTATCAAAGTAAGTTAATTGCATATTATATACACAATGTTCTACAGTTAAAAATGTCATACGTGTTAGAATGACTTCTACCACCAGCAGCTCATCTTTTACAGTGTTGTAACCCTCGTCATTTTTACACATCTGATAAACCATCATATACTGTATACCCCGGTGAAATGAGGAAATGAAAATTGATGCAGCTTAAGCCTACATCTGATCTTGATGGAGAAAGCAGATCTGAATGACTGGTCCAGCCCTGGTGGCAGGCCTGAACACTATCGACTTAGATCAGAAAGTGAAAGCATTTTAATGATACGAAAACCTCTGAACCTCTGAAACGTCTTGTTCAAAATAAAAAGCCCTACCTGAAGCAGCAGCTGTTTCCATGGAGACTGATGGTCTCTGTCTCCATGGAGACAGGCTGTCCGCCTCAGAGAGACAAAAACAAATGTCCTTTTTGTGTCAAATTTAATATATATTTACATAAAAGATTTTCACTTTAATATTTCTTCATTTTACCAAATCATTGTTATCATTATTGTCTTGATCACCACTGATGTCACTTATCCTGTTCTTCTGTCCCATTTTTACCAGCTGTATCACATTTGGACTCTGAAGCAGCTGTAAAGATTCTGGTCTTACCTGGTTTGTGTTTGGATCAGGACACTGAAAGCATAAAATCAGTGCACTTATTCACATATTACTAATCTGTGTCTTCGTTGATCCTCTGGTTTTGGGTCTCCAGTTTGACTGGTCAGGTCTCAGACTGGTAGAAAACCTCTTCAGGGCTTTTTCAGACCACCTGGAAATATACACACATGGATCAGCCTCACACCCCATCCCCTACAAGCCCACATTCACCCATAAATGGTCAATGGACCAATCAGCCTCCCTCTTGAGACACCTGACCAATCAGTGTTGATAGACAGCATTTCAGCCCTGTCATGCTGTAATCAGGCAGCTGAAGGAAGCATCAGGCTAATACTGTTATATTTCCCCATTTTCAGACTTGTTGAAGTTATGTATGTAACATAAAACAACCAAATATAACTTCAATAAACATTCCTGTGAATCATAAAGTCAGACACCTGTGTTAAGTTCTTACTGCACCCTGCAGAGGAACAGTTCCCAGTTCATAAGTTTTCACCTCACTCACTCAATATCTAACAATAAACATGTATTATTTAGTCATTTATATTTCTCCAACAAAACAGCATACATCAGTTAGTTTAATTTACACACAGTCCATATACGAGGGCAGAACGGAGGAGGCAGCATCCATGCAGCCACTGTGGTGTCTCTGGTGTCCTCGGTGCGTCTGACTGCACAGTTGTGTCATTGCAGCAAATTTACATCGAAATAATCTATATGAAACTGAAACCATCCTTGGTGATATATGCATAGTATCAGAAAAGTGCACAATTCAGAATCCAGCATTGAGAGCCCTGTCCTGCATGTCAAAAATAGACTTTCTGATTGAAAATTACATTTTTTAGTAATTGTCAGGTCTGGATAAGTAAGAAAGAGAAAAAGAAAAGTGAATGGAAAATATTTTCACTTCTGAATTAATCAAATATGAATCTTATCTGAACATTTGTGGGTTAAGCATTGATGGACTGTATCTTTGTGCATAAAGGAACCTTCATGGCTGCATCATTTCCAAGGCATGAACATTAAATTATTTAAACCCAATATGTCACAGTTGTCTGGAATTGTGCAACTGTACTGAACAACTAATGATAATGTGTTTGAGTGAAAATCTATAGATTCAGTTCTCTTTTTGGGGGAAAGGTAAGCCAGACGTTTCTCATGTCATCATGTCATCATTCATTTCAGCAGAGCTGACCCTCTGCTCTACACTCCTGATGAAATATTAAGTGGCCTTTGATTTGACATTTGAGTTGGCTTTTATGTTCCAAAACGGAATGCTGCTTAGTAGCTGTAGTGCACTTCTGGCTCACATGAAGTGACATTAAATGTGTGAGGGGATACAATCTGGTTTCAATTCGATGTATATGCCTTCTTTTGTACATATGCAATGGTTATAAATGAGACTGCTGCAAGTGAGAATGTTTGGATGCAAACTTCAAGAAATTGCCAATACAATGATGATCCAAAGCATAGCAGCCATCTGGTAAACATACAGGACACTGACCGCAGCTACTCTGAGCTACAGGATTTCAAACTACAGACTAAACTAATCAGTGAAACTACTATTAGTCAAGCCAAGATTTTGATAATGAAATAAAATGCATGCGTATTTAAGCGTGCAGGCAAATGTTCAAATACCTTTTGGGGCCTTAGATTGAATTGGATTCAGGTGTGAAACCTTTTCATTAAAGACTTTTAAGATCTGTCTATGGAAGCTGACCTTTGCCCTCTGACATCACTGCTTCAACTGACTAGTCCCTGCTGCTTTTCATTTTCTATCATGTCTACTCGTGGTAACTTGTGGCAGGATGTTCTAGTAGTCTAGTCTTTGTTGTCTTTGTGAAACCTCCCACCTCCCCTGCACAGCTCAGCCCTCCCTGGATCTCCTCCACCTGCCGCCTGGAACTCCCTCCCTCCCCTCCCTCCCCTCCCTCTTCATTCCCCTTGTCCCCTCCATCACCTGCATCTAGCTCCTTCGCCAGCATCCTGTGAGTCCACAGGGACATTGATGTTGGGTCACAGCCAGAGAGAGGGTCAACTAGAAATCAGCAGCCAGATCTAGTCCGAAGACTGTAGTCTGTGTTCTATTGTCTTTAGATTGTATTCTATTCTGATCAAATGTCTTATGGTACCACTAGATATGTGAGTGTTAAACATCCAAGCACAGACAGGAGCAGTGAAAGCCACATAAGGAGCTGTTTTCACTATTCATCCCTGCAGTACCTCAGGATTAAACAGTCACAATATCATCTGTAACATCTCATGATTATTATTCAAATGATAGCATTATATACATTAATTAGATTAGAGTAGATAGGACTTTTTAGTGCTTTGGGATGTTCCCTCATACAGCACTATATAGACAACTACAACTATAGAAAAAACAACAACCAAAATATTAACACCTACCTAGAGAAAATAAAATAAATAAGAACATAAATCTAAGTAAATGCCCATACACACCTTTGTTATTGCTATATGGTTATTGTAAAAGAGGTAGGTGAGTAGATTATTGCACATGGAATTATGGGAAAAACAGGAAAAAAAATTACACATGGTTACTGATCCTGTATACATTATTATCAATTATATAAATATTTAAATATACATATATACAAATTATTAATATAAGTATTATAAATATAAGATATAAGTTAAGATGTTGAATAGAAAGATTATAATATATATATAATAAAATATGCAAGTATAGATCTATACATGCATACACATTCATACTCATATATACAAACATACATACAATACAATAATAGTATTATTATTATTATTAGTTTAAATTATAAAACCTCATATGACCTGTTCAGGCATTCAGATCATCATCAGGTGCAAAATGACTTGATACACAGCAGCATTATTACCACATTCAGCCAATGAAATTAAATATTGGTTAAAAATATGATTACAAAAAATTTGTAAAATTATTATTTTTTTAAATCAACAGCTAAAAAACTGACAGCTCAAAACAGAATTAATAATAAAGCCACTAAACTAAGCTGATTTATTAAATTTGACAATATTAAAATGCTTAAACTATTTACATATGAAATTATAAAAACACGTTAATAGTGTGAGATGATTAATTGAAAAGGAAAATTGGAAGTGGAAAAAAACAAAGTTGTTCTGATGCACAAAAATCTTTGCACTTTTTCTCTAATCTTTGCTTTTTGATAAAATATTGGATCATTTGCAATATTATAGAAATAAAACTGAGATATTTAGATGAAAAAATCAGAAATGTTAACAGCATAATATATGGAACCTGAGATGTAAGATGTCAAAAGACAAAAAGGTTGGAAAGCGCCATTGCAACTAAAGCTACATGTTCTATACTCGCTTATTCTTCGTTAGGGTCACATGGTCTGCTGGAGCCAATCACAGCTCATTACAGGTGAGAGGCAGAGGCAGGGATACACCCAGACAGGTAGCAGCCACTCACACCTATGGACCATTTAGAGTCTCTAATTAACCTCAGCATGTGTTTGGACTGTAGGTATACAATAATCATACAAAAATATGAAAATGTATAATGAATTTTATTTTTTTGTGAATTTCTGGTTTTTGATACACACATAGTACATAGTATATTATATAATGATATACATAGTTTTATACATTTTATTTATTTTGTATTCATTTACAAATAATTCATGCAGTCCAGTTCACATCCAGTAGACATGCAACAACCATACAGACATATAAACATGTTTAATGAACATATTATATAATAAAATAATAAACATCTGTATTGTATATTATATATAAAACAAACAGGGATGACAGACTTTTTCCAAAAGAAAGAATTTTCCAAAATAATTGTGACAGTTTATTATTGACCAAAGATTTCAGATTAGCCATATGAATGTCATTTTTTTACATTTTTAATTTCTTTTATAGATTTAAGGTAGAAAATAAGTGGAATCAGCAATAATTTAAATGATGGTGATGACTTTTGTCTTATTTTTTTATTTATGGATGTGAAGCTGCTCTGTGATTGGAGCTTTGGGTGTGACGTCAGACAGTTTGGGGGAGGAGGTTCATCGTAAGACGCTGTCCTGTCTGTCTGTCTGTCTGTCTGTCTCCCTGTCTCCCTGTCTGTCTCTCACTGACCACCGCCGATCAGCCGCATCGATCCGCCGCCGCTGACCGCTCTCCGCTCACGGTTACCGCGTCTTCACCGGGCCAGCTTCCTCCGGTCGTTGGAGCAGCGCCAGCCTCCATCTTCATCCTCCTCATCCTCCTCTTCACCTTCATCATGTCCGCCACCACCAAGGAGGACCGCAAAGGCTCGGGCGAGTGGCGGGAATTCTTCTGGAATCCGCGAACTCACGAGCTGATGGGCCGGACCGCCGCGAGCTGGGGTGAGTGCGTGCGTGAGTGCGTGCGTGCGTGAGACCCCCCCTCCGGCTATACTGTCTGTTTCCAACTCTCTGACCCGGTACCGGTACCAGCTTCTCTGTTACCTGACCCCGTTTATATGCAAATCAACTTGATAACATTTATAATATTAGAATAAAATAAATACTAATTCATTAATAATAAATATAGAACATATTGTTATTATAAAATAATAAAATGCACCTTTAACAATAAATGATTACATTATTAAATCAATTATTGGGATCATTTACAATGATGCTGAGATCACAGCTACCAGCAGACATCACTGAGCTGCTGCAGCTGGTAAAAGTGGACCACAGCTGCACAGTGATGGTCAGACATAATAAATTACTGGGATGCATTTGGAGTTTTTCTGTAACGCAATTCTTCATACAAATTTGCTGAAATCACAGCAAGATCAAAAAATGTTCCACTTCCTTTTACTTTCGTCTCATCAGACAGAAGATGGAGTGAAACATCAGGATGTGAAGAACATTGTGTAGAAGTGTCCACTTCCTGAAACAGCAGCAGGAATTGAACATTTCCAGAGGAGCCACAGTAACATGAAGTTAACATGAGAGTGGAGATAAAAGCACTAAACAGACTAAATGAACCTTCTCCTGCTCTGAGATTCTTCAGCATCAAGAGGTTAGGAGACTTGTTGTTGAAGACATGAAAACCACTTTAACAGTGGAATCAGCAGCTGAATGAAAACTAGTCAGCAACATCCTTGTTGTGACCAGCAGCAATAATGACAAAGGTATAGACATAGATTTAGATTGATGGATCACTATTTACTGGTAGTTTGGTGACAGGAACCTAAAAGTGATGCAATAGTAGTGGAATGACTTACATTTAAATACAGTAATATTGTAATGTAATAAATTACTTTGAAATGACAGTAACAAATAAATAACACATTACTAGATTACTAGATTAGAAATATAGAAACACATGGAATAAATAAAACAACCGGATTTAACCAGATGTTTTCATCCCCTGGTTAAAAAACATCATCTCCTGATCACATCCTGATCTGATTGATAGATATCTCAGACTATACAGAGACAGTGGAATACGCCTAAAAGCATGCAATATATTTTTATTTGGGTCTATTATGTGCTGCTGATCCGCCACCTGTGTGAATGTAATTAAAAGGTTATATTTTTGCTGTGGAATCTGGCTACACCCTTCATATAAAACACAGGGTTTGGATAACTATTCATCACCAAGGTCTTTAGATGGAACACAAAAGAAATGAAGTGGAGAAATTCATGAAAGTACATGGAAAAAACGTGGATTTCCTGTTTTCCTTAAGGCATGTGTCCAAGAAGACTGACTGTCCATCTCCTGATACGTGTCTGGACCAGATTTCATTCACCTATAGTTGAAGACAGGGGCAGAAATCCTATTTCATTGATGGGGGACACGTTTTTGAGGCGAAAAGTTGAAAGTCATATGGTGTAACCAAAAAAGAATGATGCATTTTAAATATATAATCCACCTATAATATAAAACCTGTTGATAACATGTGTTTTTAATTATAAAAACATTTTTAGAAGAGTTCAACTATCTGGTACCAAGTTTTTAGTGTTACACCACATAAATCACTGTTTAGAATCCGTTCAGCCTACTTTAGAAGACTTGTAGGAGAATTCCTCTGTATCTGGAACATTAATTAAAAGTGAGGAGGCTCCAATGCTGCTGATGTGTTGTCATGAATCAGCTCCTCTACTGGTCTACACCACAGGAGATAAACTCAGTCTGATCCTGGGTCACATCAGTGTTCTGGTTTCACTCAAAGGACCAATTATAAAGATCATATATATGTATCTATGTATTATTATTATATATGTTATTATATTAGATAATTGTCTCTCCACTCATAATAGTGCTGGTGACAATTTACTAAGATTTTTAAACAGAATTTAAAAATCTGCTGATGCAGAAATAATGTTCTATTGTTGTTAGTGTCTAATTATTAAAATGCTGCAGCAAAACATGTAAAATCATCACAGATATCTAGAGACTCATACAAGAATATGCTGATAACCACTATTAACTATTGGATTTATTTCATGGATGTTTCAAAGATTGGAATCTATGGTTTTGTGTTGCTATGCTAAATATTAAAGAATAGAAAGTACCAGAAAGTAATGACAGATGTACTTCAACAAAGGAAAATAAGGAAAAACAGAAACTTTCCTGTTTTTAAACAACCTTCGTGGCCGATTGAGAAAAGATTTAGGAGTTAATGAAGTCGTACAAAGACAACGTGACCAGTGTGTCTCTGTTAAGTTCAAACATTTATTCACTTCCTCATCTCTCAATAAATCACACAAGTCTGTGAAGCTCTGGAGGGGACACAGGAAATGAGGTGGTGGCCCAGATTTGGCCCCCGGACCTTGGGTTGGACACATGACCACTTGTGAACTAAAATCTTATTACACCCTAAAGAATTAGTTCTGCATGAAAGGCCTCAGCATAAAAAATGGCAGGATATTTTGCAACATGACTGTTTTTCTTGGTGTAGGCGGCAGAGGTCAGAGTGGAATTCACTTCCTGAAAGACTTGTTGTAGTTCAGCTTGCAGCCGATATTACTTTTGGCACTTTCACGTTATTCATGTGGCCATTTGGGTTTTCTCTTTTTAACAGAGGTGTAACAACATTTTACTCATATGCTTTGATGTTTTTATTTTTGAAATTAGTTTTATTTTGAAAATTAAACTCTTCCTGCCTGGTGCCATCTACTCGATGGCTGTAGAGTGTGAACAGACAGGCACATCTTTGTCTTTATCCTGTGTCTTTTAAACATAATTCATGGTGAACATGGAAGATGTGGATGGTTTTAGTTTTGTAGGACTGTAAGTATGCTGCCTCGTTGGTTCTTGCAGTCTATGAGGCATTATCTTTACCACCTATTTATATTTTTGGAGCTTTTCCACCATTCAGATTGATGCTATACGCATAGTTTGACTTTTGGTGTCTTTATGGTGGCTTCTATAGCTGTTTCATTAAATACATATTTATGCAGGTGTGTTTGCTATTTTCAGATACAAAGTTATCAGAGTGTAATGTGACAGATGTTTGTTCTTAACCATGAAACCTCTCAAACAGGTTTGGTCTAAATCTGTCATGTTTGGTGTGATTTGAACAATGACTGGGAGGAAGATGGTTTGAACCAAAGAATCCCTGCTGATAACTGGAAATGAGCTGCTGATGAATGAAGAAAAACTGGTAATGAGCTGGTGATAAAGTGGAATTAAATTAGTGATAAACGGGCGGGGTGTTTAGCTAATTAATACAGGCAGCCTTTTGCAATGAGACAATCCTTCTCACCATATCGTTCACATCTCAACAACATCAGACATCGACTTTTCATTCAGTTAACCATTAAAAATTGGTAAAATTGTTAAAACAGTTATTACAAAGTTTTTGTATTGGTCCTTATTTTCAGCTAAGAGTAATGGAGGAATAAAAGAGTTTAGTTTTTAAAACATGTTATTGAAGGTCTTTGATTTTTCAGGGTGACATGGTGGTACAGTGGTTAGTTCTGCTACCCACAGCAAGACGGTCACAGGTTCAACACCTGGGTCTGGGACCTTTCTGTGTGGAGTTTCATGTTCTCTCTGTGTCTGGTGGGTTCTCTCCAGCTTTGTCCCACAGTCCAAACACATGCTGAGGTTAACTGGACTCTAAATTACCCATAGGTGTGAATGAATGGTGTGTGTGCTGCATGATAGGCTGCTACCTGTCTGGGGCGTAGCCTGTAATGCACCTGTCAGGCTGGGACTCAAGGCAGGACTCAGATGCAGAGATGGAATTCAATGTCTTTATTTAGCAGCGCAGAAAATCAGAGTGGAAACCAAACAGGCTATGAAAAATTAGAAAGGTTTTCCTGACGCTAGACTAAGGGGGATAAGGGACAAGCGAAAAATCACTCAGATTGGAGGAAATACAGGATGCTATAAAACTTTATATCCAACAAATAATCTCTCATAAATGAGGAAACAAAAACGGCTATGAAACGTAGAGTTATAATGGAAAATTTATACAAACAAAAATCACTCACAGGGAGGAAATAGGAATGCTACAAAACATTATCTTTAAACTCATAATCTCTCAAAAGTGGAAACAATAAACAGCTATGAAACATAACACGCTCAAACAAAAACATTGCTCCAGAGGAGGAAAACAAAAGACTATAACAAAAGGGCTAAGGCTAACTAAGTTACAACATTACACACAGAAATTCACTCAAGAGGATCCAGGCTGGTGAATTAACAAAGGCGGCTGTGGCTGTGAGGCACTGGTGAAGAGCTCGTGGAGAGTTAGCATTTCAAAATAAAACAGGAAGTGACAAGACAAAAAAACCCAAGACAAGACAAACTTCACCACGGTGTGACAGCACTGTGATTGGCTCCAGCAGACCATGTGACCCTAGTGAGGAATAAGCAGGTATAGAAGATGACTGACTGACTGAGATGCATGTTTATGATATTTTCCCATAATCATGATAATATTGATCATATCAGATATTTCTTTAGTGATGTCCTTCTTTTCTATTAGGGTTTGATTCATATCAAAAGGTGTGATATTCTCTATTGTAGAACTTAACCAGTTATGCAAGTTCTGCTAAAATTAAATTGTGACTCTACATCAGAAGAACTTTTCCCGGTGGAGTGGTTGTTCGTCATTTGAACATCTGGGGTCAAAGGACAGCCAAGATGGCTGCTGTAGTACGTCAGAATTGTGTGTTCTACTGGCTAACTTCCTACATACACTACGACTGTGGCTGTAGCTACTGGTTAGTAGACAGTGATGCTAACTAGTAGTAGTTACTGGTTAGTAGACAGTGATGTTAACTACTAGTAGCAACTGGTTAGTAGGCAGCAATGCTAACTAGTAGTAACTACTGGTTAGTAGACAGCAATGTTAACTAGTAGTAGTGAAAGGTTAGTAGGTAGCAATGTTAACTAGTAGTAGTTACTGGTTAGTAGATAGCAATGTTAACTAGTAGTAGCTACTGGTTAGTAGACAGTGATGCTAATTAGTAGTAGCTACTGGTTAGTAGACAGTGATGCTAATTAGTAGTAGCTACTGGTTAGTAGGCAGCGATATTTGCAGCCCTAGTGTAGGGAGTGATTCACAGGTGGCATGTGTAGAACAGCTGATCGGGTACAGGTGGTGCTAGTTTGTGTCTAATCACTCTCTTTGTGTACCTGGTGGGCTGATGGAGCTGTGGTGAGCAGCTGCTGGTGTAGCCTCTGTATTGTTTCCCTGCCACTGGTGGTTATGAATGATAAACATCTTCTACATACATGTCTGTTTCTGCCTAAAAGAACCTGGGTGGAATTTGTTGCAAATTGGAAGTAAGCTGCTGAAAAATTGGTGATAAAACTGGTGATGAATTAAAAAAAATTGTAATGAACCGGAACTAAACTGTTAATGAATTGGAAGTAAGCTGATGAATAATGAAGAATAACTGGTGAAAATTATGCTAAAACCGATATGGCAAAAATATGCAAATATGTTAAATTCCTTGTGTATACAATATAAAGGAGTCTCATTGACTTAGCATAGACATAGCATGAAACTATCCTGAGACAACTTTTTTCTTATATTTCTTAAATATATCTAATATTTAGGCCATTTTGAGTAATAAAAACATTCAGATGATGTTTACCCTGTCTAAGTAACATTTCATGCAATAGAAGGTTAACTAGAAATAAGCTGGTGATAAACATAGAATATCTAGTGATACACTAAATAAACTGGTGTGACAGTAACAGTAACTGATAATAAACTGTAAGCAAACTGGTAATGACCTGTATCTGTTCTATTCAGGCCTCTGTGACATCACACAAATATAAAATATAAACTGATTGTTTCAGCTGCAGTTTACATAACACTGATGATGATGTCATATCTCCCATCATGCACCAGGGCAGTAGATGTTTGCCTTGATGGAGACTGAATCTCTCTCTCTCTCTGAGTGGAGATGGAGAGTTTGACTAAGAGTTGAGTGTTGATGATTCTATGCTCATTGTTTGTTTTGTATCCATGTGTGGTTGTTGGTTAGTGTAGTTAATGTGAGTTTGGTAGATGGGGGTCCATGTTTCTTGGTGGAGATCACGTCCATTTAGTCTTTGAGGCATGGACTTCAGGTCCAGGTGGGACCTCTGAATATTAATATTGGGAGGGACTGTTAGGAGGGGGCTGTCATTTCAGAAGATTTCACAAACAATTCAACTTAGTTTCAAGGAAATCAGAGGTTCTATCTAATGTGGCTGATTTCTGGTGTAGCCATTCTATATTCTCCAGGATCAAAATATCATCATCCAGGGTTAAACATCATCTCCACACAGGTCTTTGTGTTTTTTGTTCATGTATGCTTCGACTCAGAACTCAGACTGACTGTATACAGAAAATAAAGGATGTTTGAAGCAGTGTGATCTGACTGTAGTGATGGGGAGGATCGGAACTGGAATACAGATTTTACTTTACACAGGACAGGAGTCAGCGTCATGTATGATGTATGGAGGGTCACACCTCCTGGGTTCAGGCAGAGCTTGTTAGGGTAGAGGTGGGCAATCCTGGTCCTGGAGGGCCGGTGTGGGTTCGGGTTTTTGTTCCAACCAAGCAGTAACACACCTGATTCTATCAATCAACCTGTAGAGCCCTTGCTAAGGCCTTCATTGGTAGAATCAGGTATGTAACGTCTTGGTTGGAACAAAATCCTGCACCCACACCGGCCCCCAGGACCAGGATTGCCCACCCCTGGGTTAGGGTGTTGGGCTGGACAAGGTTTATATTTCACATAGTTTTAGTAACACATTATCGAACAGTCACATTTACACAGTTATTTCACTGAGCACCATGTTTCACCAACAGCACACCCTGGTGCGTTATTGTTAGAGTGGTTCCATACAGTGATTTCTTTCATTCTTGGGAATCTGGAGAAGAAAGAAGAGACGTTGGATCACTAAGAGAGAGAACGGAAGTAGGAAAGGCACATATACATGTTTTCTGTCAACAGTATATCAGACATTCTATAGTGACTCAAAGGTTCATTCTGGATATAGAAAAGAAAACCTGGGATTTGGAAAACATTATACTCATTCAATACTGTACAGATGGTCATAGGCTTCAACAAATGAAGCAGGAATAAGTTCATTTTCACGTGAAAGAGTTAAAGGGTCTTTGGCTATATTCAACATTATTAGAGGCATGGATGCTCCCACCTTTATGTTTAACAGATTAAATAGATGGTGTGTCGCTGCTTCCCTGATGGTATGGTCATGACTAATTTGTTTAAGATGAGAATCTGTGACAGAGAGTTTGTGGGTGGGTTGCTGCAGTGCTTCCTCAGCTGAGGTCTGAGAACAGAGTGGTCCTTAATGCTGGTATCTCCCTGGAGAAGCTTGAACTCTTGAACTGGACTGCAGATTTTTACAAGCATTCCTGGAAGTGAATGGGAGCCTACATGTCAGGGGTGTACAGAGACCAGTCATCCGGTGTCCAGGACAGATGTCCAGAATCAGCACACAGGCAGCTCGAATGAAGAAAGACCATGAACACTGGGGAGAACGAAACATTTATACCCGAAGAACGTCGACCCAGGAGTCATACAAAGATCTTTTGATCTTATTGTCTCCAACACCCCCTGTCTGCTGCAGCTTCACATCCTGTATTACTTATGTCTGGGTCTGGGTCTCACAAAGAGTTGAATATACAAAGAGCTTGAAATTGCCTTTAGAACTGAGACCCGTCCACACGATGATGGAGTTGTGTAAATCTGCCAAACTTTCATGCCAATTCCACCTTGTGGAGTGGGAATGATCAATGCCATTGTGGATTTGCCATGTTTACCCCGGATTGTTGCTACTGGTGACGTCACTGTGTCATGTGATCAGAAGTAGGAGCAAACAGTTGTGCTGTTCCAACGCTGGTTTTGGTTTGATCATAGCCCATGTAAAAGGTTTTCTATCCACCCTGGAACTCTTTTGGAGAACTTTGTAAAATCAATCTGTACAGGTATTGGCCATTTTATTGTCCATATTTTATAAATTAACTATCATACATTGCAGCTAGCATCGTCACTAATATTTGTTTCTCATAATGCCTTGCGAGAAGCTTTTGACCAATCAGACACTGATCCACATGGAAATAATTCTTCTTCTCTTCTTCTGACGTTGATTACGCCACCTATTGGCATGACATGTAATACATCTTTGTCCCTCGTCGTCACTCGTTATCACTTCTTATTGCGTTGCTTCTGGCAACGTTGCGTGTGGTCACAAAAAGTTTGGAATCCTCAAAGAAAATTCGTATGTGCTGTTGTGTGGAGGAAGCCATAATCTCATTTGACCATTGCGAATCTTTGAAATGTGTAATGTTTTAGACTTCTAGGCCTTCTGTTACCAGGGTTTCCTGAGGCCGCATTGATGGTGTTACCTTATGCTGACAACAATAATATGGTTGTTAGGCATCAAAGGGAGTTCTTGAGTAGCTGTTTAGCTATATATGAAGGGACGGAACAGAATTGTAGCTTAATTAGCTTAGTTAACAGGATGATCAGAGGGGTTTTAGAGGAAGAACTGGGAGGGTGTGTACCAGAATGTTGAAAGGGAGCAGCTACAAAAGTGAAAGTCACACACAGGACACCATAACACCAGCTTCTTTAGTCCAACACAATGCACAGACTGTAGCAGAGGCCAAATAATGGTCGTCTTTGTGCCATTATGGATGTCTGTAAAACAGGCCACAGATTTCCATCATCCATCATCTAGCCTAACTGCTTAACTTTACACTGCTGAAGGTCAAACTCGATAAGACCCATGGGATGATGAATATGAGTATGTCTTTCCTTCTTGCTGTGTAACAGTGGCAAGATAAGGAGGACATATTACTGCCTCTAGAGACACAAGGATTGAGTGGCTTTGAGAGTCTGCCTATCATATCTGTATATTTTGAATTCATGGTATCTAGCAGGGGTCATGGTGTCAGTAGACAAGAGATTTGTCTTATTTACACATTATATAATTATGTAAATATCTCTGCTTACAATACATGAAGTAAATATTAGGTGGAGCAAGTGACAATTGCACTAGGACCACTAGGCACTAGTCTCTAGCAGCAATAGGTGTCTATATAGATGCCTGATATAATTGTTAAATATCTAATTATTACCGGATCATCACAGAGGGGCTGTTGGCACTCCTTGTACAACCCCACCATTGATAAACTGACGGGTTCTCTCATGAAGAATTTTGTACATGACACCATAGAGTAGAGAGAGTTGTCCTTTCAGCACACAGATAGAAACAATACACTGTTTGTTCAGATTGGTTAGACTAGTCAGATAGTTGCAGTCATGGTTTCAGGGTTTAGGGGGGGTAATCTATACATGCACTACTGAATTTCATTTTATAGCCAAGTTCGCTATTTGGAACAATAGCTGAACAATAGCATGTTTAAAATATGAAAAGATGCAACTTGATTGGAGAGAGTAGTTAATGAAGGCTACAAGGAAGAGCAAACAGACAGAATGTTCATCACCAGTGGTATAGGTAGGATATCTAATGGGCCAAAGAGGGTCACACGATGTGGTTCTGATGCTGACTAGAATGTAGCTCAGCTCAGGGTTTTACAGACTGCCTTGTTTGTGACTATTAGGATGTGCAGGATGTGCTGTGTTCAGTCAGAGTCAAAACTCTTTGATTTTAAACCTTTGAAATCGCATGAATTCTGAAGCCTTTTGGCTGTTTTTGTTTTTTCCATTGTGTTTATTTTATTGCATGTTGGGTTTATATGCATTTCATATGCATTTGAGTATTGTACACTTAAGTCATTTATTTAAGGATTTTTTTGAATTTTAAACTCTCCATCTATCTTGTGCACATTCATACACACACGGATGTAAAACACAACAAAAAGAGAAGCAAAAATCAAGCCGCAGACATCAGAGTGAGAGAGAGTGTGTGTGTTAATCTGGATTATGAGGAGACAAGTTTGATTGGACTGTAATCTGTCCTCACACACAAACATGGTGATGTTACTGTATTTATGAGGACCTCTATGATGTCATCTTAAAGGAACAGTAGTCTCAAAGACTGGAAACAGGGGCTGCTGTTAGTGTATTTACCACCAAGTTAGTGGGCTTTCACACCACTAGTCTGATCATTTGGTCCGCACCAGGCAACAAAATAAAATTAAATACATTTTTATAAAATGAAAATAGAATTTTACTATGTAGCATGTAGATTCCATCGTAGCCTGCTTTTACATCTGCAAACGAACCAAAATTGGTCCTGAAACCAGGTAAAAAGTGATTATTAGAATGTAACAGCCAAGACTTTCAACCTTAAGAATGTTTATTTTTTCAGATCTAATAAATCAACCAGGAAATAACCAGGAAAAAAGAGTGAATGAAAGGGTGAGTGAGGGTGAGTGAACGGGTGAATTCAATCAGGTAAAAAAGTTAACAAATGAATGAAATGAGAGGGAAGGAAGTGAGTGTCAAAATAAAAGAAAAATGGTAAACCTTACTACAGTCTTATTGACATTTCATTAATGTTTATCTTCAAACAAAGAAATTATCTACTAGTATGCAGATAATGGTATTTGTTGGTTTCCCTCTTTAAACTGAGCAAATACACGACCCGATGGAAACAGGAAAGGAGTTGAGTATGGCATTAATTAGAATAACATAAATATCTAGCTTCATGGTGTATGTGGAGGATGAGCTGCCCGCATCCATTGCAGCTTCCTGGTTTCACCAGGACAGCATCACACTGCACTGCAGCATGGTTTATAAACAGTGCATCAGTGGGTCATGAGTGTTACAGGTGGATGATGGATGATATAGAACTATGAGATCCTTAAGATAGAATGGAGCCTGACCATTAAGAGCTTTATAGGTGAAGAGATTCTATTCTTGATTTCATAGGAAGTCAGTGTAGGGGCTAATACCTGTGAGATATGACCCTTTCTTCTGTTAATATACATGCTGTAGCATCTGGATCAGCTGGAGACTCTTTAGAGACTTTTTGGTGCAGCCTGTAAAGAATTGCATTAATCCAGCCTGGAAGTAACAAATGCAGGGACAAGCTTTGCTGCATCTTTTAGAGACAGGAATGTTATGTTGTGTAGGTAAAAGAATGCAGTCCTAGAAATGTGTTTAATGTGGACTAAGGCCGTGCAATAAATTGAATTATAATTGTGATTTTGATTTGCAACGTCAAACGGGTTAGTGCTGTTGTCTCACAGCAAGAAGGTCGCAGGTTCAACACCTCCTTGGTCCTGGGTCTGGGACCTTTCTGTGTGGAGTGTCCGCGTGGGTTTTCACCGGCTACTCTACACAGTCCAAAAATATGCTCAGGTTAATTGAAAACTCTAAGTTAGTTGTGTGTGTCCAATGATTGGCTGGTGACAATCTGGGGTGTATCCCTGCCTCTCACCTGTAATGTGCTGGGATTGGCTCCAACAGACCATGTGACCCTAATGAAGAATAAGCAGATATAGAAGATGAATGAATGAATGATCATATTGAATGAATGATAATATTAATTAATAATTATAATAACTATTTTATAAGTATTTTTTCAAATATGCTAAAAAAAAATATATTGCCATATGGCAACATTATGCAAATATGGAAAATTCTGAGTGTATACAACCTAATGGGGTTCCATTGACTTACATAGCATGAAAGTATCCTGAAACTATGTTTACAACTTTTTCTTATTATATATATAATATATCTATTATTTAGCACTTTTTATGTGATTAAAAACATTCAAAACATTTTTTTACCATGTGTACATACTATTTCATGCAATAGAGGATTAACACTGGGTCCGATTTTTTTTAATTTGGCAGCCAATCAGAGATCAGGATTCTGTGTTGCTGGGTAAAACTTGATCAAACAGTCTGAAGTGAGTGCTGCTAATGTAAATGAAGAATAACCAATAAAAAAGATGAGCCAGTGAGTGGAGATTAGCCCCTCTCCCTTCATACACTCTGTATGTAGGTCAACAGCAGGGGGATGGGGCTAAACAAAGAGGATTATATTCACAGCAGAGGGGGAGGAGTGGAAAAGATGGATGCACTGAAATACCCCCCCCCCCCCCCATTCCCTGTGTCTCTGCCCCCCACAGGTCTGATCCTGATCTTCTACCTGGTTTTCTACCTGTTCCTGGCGGGGATGTTTGCTCTCACCATGTACATCATGCTGCTGACGCTCGACGACTACAAACCCACCTGGCAAGACCGCCTGTACACTCCAGGTGAGGAAAACACGCAACACATGTGCAGTACAATCAAAATTTTAAGAAATAAAAAGAAATCAAGTGGAGCCAATGTGAAATACACTGGATTCCAACCACGCCACCCAGAGCACTTATGTTACAGACTGGCTAACAGAGAGAGAAAGAGACACAATGGCATAGAAAGAGAGAGAGAGAGAACGACAGACGGCGACACAGAAAGATAGAAGGTGAAAGACAAACAGCAACACAGAGAGAAAGAGACCACGACAGTGACAGATAGAGGAAGAGATAGGGGAAAGGCAAACAGCAATACAGAAAGAGATAGAGAGATTAAGACAGCTCAACACAGAAAGAGAGACAGACAGCTACAAAAAAGATAGACAGAAAGACTGACAAAAAGAGAGGAAGACTTACTGAATGACAGAAAAAGAGTAAAAACTGGGTGACACCAAAGGGGGGCACACAGAAAGAGACTGAGAAAAAGATAAGAGAGCAATGCAACAAGATGGAAAGATTTGTGACTGTTGTAAAGTGAAAATATTCCAACAATATTCCTATATCATTAAAAGTAGCTTGGTTTGAGAACTACTGCCTTAAATGAATCCTTAACTCCACCAAACTGACCTGAACGGCCAAGGAAACTTGTTTATACCTGCTCGCACAAAGGATCATTTCTAGTTGAGCTGTCATGGACACCATCCCGCAAAAACTGTGGAACTATTGGGGCTGCAGAATCTGGAGAAGTGCTGGGGATACAAGCCTTTGGTTCCATTTGTTGTGATGGGGAATCTCAACTCACTGGCAAGCAAGACTGACAAACTGTCTGCCCTGGTAAGGAATTAGAAACTAGCAACATTCCAAATGCTAACGAGGATCTACGTGGATTTACTTGTTATGGCAGACAAAGACAATAGACTGCGTGGCAAGAGCTGCTAACTATGTTCTTTTAACAATAAGTGGTGTAAACCTAGCCATATCACAGTGAAGGAGAGTGTGTGCTGCAGGGACATTGAGCTACTGGTGGTGAGTCTCCAACCTTATTACCTTCCAAGGGAGTTCTCACATGCCATTGTTGTGTGTTTACATCCCCCACAGGCGACCGAAGACTCTGCATGTGACGTCATCAACTCCACGGTTGCAAGGATACAAACACAACACACTGAGGCCTTCATAGCCATCTTTAGGGACTTTAACCCTAGAACGCTAACGTTAAAATTAGTAACACCATCACTAACATCGGGTATATTTTACCCGGTATAATATCCCAGATAAAATAAAAAATGTCATCATTTCTGTAAAAGTACAACACTGAATGTCAAATTGTAGTACCCTTCTTTAATTTCCCAGTATACAATATCACATAAAAAGAAAAAAGATACCATAGGCGACCCTTTAAAAAGGCAGCAAAATTATTGGAATCATTGAAATCAGGTAATCCTTAACGAAAAATATCCAAACAAAAAAATAATGGAGCCGAGAACTTGTTCTTTGGTCCACCCATTCCTGGGACATGTGAGCCTTGTCTGGTGAAGGCACAGTCTTCCTGCATCACTGACAATGGTGGGAGAGATAGACAAAAAATGTCATTTTTTGAGAGGGGAAAAATAACCATATTTTTTGGACTATATGAATTTCCTTGGAAATTACCATTAAGTGATATTTATTCATAGCTACTTTACTAATTAAAAGATTACATGCAAATTCTGGGACAACTCTAACTTACCTTATGCCTTACAGGCAGTTGGTACAGACAGCTTAGTAATGGCGAGGACACGTTGGTCGACGGCAGACATGACACTTGTGTCGTGTCTTCCTGTTCCAACCTCACCAGCAGCAGTGCCAGGTGTAGGGATGTTGTACACACTGCGGTTGAGGATTCTGAACTGATGTGACAGACTTGAAGAAGCGATCCTCTGCTCTGCCCATGGCTTGATGAATGCTATTGCCAAAGCCTGCATATACTGCCCCCTCTTGTCATGTCAGCTCTCTTCATGGAATTCTCCTTGTGTATGATCCATGAGTTTATCACACCAGCATTCATCATGCCATAAAGCACACACAGTGACCACCTCTTGCTTTTTCTTCCACAGCTGTATTGAGCACAGATATGATTGAAAGTATCAACACCTCATTTGTTAGCACACTAGAATAACCAAGCCTGTGACAGGATGATAGCTGTGGATGAAATGAGGCAGAGAATGTGGCCGACCTGAATGTTGTTTCCCTTAAAAAGTGAAAAGAGTGCCTGCCTCATGCTTCTTGAAAAAGCATGCCTCTTGAAAAAAAACATAGATGGGAGGAGGGAAGCAAACATACCATTAATGACATCATTGAGCAGCCTGAAGCTACCCAAGGACCCATACAACTCAGACAGCAGCAACACAATGAAAATCCTATGTTCTAGGGTTAAGCATGTCACACTGAACTCCATCTTCCCTGATTTTGGATTGTCACACAAGGGAAAAACAGGACAATTGACCATCTATATGCTATCTGATGCCTAGAGCATTACCCCCTGCCCTCACTGGGGAAGTCTGACCACAATGTAGTCTTTCTTCAACTTCAGCACAAACCTTGTGCAAAGGCAACTCACAACAACACAAATCTTCAGGAAGTGGACTCCTGAGGCAGAATTGGCTCTGAAGGACTGCTTAGAGTCCACTGACATGAGTGTGCTAAAGAACCCACACAGTTAGGACACAGGCTACCTCTTCAACCTTAGCCTGGTCCAAGTATACCTGCCCCTCTATAATGACTATTTACTGGAATGGCCCTGTTTGTACATGGAACTCACGTTTCTCAACCTTTATGAGCAGGCGGTTCTGCAAAAGTATCTGGAGAACCAGCCTGACATTGGCTGACATTGACATTCTTGGCTGTGTTCTTGCAGAGTCCCAGAAAACACTAGGATGCCATCCAGATACACAAAGACAAAATGATTTGGCATGTTCCTCAACACGTTATTTACCAGGCCCGGAAACACCACTGGTGCATTGGTGAGTCAGTACAACCTAGTACTCAAAAGTGCCCCAGGGGAGCACTACCCAAATAGTTTGGGTAGTAAAGTGACTACCCAAACTTTTATATAGACATTGTAGTTCTCCCAAGGATTGTATGCTGCTTTCCAAACAACAAACCTTGGACCTCCATAACAAGAAGTTCAAGGCCTGTGCTGTGGAACTGGGAGAGTCACTTCTACATGTCTTTAACTTGAGTCTTTGCCTGCAGAGGGTACCTACACTGTGGAAGACATCATGCCTAATACTGGTCCCCAAAAAGCACCATCCCTGTGAACTTAATGAGTCCAGAACCATGGTCTTGACTTTGCATCTGATTAATACACTGGAAAGGCTGTTGCTACGTCTTCTGAGACCACAGGTCAGACATGCATTGGACTGACTGCTGTTTGCCTACCAGGAGAAGGTGGGTGTGGAGGATGCCATCCTCTATCTGCTTCACAGAATGTATCCTCCAGGAGTGGCGCTGTGAGAATCTTTTTTTCCGACTTCTCCAACAGCTTCAACTCTATCCAACAACTCTTACTGAGTGAGAAAATGCTGCAGATGAGACTGGATCAATATATTTTTTTAGTTTTTATAGTTGGATCTTATTTTATATCCCCACCACAGACAAAGCAGACAAACAGGGAAGACTCCAGGAGTCACAGGTGGGGCTATGACAGGTGGGGCTATGACAGGACCCCCCTCTTGTTTAGATGGGCTCTGTAGAAGTCTCTGATGAGAGAAGAGTCGAGGATGAGACGACATTGAACCCACAACAGTTCCTCCGGACTGTAACCCAGTCCACGCGAAAATAGAACCCCTGGCCCCTGGCCAGATATCCAGAATATTGCAGACTGAGAAGTCTGGATGGTTGTCCATGATCCAGGGGGGTGTAAGCGGCTTGGACAGAGGGCTCAGTGAAGAGACGGAGAGGAGGGAGAAGAAGTGCTGGAGCTGCTTACTGGTCTCTGAGATGGGCCACTCTGCTACCGCTTCGACCTGAGCCTGGTCTGAGTGGACCTGCCTCTCTCTGATGACTACTCCCAGGAATGGCCCCATTTGTACATGGAACTCATGAACAGGCCTGGCCTGGCTATGTTCTTCCAGGGTCCAAGAAAACACGAGGATGTCATCCAGATACACAAAGACAAAATGGTTCTGCATGTTTCTCAACACGTTGTTTACCAGGCCTTAAAGCACCGCTGGTGCTGACATGACCTGATACTCATTCTGGTACTTACCAGGGAAATGTTAAATGCAGTCTTACATTTGTCCGCCTCTTATATTCGCACAAGATGGTGATGGTAGGCAATATGGAGATCCAACTTAGTGAAAATGGTGGCTTGGTGTAAGATGTGGAAACAGATATAACGGGTATTTGTTCTTGATGGTTATAGCATTTAGTCCTCGATTGTCTATGCACAGACGGAGGGTCTTATTTTTCTTCCCTACAAAGAAAAAGCCTGCACCAACAGGGGAAGATGAGAAGCGCATGATCCCAGTGGCCAGCGACTCCTGAATGTATTTCTCAATGGCCTCCCTCTCCGGCCATGACAGGTTGTAGAGACATCTGGAAGTTGGAGAAGGTTGGGAGAAGCAGCAGGAGAGTTAGCAGGAGGAGCAGTAGACGTGGTGTCCATGGGCTGGGCCCAAAATCTATACAGCATCCGTTATTTTATGTAGGGACTGGGAGTGCTGGCAAATCAGGGAACCCTGTGCCACCAGGTCTTACCGCAGTGCCTCTGGATCCACGGGATCCATTTTTGGTGAAAAAGTTCTGTCATGGTATATAAAGTGGTGTAAAAATGTGGTGAGGCAGGGTTCAGTGTGGGTTTGAGAGAGGTAACCGGCAGGAAACCATCTGGTGAGACTGGGTCTGGAGAGAGGTTCCATGGAGGGCGTGCAGGAGCAGAGAGAGAAAACAGTGTCAGAGAAGGTGGGTAGACGCCAGGCGAGACTGGTGGGATGGGAGGAGAAGCAGGTTACATGGAGAGTCAAAGGTGACAATAAGGAGGTGACTGTGACAAAAGTTCACATGGAGAGCCCTACGTTACCGATGAAGAATGTGGAACTTTCCGGTGATGAGAAGTGAAAGGATAGCTGGGGTTTAGGTACTGCGGCTGATGAGTAGATTGCGGACAGGTGTTCTGGGACTCCACCACTGCACCTGCCTTTACCTGAAGGAAAAAACACAGGGAGGGGAAAGGCACAACAGGCACACAGAGGGAGTAGACAAGACAAACAGGGAAGGTTCAGGGAGCCACAGCTGGTGCTGTGACACCCACCTTTACTAAGTCACTTTCTCCTTCTGTTGGTGATTTTATTCTTTTTTATTGTATGATCTGTATTTTGTGTTAGCTACTGGATGCCTTAATTTCCCATTGGGATTAATAAACATATTCATCTATCATCTATCTACACTCACCGGCCACTTTATTAGGTACACCATGCTAGTAACGGGTTGGACCCCCTTTTGCCTTCAGAACTGCCTCAATTCTTCATGGCATAGATTCAACAAGGTGCTGGAAGCATTCCTCAGAGAGTTTGGTCCATATTGACATGATGGCATCACACAGTTGGCGCAGATTTGTTGGCTGCACATCCATGATGCGAATCTCCCGTTCCACCACATCCCAAAGATGCTCTATTGGATTGAGATCTGGTGACTGTGGAGGCCATTTGAGTACAGTGAACTCATTGTCATGTTCAAGAAACCAGTCTGAGATGATTCCAGCTTCATGACATGGCGCATTATCCTGCTGAAAGTAGCCATCAGAAGTTGGGTACATTGTGGTCATAAAGGGATGGACATGGTCAGCAACAATACTCAGGTAGGCTGTGGCGTTGTAACGTTGCTCAATTGGTACCAAGGGGCCCAAAGAGTGCCAAGAAAATATTCCCCACACTATTACACCACCACCACTAGCCTGAACCATTGATACAAGGCAGGATGGATCCATGCTTTCATGTTGTTGATGCCAAATTCTGACCCTACCATCCGAATGTCGCAGCAGAAATCGAGACTCATCAGACCAGGCAACGTTTTTCCAATCTTCTATTGTCCAATTTCGATGAGCTTGTGCAAATTGTAGCCTCAGTTTCCTGTTCTTAGCTGAAAGGAGTGGCACCCGGCGTGGTCTTCTGCTGCTGTAGCCCATCTGCCTCAAAGTTCGACGTACTGTGTGTTCAGAGATGCTCTTCTGCCTACCTTGGTTGTAACGGGTGGTTATTTGAATCACTGTTGCCTTTCTATCAGCTCCAACCAGTCTGGCCATTCTCCTCTGACCTCTGGCATCAACAAGGCATTTCCGCCCACAGAACTGCCGCTCACTGGATGTTTTTTCTTTTTTGAACCATTCTCTGTAAACCCTAGAGATGGTTGTGCGTGAAAATCCCAGTAGATCAGCAGTTTCTGAAATACTCAGACCAGCCCTTCTGGCACCAACAACCATGCCACATTCAAAGTCACTCAAATCACCTTTCTTCCCCATACTGATGCTCTGTTTGAACTGCAGGAGATTGTCTTGACCATGTCTACATGCCTAAATGCACTGAGTTGCCGCCATGTGATTGGCTGATTAGAAATTAAGTGTTAACGAGTAGTTGGACAGGTGTACCTAATAAAGTGGCCAGTGAGTGTATATCTAGTTGGAGTAACTTCTGGAGGAGTTGTGTTGTTGATCAGTTAACAAACCGTTGTCTTTATGTTTCAGGGTTTATTATTGGTTAATGAGCTTTTCTCTTTGTGTCAGGGATGACTATTGTTTAAAGAGTCTTTGTCTAAAAAGGAATCCTTCTTGCTTTGTTCAGGTTTGTATATTATTCTGCAGCTTCAACCACAGCCAGTAACCACTAGCCAGTAACAAATTTCAAAATAAAAAATATAGCTATACTTGGTTGGAGAGTGACGCATAGGACGGGGGTGTGCACACATGCATACTTACATACAGGGAGAGAGAGAGATCCACCTGTGTTTTGACCGTCAGGCTCTGACATTGTCATCATGACTCTCATCTGACATCCTGGAACCTTTGACATGGAACCAGAAGGATGTGATTCTAATAGTACCAGAAATCAGATTTTGGTAACCACAATGCAAAACAAAGTGAGGTGAAGTTAAGGTGATGCTGTCTGGTAGAAACACACCAATAGATTAGTACTTACTCACTGATGTGAGATCTCCTTCCATCAGTATAGTGCACTGGATCAGAGCATAATCTGGTTTGACTTGCAGGTTTTATTATTTATACAGAGGCAGCTCTGCCCCTGGTTTCTCCTCCAGAGACTCTCCAGCATGGAGCACCTGTGTGGCACTTTCACAATGTCATCCCTTCATCCAGTTGTTTCTCACACTCAGTACGTGAATATTGTGTTAGTAACCATGTTAACTCTATGGAAATCAAAGTTAGTTGGACTAACACACCCAGGTAATGTGACTGAAAGTTGAGCTATTCCTGCAGCTCTTCCAGACTGGTCCCACTGGAGCTGGACGAGGTGATCTGCGTAGAGTTCCCACCCAAAAGCCAAACATTATGTAAAACATTAATACAATAAGACAAACCAGGATAACTGGGTAAGCAGAGTGTGCAAAAAGTAGGCTTTGCATATACTTGCAATATTGTCCATTGTGCCAGTTTACTTTTGGTTTGCTACTAAAGGCCCAAGTGTTAACGCCTGGCTCATACACACACGACAAGGAGGAAAATTATATTGAACACAAGATTATCAAACCATGAGGTTTGAATATCAGTAAAATAAGCAGTGCGAGGTTTATGTGTGTGTTGTAAAGTGCACAAACTAATTAGAAGGTTAACAAAAGAAACTAAGGAGAGAAGAAGAGCTGACAGAGTGATCAGCAGGCCTGGGTTTTATGGGTGGTAGACACCGGCCCTCGGTGTCACCATATGAGACACTGATTGAGTCACATGCTGCTGATCGGGCAAGATGCAATGCTACCCCACAACCACAAGGGGTCATCACATCCCCCCTTCAAGACGGGGTCCCAACAGGATCACAGAAAAGAAAAAAAAACTTAAGGCCCTTAACTTTCCACTCTGCCAACCTCTGCTACCAGGTACCTGTAAATGAGGAGAACACTGCGATTAAAGAGAATTAACATACAATATTCATATATTTCATATTTAATAAATATCTAACCTACAGGGGCATGAGAAAGAGTGTATGCCAACACTATTTTTGCCTTTAACCTGTCTGATATTGAGGCTGTGAGCCTGAGGCAACGGAGTCTAGTCGACTCTAGTAACTTGTGCTTGTGGACACCTATAGAAACGCTGTTTAATTGGTGCACTATACCCAATATCAATCACCATCATAAGTTTTCCTCACGCCCAGATGTCCAGGTTTGTCATGTGTGATTTTCAACACTGTGTTCCAAAACTTGTCAGGCTGCACAACCTGAAACACTGACTCACCAACACAATCACTGTCACACACCAAAAGAGTGCAGATCACCTCCTGTAGCAGTGGAGGTGACATGACTTCATTAATACATAGATGCCCGTTACTGTTTCAGGGATGCTGGTGTCATTG
Source organism: Lepturacanthus savala (assembly GCA_030544235.1). Taxonomy (NCBI): domain Eukaryota; kingdom Metazoa; phylum Chordata; class Actinopteri; order Scombriformes; family Trichiuridae; genus Lepturacanthus; species Lepturacanthus savala. Next base: position 3,869,065 of record CM060483.1, on the reverse strand, counting down.
ATGTTTCAGGGAGGATAATTGGTTAATGAGCTGTTGTCTTTATATTTCAGGGATGATGATTCATCCAAAAGGCGATCAGCTGGAAATCAGTTTCTCTGTGGCAGACACTGAAAGTTGGGACGGCTTTGTCCACAACCTCAACAGCTTCCTGTCTCGTAAGAAGCTTCTTAAATAATTTCATATTGTTAATGAAATTACTTCATACGCAAGAATGTTCAAGTTTCAAATAATACCTGTGCATGTCTTTCTGCCTGTCTGTCTCTCTCCATTTACCTGTCTGTCTGCAGCGTACAATGACAGCTATCAGGTTCAGACCAATGATAACTGTGCTCCAGATCAATACTTCATTCAGGAGGACAGTGGAGAGGTAAACCCGTCTGTCTTTCTCATTGTCTGCCTGTCTGTCTGCCTGCCTGTGTCACTCTCTACCTGTCTGACTGTCTCTCTACGTCATGGAATTTGAAAATATCTATTTCCAGGCCTGGAGATATATGTAAATCACTTGAGACAATAACACAACACCAAATATACCTTTTCCATCTATATTTATGATTAATAATGACTGTTTCTGATCATTTTGTTTTGGAATTATGTGATAAAATATAATTATTTAGGCTCTATCATGAAACATGACACTTTTTTTACATGAGTGGTTCCAGGTAAAATGGTCCATCTCATCAGGTAAAATGGGTATAGTTATATTTGTCATGCCAGGCTACTCACCATGCATGTTTCCGGTTCAGTCTAGATTTGCAGAGTATTGTCTCACCACCATAGAAACCATAATAATCAAATCACCATAGAAACCATAAACTAATCAAATCACCTGTTACTTATCACAGTTACACCAACAGTTTAAATCCTTTGTATCATTGGCTCTATTTTCCAGAGGGGCTTGGACCCCAAACCTGAAATGGCCCATTTTAGCTGATATCAGCTATATATATATATATTGCATCTCTGGGGTTGATAACATCCTTGTGTCTGTGTGAGGATTAAGGACTGTATTAAAGTTGCTAATTCTGTGGTCAGACTGTGTTGTCATGTCTAGATAATAGCTTTGACCTCCTAGGAGGGTCATTCTAAGACGCTTTCCTTTCATCAACACTCATTAGTCCTTGGAGAAGACAGCTGTTCGTTTGTGTTCAGTCTTTATAGCAGATTCTTTGTTGTGGACATATCTTTAGAGGAATGATTTTCCCTTGATGCCATTTTCAGCTTCAGTAGAAAGTTCCTTTGTGCCAGATGGAGTCAAAGGCTTCTCTGAAACTAATGAAACAGGCCTGTCTTTCTTTCTTTCTTTCTTTCTTTCTTTCTTTCTTTCTTTCTTTCTTTCTTTCTTTCTTTCTTTCTTTCTGTTTTTCTTTCTTTCTTTCTTTCTGTCTTTCTTTCTGTCTTTCTTTCTGTCTTTCTTTCTTTCTTTCTGTCTTTCTTTCTTTCTATTTAATTCGTGGTGGTGCAGTGGGTATAGCTGTCTTTACCTGTTGACCCATCTATCTGACGTTGATCTCTACACACGTCTGCCTGTCTCTCTCTTTACCTGGGTGCCTGTCTCACTCTCTGCTGTCTGTCTCTCTCCCTGATGGGCTTTGTTATCTCCACCTTTCTCTTTCTTCCTCACCTTGCCTGTTTGTCTGCCTGTCTCACTCTCTACCTGTTGACCCATCTATCTGACGTTGATCTCTACACTCATCTGCCTGTCTCTCTCTACACCCGTCTGCCTGTCTGTCTCTACACCCGTCTGCCTGTCTCACTCTTTACCTGTGTGCCTGTCTCACTCTTTACCTGTGTGCTTGTCTCACTCTTTACCTGTGTGCCTGTCTCTCTCTTTACCTGTGTGCCTGTCTCTCTCTTTACCTGTGTGCCTGTCTCACTCTTTACCTGTGTACCTGTCTCACTCTCTGCAGGTGAAAAACAATCCGAAGCGTTCTTGTCAGTTCAATCGGACGATGCTGGAGGAGTGTTCTGGGTTTTCAGATCGTTTCTATGGTTACAGCAGAGGTCAGCCCTGTGTCCTCATCAAGCTGAACCGGGTATGTTGACCTCTGACCTGTGACCTCTGGCAGACAGAGCAGGCTGCTCACACTGATGTCAGTCTGAAGTGCTGTTTGACAGATGATCAATGATTAATACTGTCATCAATCAGTCTGCTGACTTTTAACCTGAAATAACAAACTGGCATTATTGTTACCATAGTACTTCTACTACAGTTCTACTAGTGCAGTACAACTACTACTACTGTAGTACTATTATAGCAATTCTGCTGATAGATCTACAGCCTCATTATCAGATTTCAGGATTTAGGCTGTGTGCACCTCTGATATTAACCCTCTATTACATAGTGTTGCCATATGGCACCAATTACTTTATCTTCATTGTTCTAAAAAGCTGTGATATAAAATCTATGTATTTAGAGCTAGGTGTAAAAAGGGGGCTTTTATTTTGAAGGACATACAATTCATGAGGTCACATATTCTGTTTGCCAGTCCCTTTTGCTCATGGCCATTTTCACCAAATAAAAAATTGAACTTACTATCTGGGGTAAGTCAACTTTATTTTTTTCACATTTAATTTAATTTTGATGTTATAAGTTTATGTTTCTAAAATGCTTAAATAGATTTGTTGTCATATGGCAACAATATGAAATATATAAAATTCCTAGTGTATGCAACCTAATGGAGTCCCATTGACTTACATAGCATCAAACTACACTGACACTATGGTGACAACTTTTTCTTATATTTCTTAAATATATATATAATTTGGGTCATTTTAGTAATAATGTCATTCAGAACATTTCCTACCATGTCTAAGTAATATTTTATGCTATAGAGTGTTAATCCTCAGTGATCTGATCATGAGTGGACATCTCTACCACCAGGTTTGGATGGAGGAGGATGGATAGACATTGCTGCCTCCCAGTCTGTGCATCATCAGCTGTGGCTGTGTTCAGGTTGTTTGATCACAGGATAATTAACCACAAAAGGCAGTGAGGACACTGCTATTGGGCAGAGTTCAGCACACACATATACTGTACAGAGTACATGAGAGAGACAGCAACAACATCGCTTAATCTTAATCATTAAACTGGTCTGAATCCAGTTGGGTAGGATTTTACAACATGGGTCGTGGTATAGGGTCAGGGTCACCTAATATGTAAAGACTGGGGTTGATCTCTAAATCCACTCTAATGACAGAACACATGTTGATAGCAGGTGTCCACAGGGCCTGTGTTGTCATGTTTAACTTCCTGTTGAATGCTGACTCTACGGTCTGTCTCCAGGTGATCGGCATGCTGCCAGGGAAGGACGGTCAGTCTCCTTATGTCACCTGTGGAGCCAAGGTCTGTCTGCCTGTCTGTCACCTGTCTGTCTCTCCACCTGTCTGTCTGTCTCCATGACCCGTCTCCATCTTGTCGTCCTCAGAGCTACAGAGTGATGAAAGATGAGTGGGTAAGATCTGTAGAACTTTAGAACCTTTACTGTAAAGTAGAATTCAAAGAAATCGAGGTGTTTCATGTCATGTACATGTTCTCCACACGTTCTCAACAACTTCTCCACATGTCCTTTACATATTCTCCATGTCATGCACATGTTCTCTCCATATTATTCACATGTTCTGCACATATTGTCAACATGTCATGCACATGTTCTCTAGATATCCATGACATGTCCCAAAAATATTACCCACGTGTTCTTCTTCATGTTCTCCACATGCGAGAAACATGTTCTTCACATGTTCTTCACATCGTCTCCACATGTTCTTTACAAATTCTCCATGTCATGCACATGTTCTCTCCATATAATTAGCCTTCTACACATAATGCATGCGTTTCAAAGACTTAAATTAGAGTTCATGCTAAGTTTGTGAGGGTTTCAAAATTTGAAGTGTTTCTGTAGGTCTGCAGACGTTGTTAAAGGGTATTACCCACAATTCACAGCATTGTAACATATACAACAGACTTCAGAAAGAAGTCCCATAAACATTCAAAGAACTACAATGAAGGATGTGATGAGGAGAATATGAGGAGAATATGCACAAAGAAAAGCAATAGATTAACATCTAAGAAGTCAAGAAAATCCCTGCAACATTATATCAGAAACACAAGGTTCTACATAGTTCAAATAGGGTTCCCAGACTTTAGATCATCCCAGATCATTGCCAGCGTTTAACAGTTGGATCCATAGTAACAAAATATTCCTCCTTGCTGCATAAGTAAGAATCAAATACAGCCTCTTATTATGTAGTGTACTACTACTTGCACAATTGCAAAGTGAAATTTTATCATGTCTCCAGATGTCCTTCCATTCTCTATCATCAGTTAGGATGTTTAGCTCCTGCTCCCATGTGCCTTTAAGTTTTCATGGCTCTCAGATAATAAGGACCTAATGTAGTAACACTTTACTTGAATGGGGTTCATAAGACTGTCATAATCATGACTGGGCTGAGTTATTGCATGTGTGTGTGTGTGTGTGTGTGTGTGTGTGTACAGGGGGAGGACTCTGATAAGATCGGGCCTCTGGCATATTATCCTCCAAATGGAACCTTCAACCTCATGTACTACCCGTACTATGGCAAGAAAGCTCAGGTAACACTCAACACATCCTTACTGAACACACACACAGGTGTCCTGATCAGAGCCGTAACCCCTCCCACCTGCGTCCTCAGGTGAACTACACTCAGCCGCTGGTCGCCGTCAAGTTCCTGAACGTCACAGTGAACACGGACATCAACATCGAGTGTATAATCAACTCTAACACGCTGGCTGTAGGCGGTGAGAGGGACAAGTTCGCCGGGCGGGTGTCCTTCAAACTGAGGGTCAATGCCAAATAGAGACATGCACACACACACACACACACACACACACACACACACACACACACACACACACACACACACACACACACAAACACACACAGGTTGAAGCTGCACTAATGTAGTTGTTGAAATGAATAGATATTCTTAGTCTAAAATGACCCTCAAACATGTTATGTTTTCTGTGTTAATTTTACAGCCTCATGACACATTCATCGACAGCTGGAGTTAATTTACAGCCTTGTGATGCGTTCACTGACATTATTATGAGTTATGTTACAGTCTTGTGAGGCGTTCACTGACATTATTATGAGTTATGTTACAATCTTGTGACGCATGCACTGACATTATTATGAGTTATGTTTCAGTCTTGTGATGCGTTCACTGACATTATTTTAAGTTATGTTACAGTCTTGTGACACGTTCACTGACATTATTATGAGTTATGTTACAGTCTTGTGACGCTTTCACTGACAGTCTGAGTTTTTAAATAGTTTTCATAGTTGTGTATACACTTTCCTCTACATTTTCTGTGATGTCATCCTTCGTGCAGCTTTAACACTCAAAACCGACCAATCAGCACACACGTGCTCTGACGTCACAGCCATCTTATCAATTATCAATCTGCATGTTTCAAAGACCAAACTATTGATTCCACAGCTGAGGAGTTTACTGAGCAATAACTTTGATCAGCTAATTTATTTATTCATGTCTTTATTCATTTATTCTCTGTGTATTTATTTCTTTACTCTTTATTTTTGATCACCTTTTTACAACATTGAAATAACTGCAGTAAACAATAGTTACTTAAACGAGCTTCTGATTGATTCAGATGATGTTTCATTTAAGACTCGTTCTGATTGGCTGTTCAGCAGCTACAGCTGGAACATCTGGATTATTAGAAAAAAAATCTGTGATTATTAGAAGTAAATACATTAGCGATTACTATGACAAAATATGAGTTTATTAGAAATAAATTGGGAATATATATATAAGTAAATTGGGGATTGTTATTCAATCCAGAATCTGGTCCTTTTTACCTGCCATTTTGGACCTCTGTGTCATTGTTTGTTACCATGGAAACAGCTGAACCCACAGCTATAGCCACTTTGATGCCATATCATTTCTGTTTTTCAGGTTCGTTAGTTAATTTTTAGAAAGAGTAATTAGTGAATGAGTTAAGATGTAGTGAATTTAGTGTATTAAGGAGTTTAAAGTTTTAGTTTTCTTAACTATTGCCAACATGGGGCCGAGCATGACTGCGGTTACTATTACAACCTGGCCATGTGAGACGTATACTCACTCTGTCGCCATGTGTAGACACGCCCCTCCTCACCTGCACTGCTCTCCACCAACTGTCTTCCTTTAATGAGTGACACCTCACCAACCAATCAGGTGCTCCTGTATCATGTTGTATGCTACTTGTTTGTGATTGGTTGATTTCTCCTGCCTGAAAATGTCCTTGTGTTTAACAGAAGAATAAAATACGAAGAAATAAAAAATAGTATTTTTTGTCTGATTGACTTGATTAATTAAATTGAATGATCAGGATCTGTTTAAATATGAACTTAAATCACCTGATGTACAACTGATAATGATCATTTTAAGAGCCACAATGTGAGTATATCATTTATTTTAAATATGCAATATTTGTAGTTCATAATTTATAGTTATTGTGTAAGACATAGGTAATGGATGAGATGTACAAAACAAATGCATGTATACTGAATGTTCATTACTGAAGTTCCCTTTAATTTAGTGAGGGACGTCATGTACAGCAGAGATAGTCACCACAGAATCAAAGTTCCCTACTGTGTGACACTGTAATATAAACCTTTGTTCTTCAGTAAAACTTCTTGAAGGTCATTTGTGTCTGACTCGCGTTTCTGTTTTACTGATTTAATGGCCTAATGTGATATACTGACGATGCCACTACAATTATTATCATGGCACTGTTTTAGCCTCTATTGCCTGAAATATTACCTAGACATAGTAAAAATGTTTTTGAATATATATATATATATATATATATATATATATATATATATATATATATATATATATATATATATATATATATATATATATATATATATATATATATATACTGAGGTTAATGAGATTAAATCACCTGTAATGCTCCAGCAGACCCCCTGACCCTAATGAGGAATAAGCGGGTATATATTAGATTAATTAATTAATTAATTAATTAAAACTATAACGAAGTGTATAACTGCACATTATTGGTACATTATTGGTTGGAGTATTAACTGTACATTATTAAGGTCAATGAATCTAATTAAAATCTAAAAATTCAATAAGTAAATGCACAATATAAGAAGTATTTTTGATTGCAAAGGTTTTAAGTGATGAAACAGTATTTTTTTAAAGGTTTCAGATCAAGTATTTTACATGTATATTTATCTATACACAAAAAGTTATGAGCTGTAGTGTAATTAGTGTGTTGTTGGTGCACATTTAAAAAAAAATGTATCGTATGATTTCAGGTAAATTCTGACATATTTTGGTAAATCATTTGGACACAACACCAAATGTGCCTTTTCCATGTATATTTATGATCAATAATGACTATTTCTGATCATTTTGTTTGGAATTATGTGATAAAATATAATTATTTAGGCTCTATAAATCTGGAAATATCCGCTGTGCCAATTTGTTTTTGCATGAGCGGTTTCAGGTAAAATGGGCCATCTCATCAGGTAAAATGGGTTTATTTTAATTCAATTCAATTTTATTTGTATAGCCCAAAATCACAAATCACAGATTCACCCCAATAGGCTTTACAGTTTGTACAAAACAACATTCCCTGTTCTTAGATCCTCACATTGTACAAGAAAAAACTCCAGAAAAAAAAACTTTAACGGGGAGAATAAATAAATGGAAGAAACATCAAGAAGACAAATAGAGGAGGATCCCTCTACCAGGACGGACAGGCTGCAATAGATGATGTGAAACAATACATTCGAACAAAAAAAATAAGTATAACATTAAATAGATAACAGATATAGTATATATTGAATTGTGGTTCAAATTGTGGCTTGTGGGGAGAGTAAAAAAATGAGGTTCATGAGGTCCCAGCAGTCTAAACCTATAGCAGCATAACAATGTTCTATTCCAGCCACGACCAGCCATAACTATAAGCTCCTTCAAAAAGGAAAGTTTTTAACCTGAAACAGGAAAATGATTCCACAGGAGAGAAGCCGGATAGTTGATGATTTTAGAAAAACCATCAACCTCTATGATATGGGAACCTCTAATAAGCTGCATTCAGGGAGCACAGTGTTCTCGGTGGATGATAGAGAACTATGAGATCCTTAACCCTTTAAGGTTCTGTGTAACCGTTTGGTAGACCACACTTTGAGTCACTATAGCTCATTGAATAATGCATTGATCTTAACCACTTGGTTTAGTTGCGCTATGCTAAAAAAATCCTCTAGATGGCTCTGTGTCTTTGAGCAGTATGTTTATTTTTTTTATTTATTATTATTTATTTATTTTATTTTGGAAAAACGGTTGATTGTTGTTATTGTTATCCTAAGTGAGTAAAAAATGCTAAGAAAAAAATGTGCCCATTGCTTTTTTCTTAGTGCGGACCTCAAAGGGCTACGACATGTTTGAAGTTTTGCTGGTTGGTTGGTTTCATTTGGGTTAATTGATAGATACAGTTGCGTATCATCAGTGTAACAGTGGAAATCAATAGTGTTCCCTAATAATTTTATCTAAAAGAAGCATATAAAGGATGAAAAGTATTGGTCCAAGCACAGAACCTTGTGGAACTACATGTCTAACTATTGTACGGATAGAAGGAACATTAACATGCACAAACTGGGAAAGGTCTGAGAGGACTTAAACCAGACTAATGCAGCCCAATAAGATGCTCTAGTCTCTGTAGTAGATCTGATGGTCGTTGGTGTCCATTGCCAAACACAGCCTGTATTAGACGCATTTATAAATTATTAAAATGATAATCATTAGAAACCTTCACCAGTGGCGTCTCTGTGTTGTAATGCGTTCTAAATCCTGACTGGAAATCATCATATAAACTATTGTTGTGTAGGAAGTCACACAGCTGTTTGGTGACTGATTTATCCAGGATCATAGAGAGAAAGGGAAGGTTGGATATCGTTGGCTAAAACACCTGAGTCAAGAGTGTTTTGTTTGTTTTTTTTTGAGGAGAGATTTAATTAGAACTGTGGTACATAGTCAGATAATAAGGAAATGTTGACCATTTCCAGCAAGGAAGTGCTAATCAAAGGAAACATTTCTTTAAGCAATCCCACTGGTATTGGGTCCAAAAGACAGGTTGATGTTTTGGATGAAGAAATCAGTGGAGGTAGGTTGAAATGAGTCTAGGTAGATGTTTTCTCTTCCATCCATCTCTATCATCCCTGTGTTTGAGGGTTAATGCTGGTTGATGGAAGGAGATGATAAATTGTCATAATTCTGTCATTAAAAGCCCATGAAGTCATTGCTACTGAGAGTTGTAGGGATATGTATATCAAGAGTTTGAGAGTTAAACCAGGGTGTGAGTCTTTTTAGTTTAACTAACGTCTTTTTTAGAGGAGCGATGGTTCACAGTGAACCTGCAGCTCTCAACAACATGATCTATTTCAGATGGACAAGCAGCAGCATAGAGGTCTGCAGCTGTGGTGAGACAGGGCAGTGAATCAAATACTGATGGAATCACTTCCTTGAAATCAGATATAGCACTATCATTTAGGCATCTAGTAGTTATATTCTTGTCAGGTAGGAAGTAATTAAATAAGAGGAATTCAAAAGTTAGTAAAAAACTATGACATAGGACTGGTTGTATTGATTTCCACGTTGGGTGAGAAAAACTAAGAATAAGGTTTTCAAAGGATGTGTAGTTACATCTCAGCTCAGGGCTGATCAATACATCTGAGTTAAAAAATGGCTGCAACTCCACCACCTCAGCCAGTGTCTGGAGGAATATAAGTATTAATATGGCTGGGAGGAGTGAATTCTTTCAGTTTAACATGTTCCTCATGGTGCAGCCAGGTTTCAGTAAGGAAGAATAAATCAATATTATAAGAGTTAGATGTGTCATGCCAGGCTACTTAACATGCATATTTCTAGTTCATTCGATTTTGATTTAGATTTGAAGTATTGTCTCACCACCATAGAAACCATAAACTAAACAAATCACCATAGAAACCATAAACTGATCAAATCACCATAGAAACCATAAACTAATCAAATCACTATAGAAACCATAAACTAATGAAATCACATGTTACCCGTTAAGGAAAATTAAGTCTTTGGATGAATAAGGCTGTCTCAATCCTATGGCTCTAAACTACTTTTACACCAAAACAGACATTTGTGTCACAACTTGCAGTAAAAACTAGTGCTGTCAGTCAATTAAAAAAATGAATCGAATTAATTACAGGATTTTGTAATTAATTAATCAAATTAATCACATTATAATGTCATATCTGCTAAAGGTCTCCTGATAAAGAATTTGAATTCTAGGATATTAATAAATTGTAGTGCATGACTAATCAAGTGAATACAGTAAGAAGAGAAGATCTGAAATCCAATGTTTTATTGGTGAACTGTGCTTCATGAATTAAATCCAAAAGTAAAGGTCCAGCACATTAAACCAGTTAGACCTAGTGCATTATTCAGAAATGTAAAACAAATACAGTAATACAGATAAATAAATAAAATAAGGCTGTCTTCAAAAATGTAAAACAAATACAGTGATTCAATTAAATAAATACAATTCTGAAATAAAATAAGGCAGTCTCAAATAGGCACTTAAGCTCAATATAGCAATTCAAAAATGAATAATAGAAGTATAACATGCCTCTAAATGAGGTGAAATGAAGAACAAGACGCCAACAGGCATCATTTCTTTAGGCCTTTCACTGAGGCTACATCTGCTGCTGACACAACAGGTAAGTCAGGAGAACATGACATAGTTTACCAGAGGTTAAAGGTCAGAGGAACAACACCTCAACCCCAAAGAGGATCTGTGGTTTAAGTATCAACCTCTGAAATCAAAAACCCACAGGATCTAACTTGCCTGAACATGTTTCATCAGGCTGGAGTTGCTCCGGTGGTCAGAGAACTCCTTGTTGTTGTTATTTATCATCCCGTCTCTGTTCTTTTTGTGAATAAAGTTGTCGTTCAGTGACTGAAGACGCACTTGCCTCATCCTCCTGAGTCTGTTCCGTGTCTGGTATTGTTGGTAATTTACACGGCCGAGAAGACTATGGGTCCTTCAATGGGCCAAAATTCAAATGCGCAAGCATTGGCTCGCCACCATTGATACTCATAATTAATTGTGTTAAAATTTGTAACGCGTTAAATTGCTGTGTAATTAATTAATTGAATTAATGGGTTAAAATGACAGCACTAGTAAAAACCCATGTTTTGTCCCTGACCTCCTCTGCCAGATGGTGACGATGAGACAGATGGACAGGTGCTCTGCTGCTGGGACAGCAGGCCTGGAGTTGGTGTCCAACTGGTAAATCCTGGCACCAAACAGGTCGTTGAACTGTAGTAAACCACAAGTATCAGCATTCATCCAGGCAGTTCCTGAATCAGATTCCTGAATTCAATCTAAGAGGGAGACAAAATAAATAAAAAAAGACAGAGCAGCTGGTTGAGCTACGGAGTGAATAAAGAGAGTGTGGAGGCAAGAAGGTTTGTGATTGATGTCATTTAAATGTATGTTCTGCTTGTTATCACAGCCTTAAACCATTGCTGCACCACAGTGAAACAGCTCTAAAAACTCTAAAAAGACATATTTAGCCTCAACAAAAGAAATCAGCACCACAGTTTCCATTAGTCTTTTTACTTCTAACAACTTAAACTGAAACTGCATTGAAGCAACAAACAATATTACATTGGATAAATTATCAGTTCCTGTTCAGTCAGAGATTATCTTAAGTACTGCTGTTATCTGTTATCATTAGGACAAGGTTTTATGTTGGTAACTCACAAAATGTTAAATCATCTGACTTTATCATATTGTTTTAAAGTAGTAGTAGTCATTTTTAAATAACAGTTTTTAAAAAAAAAAACAAAAATTTTTTTCTTCATTTCACTTCTTCATTTTTTTCTTTTTGGTGTTTTTTGTGCTTATCTTTCCAGAAGGACAGTTCAACCACAGCTTTTGTGCAATTAACACTTGTTTTTATTTTTATTTTGAACTTTCAGCAGCATGCTAACAGTGCTGTAAGCTAGCTAGCAGCCACATGATTAAAGTAAATACATTTTAAATATTATCTCAGTGAAAGTCACTTGATACAAATTTAAATTAAATTGTACTCACCATGAAATGTTGCTTGAGGAAAGGAAATAGAAAAATCACTAAGAAAAATGAAGTTATCAGTTAAGTTTATTAAGTTAAGCCAACATGAATTTTGTTTTAAATCTACCAACAATGAAATTAGAGTGTACAGGACATTCTAAATTAAGTTGCTGTAATTACCAACATTATTATTTGACCACAACTAATAAAGTTTATAAATATAAATCAGTTAATTACATTTTTAAACTCACATTTATGTATTAAATGAAGTGGTGTTAACAGACTTATTTTGTAGAGTGTAGGCTTGACATTCACATGGAAGGACACAGAGCTCACAGAACAAATATAAATAATGCAAATGGAGAATAAAAGATCCCTTTGGACAAAAAAGGTCATGACCGAAAGGCAGACACTTTATTCTGCCTTTGTAACACCTTGAAGAGATAACAGTCTAAATCTAACTTGATTTAATATTAAATTACATCTAATTGCTTGCAGGCTTCAAAAGTTGAAATAGAGGATTAAGAAGAATTGAAGCAGCCCTCTGGTACTGACTAGTGAATTTAAACCTGGTGAAATGGCCTCAGGTATATTTTCATGTAACGCTATTATAGAATTACTGTATAATAGAAATGATCATATCAAATCTAGGTTATTAACCTTTCAAATTTAGATAATGTACAGGCTGCAACTTGAAGTCAGAGATCATGAGTGGAGGTGCTGCATAAGATTTAAATTGATGATGCAAAAATAACTCATCAGTTAAATGATCCTTTTAGGTTAATAAATAAATCATTGATGCAAATATACAAATTGGTGAGTTAAAAATGTCAAGTGACAGATGAAAATGTTCCTATTTCATGACTAGAACTAGTAGTACTAGTATCTACTACTAGTATCACTAGGGTGAAATTAAAGTGACTGTATACAACACCAGGTGCACATTTCACCTGTTACCTTATTATTTGTCTTATGCCAAGGTCTGAAGCTAAAGGAAGACGACAAAAGGACATAAAGAGACTTGATGAGGTTTAAATTTATTTGTTTTATAACAGCACTGTGTGTCTCATTTGTGCCTGTTCTGTGTGTGTGACATGTTTCTTCATGTGAATACAGTTCTCATGAGATACAAGTCAAGTCCATGCAATAAACACCTGTTTTCATAGAAAACCCTGTCTGTCCTGTTGTGAGGAGAGCGACAATGACAACGGCCTTTACTCAATACAGCTATTTTTACATGGCGTTTTCTCTGAGACAGAGAAAGCCTGAAGCATGTGTGTGTGTGTGTGTGTGTGTGTGTGTGTGTGTGTGTGTGTGTGTGTGTGTGTGTGTGTGTGTGTGTGTGTGTGTGTGTGTGTGTGTGTGTGTGTGTTATATAAGCGGCTGACAGCAGCAGGCAGTCTATTATATAAGCACATGGTTTCTAGGTGGATGCTAACCTCAGACTGCAGCAGTGAGACCTCTACTGGTCCCACTGGTGAACACCAGCCTCATTAATGCAATTATTTAACACAAAATAAATCACCAACAAAACAGGAAGTGGACAAAGTAGGAAACAGAAGACAATGAATAATGAATCAAACTTATTCACATCATCAGACCTTACTTGACTTGGAATTTCATCTCTAATCACGTAAATGAGTTTGAGGAGAAAACAGGTTTAAATATAAGAAGATTAATTGACAATAATTATAATCATACAATACATTTTTATTACTTTTAGGTTTTATTCTCAAAATAAATTCTCAAAATCTTTTAATCTTAATCTTAATTACAACTTAATCTCATAATATTACAAAATTTGTGCTCAAGAGGATGATTTTCTTGTAACATTTTAACTTGTAAAGTTTATCATTGAATTAAACATCTCATAATCTGGAAAGAAATGAGAGACCACACAATTTACTGCCCATAAATTAGTTTTGCTTTCTAATCCCTTTTCTTATCCTACTCAAATGTTCCAATTTTATTTAACAGGTTCTTTTGGTTTGGAAACTAATTTACAAGCACAGTACAACTGTATATAATTACTTATTACATTATTTATTATGGATGATGTAATGGTAATAATCTGATGGTGAGTCAGTAGTTTAATAAAGAGTGAAACTAACTGCAACTAGTAACTAGGGACAATATATCAATAACTTCAACATCATTTCTACATTTTTTATGTTATTCCAGAGATTATTTATTAATGTTGACTTCTCTCTGCTGCTGTGAGTGTTTCCCAACTCCATTGGGACTTAAACTCCAACAAGATAAAATCATTTTAATTCATTTGATTCATAGATTGTATCCAGTGCAACTCAAATTACTCAAATTAAAGAGTGTCATATGTGTAAGTTGCTTTTTCTGTGGTTTACACTTTGAGACTTATGCTCAATTGTTTGGTCTCTTTAAAGATCTTATACTTGGGTATGATTGTAGTGATAAAGATGATAATGCATTTTCTATACTTTGATTTCTTCCTTAAAAAGCAAAAAGTAACTAAAACAATAATTATATATATTTTAAGTTTTATGAGCAAAGGTATATGCTATACACACATATATTTTTATATTTCACTTTGTTGTGTTAAATTTGATTTATGATGTATTTCTCTGCTCTAGATGTTTCATTTCTGTGATAACCTGTTAATAATGTATGATGAAAAAAATATTTGTTGACAGTTTACAATAAAGATAAGAGAAGAAGAAGAAGAAGAAGAAGAAGAAGAAGAAGAAGAAGAAGAAGAAGAAGAAGAAGAAGAAGAAGAAGAAATTTTAGCGATTGAGAGAACAAACGCCGGCTGTAACATGTCCCTCGTCGCTTGCCGTACACTCCTATTGCACATGCGCAGTGTCAGAAACGTTAGTTCACCACACGTCGCCGAGCTATAACCACAAAAAGATAAAAGGGAAGAGAAATAAAATAAAGTACACAAGGAAGTAGAAAAAATAAGGAGCGGAGCGTCATTCCAGAAGAGGAATGAACCAGCTGGAGCGGTAAGACCCACAATAACCAGGAAATACCGCGAAATGCCCGGGACACGACTGCAGCTAGCGGCTAAGCGATAGCATCAGCCTGCGTTCATTGAGTGAACTAAACAAGAGATGATAAAACTACAAACAGAAAGAAAAGATGTGAAATATTTCATTGAATCCCTTCCAACATATACAATTATAAAAAACTCATATAATTAAATTAAACGTATTAACGTCTAATAAAATGACACAAAGTTCTCTGTTAAGTTGCCATCCAGACATGTTTTAAGATGTAATAACGATAATTTGAATAATAGTTTGTTTCTGAAGTTACATATTCTCCAGAATCTGCGAATATTCAAATATAATAATTAACTGCTGGACACAAGAAGTCTGTTCTCAGTGTGCATATGAGCACTGGAGGTTTTTATTTTCCACATCACACTGAAAGTATTTGTGATGTCACAAATCATATTTGTGGTCCTGCCCCTTGAAAATGGATTTTTCAGAGTTTTGCTTTCCACTTTCAGCAGATTAATGTGAAAACAGTCAAACTGTTCAGATCCTTCATTCTACCTAAAGAAAAAAAAACAAGGTTTACCCTATAAATATGAGACACTTTAGATAAATTTGTTTTATCAGACATGAATAGCCAATCATAATTAACCTGTTGAGCCCTGAGTCGTTTTTGGCTCTTTTATAAAGCCTGTAAATCCTCAGCACTGTAAATTCATAGACATGCTATACACAAGGACAACATGGACTACATGAATATCTATACTGCAGTGATGCCAACAAATATACCGCGAGCATTTGGAAAATCCATTAGAAAGAAAGATAGTGACTGTGTACGGATGCTGTAACTCACGACCTTGAAAAAGAAATGGTTGCTTTTAAAACTGGAGATACCCTTATTTAAAGCCATGTTCACACATTGAAAAGCAAGCGGCTGCCTCGTCAGAAGTTATTTTAAAATGAGGCAAAAATATTTAATGACATTCATTCATTATGTGGAAGCCTTGCCTACAATCATGTAATTATTTTAACAGAAAAGTTAAATAGTGTTAGGCCTGTAACGCACGGGCTCAGTGTAAACTAGACCAACATGTCCACTTCTACACTTTAACACAGCAGCAATGATTATTTGTGTTGTGACAATTTATAGACATACCTCTAATTTAATATGTTAATTACATACTTTTATTTTACTCAAGCAATCACAGCTGTCTCCATCTTTTAGCAACTCTGGCTGTAGGTTTACAGGTGCACTTTTATAAATCAGAATATCAGGGAGAAGTTTATCTAAGAATGACTAATTGTAGTGATGCACCGATCCTAATCTTTCCAATCTGATACCTTGGCTGAGCGTATCGGCCGATACCAATCTGGTTCTACTGCTGTATGAATGAGCTGTATACCTTAATGTGTAAGTGAAAGCATCAGGCCTGATCAGCAGCTTGCAATGGCATCTTTTACTCATTGACTATTGACTTTTTCAATTCTTCTGCATGGATAGTAGGTGGGATGAGTGCCTTTTCAGCCAAAATCCTGTTTAAAGCTTTAGCAAACATGTCTGCTAAAGAGGTGAACTATGCATTTTCTTCTGAAAATAAGAAAAGTTTATTAGAGAAACACAGTTTATTTATTAAAGTGATATAAACAGGAGGAAACACAACTATGCCTACTTGAAGATGTGTAAAGAGCTGGTAGATCTGCACAGTGGACGTACTGTGCCACTAATATGCCTGGTGTAAATCCACCATGGATGTATTCTAGAACTTAAAGCGCTTATAATACATCCATGGAATAGACCCACCCTTTCATGTTTCTACTGCCTCACTCTGCACACGTGCATCTTGGTGTTCTCTGGCAAACGTCAATGTCCTGCACCGGCCCTGTTTAAGGAAACTGGCTGAGTTTCAGTGAGAGTCAGAGTCAGTTTCTGGCAGTTTGAGCAGAAACATACACCTTTAGTGGCTGGTGGTGATCTTGTAGGGCTCTGGCAGTGCCTCTCCCAAAAGTATGAAGAAAAAGGTCATCACCTGCAGAAGCATTCCTTGCTAACTGCCTCTCATTTCTACCTGTTGTCTGCTCCATCTGCACAACAGCAGGTTAAATTGATTCATAGTCCATGTTGGGTGGTTGATTACCCAGAACTGTGATTGACATGTCTGGGTTTATACACAGCTGATGTGCTCTGCTAATGTTGACACTTCCTGTTTGTGTTTCAGTCCAAAAGACGAGGAGGAACAGGAAGAGTCAAAGTGTTGCCATGACAACAGTGACGGGACCAACAACAACAATAACAACAACCGCCGTAAGGTGATGTTATCAACAGCGGGGTTTGTCTACACTGCCACTCTGATGCAAACAGATAATAACTCTTTATAATTAATAAACCTAAAAACACATGGTAGTGAGTCAACTTTAACTGCACGAGAAAACATTTATCCATCTCAGAGACACCAGTCAAACCCATGGTAGCGATGCTGTAGCATCTGGGTTAGAACTGACACCAGAATGGAATCATCTCCTGGTCAGAGGGTCGACAGAGGCTGGCCTTTCATGTCCCGCCATTTTAATTGTGACGGGGATAGTGATAGTTTAAAGGATATGCAATATTCATACATGGATTAACTGATTATTCATGTTATGTTTTTGTTCTTTAAGATTTTCAAATTAACTTTTATTTTGTCATCATGTGGTATTGTCTGTAGAATGTTGAGAAAAAGAGAAGTGGTAAGAGTACTGTATGGATGCTCTGTATTAACGTGTGTGTGTGTACGTGTGTGTATGTGTGTGTATGTGTACGTGTGTGTACATGTACAGACAGTGTGTCCAGCTGCAGGTGAGCACCCTCTGCAGTATAACTACACGTTCTGGTACAGCAGAAGAACTCCCAGTCGTCCTGCCAGCTCTCAGAGTTACGAACAAAACATCCGACAGATCGGCACCGTAGCATCGGTACACACACACTGTCACACACACTGTCACACACACTGTCACACACACACTATCATGTGACTTTGTTTTGGTGGAACCAATGATACCAAACTATCAGTCACCCCTTTCTGTGTGTGTGTGTGTTTGTGTTTGTGTTTCTGCTTTCAGGTGGAACAGTTCTGGAAGTTTTACAGTCACTTGGTTCGTCCAGGTGATCTGAGCGGACACAGCGACTTCCACCTGTTCAAAGAGGGAATCAAACCCATGTGGGAGGTAACTCCTGTTTGTTGGCACTCACCCTGATCACATCTGAGTCAATGGGCTGGTCCACTGACATAATTTATGTTGAAGAAAAATGTATTCAAATATGGGGGTTTTAATTTGCCTACAATTTCATAAAAGGATACCATTAATTTATTCCTCAGCCTTTGTAAATATTTCATGATTATCTTATGAAGTCTACATGGAATGTCACTTTACTATAAAAGCTGTGAAGTATTAATAATCTGACCTGTACTAGTGTAACCTAGACATTACCAGTAGCAAAAGTGGAAAAATGATATGCACATTATAAATAAAAGACAAACTGCTGCTTTGTAATTGTTGAACTTTTATTTTGAAAGGATGTTGTGGTTTTTCCACATTCATGAAAGGTTTGGTATGAATGTTGAGTCATATCAATAAAACAGTCAGGAACAGGACAGCTGCTGTGAGTCAACTAAAGAGTGGATTATATTATTGTTTGCTGTTACTTGCTTGTCTCCCCATCTCCTTTTTCTTGGTTTTTCTTTGTTTGATATCCTCATCTCTATACCAGAATGTGTATTTTCTACACATTCTGGTATATTGTGTCACCCCCTTATACAATATCTTAGTGACATTTTAAATTGTTGTACAGAAAACAGCTGTTAATTAGATTAGATGGGACTTTAATCCTTTTGGAGGTTCATCAGGGAAAATGGAGCTACAACACATACAGTACTGTTATAAAACTATAGACAGAGAAATGTGTCAAACAAAAACAGAACAGAAGAGTGTTTCTGTTAATGTTTATTTTTGGGAGCAGCAGTCTGTTGCTGATCATCTGCACCTTTCTTTGTGTCGTCTCTGCCTGCAGGACGAGTCTAACCGCAGTGGGGGGAAGTGGATCATCCGTCTGCGTAAAGGCCTGGCGAGTCGCTTCTGGGAGAACATCGTGCTGGCGATGCTGGGAGAACAGTTCATGGTGGGAGAGGAGATCTGTGGAGCTGTGGTGTCCATACGCTTCCAGGTACTGCTCAAGTACTACTACAGTAATACCTAAAGTAACATTATTGCTGAGATATTCGTACCAGTTCTACATGATAGTAACACTGTCAGACCTGTCAACATGTAGCATTTTGCGTAGCAGGCACTAGACTTGTCGTTCTTTAAATGGGTCTTGGTCTCAACGCCACTGTTTAGTGGTGTTGAGAGTGTAGAAATAGTTATGAAATTACCACACATACAGTAGTGTTCATAATAACATCAGTCCAAAGTGACTAACCAGATTAATCCAGGTTTTTATTATATTTTTATTGCTACATTGCAAACAGTTTACCAGTACCAGTAGTAGATTCTCAGAAAATCAACCAGACCCAGCATTCATGATATCAGGCTCTGACAGGCTGTGACGTTGGGTAATTAGTTGAAAGGGGTTTAAATAAATATCAGTGTAGCATTCAATCAGTGAGGTCATCAATTTAGTGATAAAACAGGTGTGAATCAGGTGGTTTCTGTTAAAGGATGAAGTCAGCACTTGTTGAACATGCAGCTCTCCTTGAAAGTCTGAGGAAAATGGGTCGTTCAAGATATTGTTCAGAAGAACAGAGTACTTTGATTAAAAAGTTGATTGGAGATGGGAAAACTTAGAGGTGCAGCTAAAATGATCCAAAGCCTTAAAATGGAGAAAAAACAATCTGCCGTCATAGGAATAATTGTTTGAGGGTGGGAGGTCTGTGCTACATTTAAGGGTTTTGTCTGATTCTACCCGTCTGTCTGCCTCTGAATGTCTCGTGTCAGGAGGACATCCTGTCCATCTGGAACCGGACGTCCAGCGACCAGACGACGACGTCCAAAATCAGAGACACTCTGAGACGAGTCCTGAACCTCCCAGCCAACACCATCATGGAGTATAAGACGCACAACGACAGCCTCAGGTACTACTCTACAATCAAACAGCAGTACTTCTGTGTACTGATGCAGTACTGTAACGTAGTACTTTGTGTTTCAGGGACAACTCGAGCTTCAGAAACACAAAGATTTCTCTTTGAAGACGAACAGGCGTGTCACCTGACTGTCCACTCTGCATCATTGGCTGGTGGAGGAATCAGAGGTCACCCTGCTATGTGCGTGCGAGCGTTTGTGTGCTTGAACATGCGTGCGTGTGTGTGTGCGTGCATGTGTGTGTGAGTTGTGTGTGTTTTGTTTGTGGGCCAATAAACCGAATGGACTGAAGCTGATTGCCTCTGTTGTTGTTTCTAATGTTGATCATTCAGCAGCAGCTGGAAGAAGGAATAGTAGAACATCTGGAACCATCTAACCAGCAAAACTATGGAACAACATATGAATAGCTGCCATAGTCTCATTGCTGGACAGTTTATTAACACTTTGTTGTGTTGTTGGAAATATACACTGGAGATTTTGTTTGAAACCATCTTTGAAGAACATGGGTCAGTGACAAATGTTTGATAAGATGAGACATTCAAGTATTTGTTAAAATGCAGTTTTATTCAGCGTTCATCAGGTTTCTCTAAATGTACATTTTGTCTTGTTATTTAAAAGTCTATTTGTATTTTTTGTTTTTTTTACTAAAATGCTTGCGATTTTTTTTCTCCAAACAAAATGTTAAACAGTGTAACCAAAAACAGCAAGATACATTTTAATAGGATATACAACTGAATTTTTGTTCTGCTTTGTTTTTTTTCTGTTAATTACTAAAAGAAAATCAGGACAGTGTATCCTCCCTCTCCCGTTACTTCCTGTCTGGATATTCTGTAATAAAGGTTCTATACCACAACAAACAGGGATTATCAGATCAGCCTCCACAGAACATAAACCACAACAGATCTTTTACCTTTATCTATTCTGGGTAATTTCAATGCAACAAATTGAATATTGAATATTCCCCTAGTTACACATTAACCAAGGGCGACATGGTGGAGCAGGGGTTAGCGCTGTTGCCTCACAGCAAGAAGGTCACAGGTTCAAGACCTCCTTGGTCCTGGGTCTGGGACCTTTCTGTGTGGAGTTTGCATGTTCTCCCCATGTCTGCGTGGGTTTTCACCAGCTTCCTCCCACAGTCCAAAAACATGCTGAGGTTAATTGGAGACTCTTAATTGCCTGTAGGTGTGAGTGTGTGAGTGAATGGTGTGTGTGCCCCACGATTGGCTGGCGACCATCTGGGGTGTATCCCTGCCTCTCGCCGTAACGCACTGGGATTGGCTCCAGCAGACCATGTGACCCTAATGAGGAATAAGCAGGTATAGAAAATGACTGACTGACACATTAACCACCGCCCCACTACATTACAAAACACACCTCTCTGTGAAGTTTCCC
Organism: Lepturacanthus savala; assembly: GCA_030544235.1. Classification (NCBI taxonomy): domain Eukaryota; kingdom Metazoa; phylum Chordata; class Actinopteri; order Scombriformes; family Trichiuridae; genus Lepturacanthus; species Lepturacanthus savala. The sequence continues at coordinate 3,847,465 of CM060483.1, read as the reverse complement.
TTCATTTTCCTTTGCACATACATTGATGTAATTTCACACATTTAATTTTCAGTTTTATATATTGAGGTTATAATAAATGGGGTGAGTAAATAAATTTAAAAATTATTAAATAAAATGAAAAATCAAATAAACATAACAAATAATACACAAATTGAATTAAATAGAAAAATAAATATGGACATTTACTGGTATATTTATTTACTGATTCATAATATTAACTATTATTAATATTGATTGTTTATTCTGACAGTTTTGAGTCCTCCATAATTTTGACCTCTGGTTTCTGACACTTTCCAAAACATCTTAAAGCACAGATCTAATAAGATGGTGTCTGGGTCAGATGAACCAGACTTCTCTCTATTTTCTACCAGAGACATCAGTAACTACTATGATACCACCATTAAAAATGATATCCTAGGAAAAAAAGGGTCTGCCAAATCCCTCCTAGAATGCTCTGGCAGTCTGAGACTGAAATTAGACCAAAGACTGTTGAGACCCAGACAAGACCAGACCACAAAACAGTGGTCTTGAGACCAAGACCGGTCTTCAGAACTACAAGTCTAGTATATGCTACATTACACATAGCTCCAATAAACAAAGTGAAGCTGAGTTTGGTAACAAAACGAGGCATCTACATGACAAAGTGACATTTCAACTGGTCAAATTCTTTCATGTCAACTTGTCAGCATGTCAGCCCCCATTATTATCTCTGAATGAATGAAAAAAATAGACATGAAGGGGATACAAATACAAATATATATATATAATAAAAACATTTTTAAAAAACTTGACAGCTTTTGGCAGCTCCAGAACATATGACCAAGTGTTGCAGGTCCAAGTCCACATCTGTCACATACCTGCCTCGTCCTGCCAGGCCAACCTCAGATGGTCCATAGTAGGTTTATCTGCTAGGTTTGACAGATTTTGGATATTCATCTCTTTCTATCTGGATCCTGCATGAGTATCAAGTCCATTGAGGATTGGTTGGGAGAATTTGGATATGATGGATTATTCTGAATATGAACATAGCTCATCTTTTTTATTTGGAATATTGTATTTTTTCTGTAGCTGTTCAAATGTTGGAAAAGTTGGATCTATGAATACATCCAGGAAGGAATGAATTCCTTTTTCGAACCAGTCCTTAAACACTGTATTAGTACATGAAGGAGTGAAGACATGATTATTTATCAGAGGGCTACGTAGCGAACAAGACTGTCAACAATCATGTTTTCAAATCTGGGTCCAAATCTAGAATGACTGGGAGACAACTGGATGAGTCAATAGGTCAGAGTCAACATGGCTGGAAGAGAAGATGGATGACAACAAAACCATAGTGGAGGTTTGTTGCTTAGCCAGTAGGTCATTTTAATATTTCTCTCTCTCTCTCTCTCTCTCTCTTTCTTACGTGCCTGTGCAATCGATTATTTTGTTGTAATGATTTCATATATAGGGGAGTTAGTTTTGTTTTATAGTATATTTATGTGTACACGTTAGAGAGAAGCTTTAACTCTCATTATACTATGTAAAGTGACGATAAAGGCTTTTTATTCTATATCAGTCTTTCTATTCTATTCATGTCTCCAATAGGACAAAAGCTGAATGTTGGCTTTACAACCAGGACAACCCTCAACCAGCTCCTGGAGGCAGGTGGAGAGGTTCCACCAGGCTGTCCTGGCAGAAACAATCATTATTATCATGAATATACAGTATATGGAATTTGGTATTGTGTTATTGTCCCAAGTGATTTACCTGATATCACCCTGTGATTCTTTTCAAATGTCTATCAGAACTAAATTGTCCAAATGTCCTAAAGCAGGAGTCAGGAGCCATTTGAATGTAAACATGTTCTGTTCCTATGTGAGTAGAATGTGTATGTTTGAATGATCTAAACTCATTTCTTCTTCACACTTGGACTGAGCAGCATCTCAGAGTTTGGTAGAGATCATTTCATCCACATTTCTACAGTGAACAAGTGAACAAGGACAAAAACTAGGACAACGAACAAGGAGAAAATGGCTCAACAAAGCAAGTTACAAGCCCAAACGACAAGCACTCAGCACCGTGAGGTAAGATGAACATGGATCTTTTAATAAGCAGGAGGCTATTTTAAATGACTATTTTCATTCCAGCCTGTGTTATAGCTACTAAAAGAACTTTAAAGTCAAATATTTCTTTGTTTGCAGTAGTGGAAAAAGTCCTCAGATATTTTATTTAAGTAAAAATGAGAAATAAAAGTCTTGAATTAAACATGTGAGCCAACTTGAGTAAAAGTACTATATTTCATATTAAATGCATGCATGCAAGTTAAAACTGCTTCCAGTCACACTAAACAGTATTATTAATAAGGATTTCATGCTGTTTTAGGAGTTTTAACATATATTTTCATGTTGTAGATTTTTTTTATTTTTCAATTAAATGTAAAAAAGTTTGTTCTTGATGAACATTTTGAAAAAAGCAAAGTAGAAATGCAGCTGATTCATAGAATAACAAAGTGTGTATCCTGATGATGTCATCGAAAAAGGCTCAGTAACAAGTAAAAGACAGGAATTCAATATATTATATGAGTAAAAGTCTAGAAGCATTATCAGCAAAGTGTACGTATGTAATGTTTAATCACTCAATACTATAGTCGTTGTAGCTAATTTAATGTCTTAGTTAATTAATGTGGAGCTAATTTGAGATTCAGAGTACTTTGTCCACTGATGTTAACCTGTTAACCAGTGGCAGCAGAATTCAGATCATCATTGATTATCAAACTATTTCCAATAACAAGTATGCTTGAAACATGATCTGCCATTGATAACTCTACTCAACATGTGACTAAATGAAAACCAAAATCAAGATATTTCTACTTGTTTAGATATAATGTTAGTAAGTAAGTAGTTATAGTGTCTTACAGTTTGCTGTATTCTCCAACAGAATACCGGTATCTTCAGGAGGATCAGGAACTTCTTCTTAAAGAAAAAGAAGAACAAAGTTCATCCAGTTCAACTCCAAACGCAGGACGCTGCAGGCATCAGCTGCTCTGTGGACAGGTGATTTATCTGTCTATCAAAACATTATCTGGTTTATCTTTATCTGTGATTATTGGTTATGAGTTAAATGAATGAAACTGATTGATTTTAATTATCTTTCCTCATCAGAATTCCCACCATCTTTGAGCAGCGCCCTAAACCTGTCCAACATCTGGAGGTCCAGGATATCGAGGACGTTCCACCAAGCCCTGTCCCAGCCTGGCTAGAGGCTGAGGACCAGGTCACCAAGGCAACCGGGTCAGGAGATTCCAGCTCCAGTGAACACAGGTGATGTTTTGTAGTTGTACAGACTGTGAAGCCCCCTGAGCCTCACCTGTGATTTATTAATGATTTATACCAATGAAAGTGACTAGATTTCAATGATCCTCCTTCATCAGGATTCCTGCTGCATGTGACCAAAGCATTGAACCTGTGGAACTTCTAGATGTGGACCACATCACAGAAGACCCGGTTGGAGAGATCAATGTCCAACCAAGTCCCTCCCCGGACCTGCTGGACATGGAGACCGATGCCAACAAAGTCACCAGGTTAGAAGATCACAACTAATGATTATGATTTCTTATTAATTATGAGTTTTTCTAATAAAAATAACCTGACTTCAATTATCTTTCCTCATCAGGATTCCTGATGTGTTCAATCAGAGATCTGAACCTGTGGAGGTTCTTGAAGTGGACCACAGCACAGATGATCCAGTTGGAGACGTTAATGTCAATAATGTCTCGCCAAGTCCTTCCACAGACCTGCAGGACACTGAGGACCATATCAATGTAGTCGCCAGGTGAGAGGATCGCAGCAAATGATTATGATTTCTTAATGAATATGAGTTATTCTAATAAAACTGATCTGACTTCAATCATTCCCCCTCATCAGGAATCCAACCATCATTGATCAAACCACCGAACCTGATCCACTTCAGGATGTGGTTGAGGACCTGGTAAAATCAAGTCCCTCCCCAGCCCCCCTAGAAGCTGAGGAACCAAACTTCAAGGATGTTCCATCATCTGAAGATCCTCGTCCAGTCCAGGAGGTCTACAGAGGACCAGCAGACCTCCTCGACCTGGATACTGATTTAAACTTCATCCTTGAAGAGTTCTTCCTCAGCTTCTCTGAAACGTGAGTTATGACTCTCCATTGAAACGCCTGTTCACAATTCATTAGGCTTCATTTGTGTGTACAATTTGTTTCTTACCGTGTTGCATTGTTTTATTTTTCTCCTGCAGTCAGCTGGAGGACATGGAGGCAGGACTTCATGACAGGGAGGTGGAGAGGAACATGGAGGAAGTGGACAAGGAGGTGTTTAGAGTCTTCATTAAGAGGATCACCAATAACATGGAGGAGGTCCTCAACCCCTGTGCTCCCCAACATGAAGACACCTGTTTCCAGGACTGTGAGACGGAGTCCGGAGATCTGAATCTGCCCTCAGAGCTCCTCAGAGAGACCTTTGAAATCACTGACGAGGACGTTGAGGACAGTGTCCAAGAATCCATCAAAGACTCTCTAACTGGACTCGATTTGTCTGGCAGGACCATCAAGATCCTGGAGCAGGTGTCTCAGCACCTGATCATATCTGTGTCTGCAGGCATCAATGCTGCATTAACAAGTGCAACAGAAGATCTCGACAGGAACTTCACCACAGTCTGCTGCCGCTTTGGAAGCTGCTGGAGCACCAACAAAATGCTGCAGAGGTTCATCTGGTCCCTGAACATCTCACTGACAGCTGTTAACATCAGGAAGAAAACCAGGAGTCAGAGGGACCAGTTCCACCTGAACATGAAAGACCTCATTGAAGCAGCAACCAGCAGCAAGAAACCAAAAGGCAGCCTGCTGTGGTGGAGCTGTTACAACCGCTGGAGGCTGGGGAGAAACTGGACATCTCCAGAGGAACCTGAGGAGGAGTAAGCGACAACTCCTGCTCATCAACACCAACCTCCTCCTCATCAACACCTCCTCCCACCTCATCAACACCTCCTCCCATCTCATCAACACCTCCTCCTCCTCATCAACACCTCCTCCCATCTCATCAACACCTCCTCCCACCTCATCAACACCTCCTCCCACCTCATCAACACCTCCTCCCACCTCATCAACACCTCCTCCCACCTCATCAACACCTCCTTCCATCTCATCAACACCTCCTCCCATCTCATCAACACCTCCTCCCACCTCATCAACACCTCCTCCCATCTCATCAACACCTCCTCCTCCTCATCAACACCTCCTCCCACCTCATCAACACCTCCTCCCACCTCATCAACACCTCCTCCTCCTCATCAACACCTCCTCCTCCTCATCAACACCTCCTCCCATCTCATCAACACCTCATCCCACCTTATCAACACCTCATCCCACCTTATCACCTCCTCCTCATCACCACCAACATCCTCCTAATCAACAACAACCTCCTCCTAATCAAGACCTCCTCCTTCCTCATCAACACCTCCTCCCACTCACCATCATCTCCTGCCTCCTCCTCATCGCCATCAACCTCCTGCTCCTCACCACATCCTCCCACCTCATCACCTCCTGCTTCTTCATCATCGCCATCATCTTCCTGCTCCTCACCACCTCCTCCCACCTCATCACCTCCTGCTTCCCCGTCAGCACCACCAACCTCCTGCTCCTCATTACCACCTTCCTCCTCATCACCTCCACCTTCCCCTATTCTGGAGAGAGGTTATGAACGCTATTTACAGTGCTCCTCTCTCCAGTAACAGCACCTCCTTCCTGCTCATTACCACCTCATCACCCCCCCCCCCCCTTTCCTCCTCATCACCACCACCTTGCTCTATTCTGGAGAGAGGTCATGGACGCTACTTTCAGTGCCCCTCTCTCCAGTAACAGCACCTCCTTCCTCCTCGTCACCACCACCTCCCACTTCATCACCCCTCCCTTCCTCCCCACCACCACCTTCCTCTATTCTGGAGAGAGGTTATGGACGCTATTTTCAGTGCCCCTCTCTCCAGTATCAGCAACTCCTTCATCCTCTAAAAAAAAAAAAAAAAAAAAAAGAAGAATTTGTTCTGAATGCATTTTGTTTTATGAAGTAGATTTGATTTTTGTACAGTGTAAATACTTTATATTTTTATTCTCTCTTTTTCTATTTTTATATTAAATTTCTTTTGAACAACACCTTGTCATATATTAACATATTTGTTGGAAAAGTGGTGTTAATGACATTTGCAGTGTTATCAAGTCTCACTCTTTGAGCATGTGACACACGCATCTCAGCGAGTTCACACGCCTCACATGGTATTTCTCACGCTGATTTTTTTTAACTCCTGGAAAAGTTAAAGAATCACACACAAATGCATTCACCCTATCTGCAACGAGTCACCGCCATTGGTCACAGCGCTTCTGTGTTCAGAGCAGGTGTCAGGTTACCACACCCAATTCAGCCAACAGCCAATCAGAAACTAGATTGTTTCTGATTGGCTGATTGGAAGTTCTGTGGTCAGGCAGAACTTCCAGCTAAGCGCACGCTGCACTGTCAGATTCTAAAGTTCTGAGTGAAAACACACGCGTCTGTGAAGACTGAAGAACAAGAAACGACAACTATGGAGGGTTAGGGTTAGGGTTAGGGACTCTGACTAACATAACTAGAAAACTGGATTTTCAGGAAAATCAGGCAATAACTTCATTTCTACAATTATTTCTTTAGTTCCTTCGTAGTTTTACTCTTTACTCCACCGACATTAGTGGCCTGCCTACCTACCTGTCCATTTAAGCTAGCATTGCTTAGGTCACAAAATTGCTCGTAATAAAAAAAAAATGCCACATAATAATTATAATAAATAATTTTAGCTGTTACATTATGTTGACATTCCAAGTTCTAGGGGGGCGTAACAGGAAATAATTGAGAAGCACTGGTTTAAAGTGAGTTACTTTCTGCTTGTGAACACAAACACAGAAACCAGGATCTCTGTAAATATTCTTCTTGGATTTGTCGAGCACTTTGAGAATGGACAGAAGTGCAGCATTTAAGGCTTCTGTTTGATATTTTTGCTTTAACCTCACTTTTCCTCAAAAATAAAGTCCTCATACAAATCCACATTTATTTACTTCATAAAATAAGATATGATTTGTAATAGTGCATTAACTGGCAGAAGGTATGAAATAATATCTTTTGGCACTAGATCTGATATTTCATGGCTCTATAACCACCAATAATAACCTTCACCGTATCCTTTTGTGTTAGTCAATGACTAGTTCATGTTTTCAGTGGTTTTATTATTATTATATATATTAGTAGTATCAAGAGTAAAGTTTCATTGAAGTCAACTGGCCAATCAGCTCACTAGTTTTCCCTTCTCCAGGTGATCTGTCACCTGCGAACCAACAAGTCATGCGGGTCGGCATTAGCAACCCGCACGACTTGGTGAAATGAATGTGGTGAGTAAATAACTCCATTTAAAAATCAATGAATCAAAGGGAAAAACAAATAAATGTGAAAATAATACACAAATTATTTATTAATTAATGAAATGGATAAATTATGGGCATTTACTGGTATATTTCTTCATGTTATTTATTTATTGTTGATTATGGCAGTTTCAGTCCACCATAGTTTTGGCCTTACGTTTCTTACACTTTCTTTTTTCAAACATCTTAAAGCACAAATCTTATGTGATGGGGTCTGTCGTCTAGTTTTCCTACAACACTCAAACATCTTACAGCACAAAGATATGGGGTCTGTGGTTTATATTTTGTGACTTAAGGGTCCTTGATGTGTAAAAGTTTGAGAACCAAATATGAAAGTCTTTGCTAATACTACTACTATTGATTAATTGGCAGATAATTTTTTATATAGTTTTTCCAAAATGTGAGATAAAATGTCAGAATTTTGAAATAAAGTTAAAAAATGTCATCTTTTTTTAAGCAAACACAAGAAAAAGTTTGAGAACCATTGGCTTAAAAAACATGAAAGCTAATTATACTACTACTAATAATAATAATGCATTTAATGAGGCAAAATCCTGCAGCAAGTGTTCTCATGAACAAGTTTTCATGTATATAATTATATCATGGTATGTAGATATTTTGAACTCTAAATCAGAAAATAGCATTTTTAAGCCTGGCAGTTATACTGTACATTCAATGTTTTATTTTTAGTCAAAAATGACACTCATAGACTTGAAGGCTCATTGGAGGGTTAAAGAAGGGTGAGGTGTTCCTCTGCAGCTTCGTATCCACCAACCAACGCACACGTTCCGTTCGTACCAGTGTGACCAGTGCAACAAGACGTACGGCTCGCTGACCGGCCTCCACGAGCACCTAGCCAGCCACTCCACTGCAGACCCGCGACGGGCTGGAGGGCCACCTGAGGACGCGAGCACCAAGGACTTCACCACGCTCGCAGGACTCATTTTCATTCATTTTCATGTTTTCCTTAAATCTTCCATGACCAAATAAGATCAATGCAGTGATGTCTTTGAACTGTACACACAGAAGCATCACATAAATATTAGGCTCATCTGAACATTTATAAGTTCTGTAGTGATGGAGTTAACATCTTTTTTGAGGGAACAGTGAATAAATATGCTGAATAAACACTGTGAAAGTTAAATTATTGAACTTTAACTAATTTTTTGTTTCAAAATGGGGGGAAACAATGTTATTTGTTCAGTATGTTGTAATGGCCAGTTATTTGAACTTGAAATCATTATTCTGAAAAATATAAAAAATATCTGGAAATGTATTATTTTATTTTCAAACAAATGTAGAAACCTCGACAGGTTCAGCATTTGCATTTTCTATCCACATAATGTGCTTTGTTTATATAAAAACTGCTCCGTCAAATGTTCTGGTTCTTACTTGTCTTACACGATGAAATGGATGTGAATAAACTTTATTGATATTATCTTGCTTAACAGGAAGAACAGGAAATGATGGATGTTTGCAGACGTGTTGATGCTCGATGGTAGATGGATCTACTGGAGGACTTTAGATAAATTTCAACCGGTCACTCGACCATTTTTCACGTTTTCCACATTCAGTCCAAAACTCAGTCCTCTTAAAGTGGAACAGGCTTGATCAGAAACCACCTGTCCACTCAATGCTACAATAATTAAATGTTTCAGTCAGTCTCATGTGGTAATGTAGAGTGATGAGGAGTCTTATGACACTTGTTGCAGGAAGGGTTGTTTTCTCAGTTCTGGGGTTTAAAGCTATTTCTCCTCAACAGGAGCGACAGGAGTCACACAAACTGCAACTGTTGTAAATATCTGACAAAATCAAAAAATATAATGCTGAGAGAGGACAAACAAAGCAGAGCAACGATGCTCTGACCACCTCCATTAAAGCATGTCACTGTAAAGTGGGCTGCTAGTTTTTACTCAATACAGGACTAAAGTTTCTGCCCAGATCACTCCAATAGACACTACAAGTTAGAAAAACAGAGGCTGAAAACTACACTAATCATCCTTTATCTCCTTTAGTCAGAAAACAGATCAGATCAAATCTCAGATATGATCACATGACTCACAGCAGCCAGTCAGGAAAAACAAAAATAAACATAATCTGAACATTTCTAATATAGAATGTCCAATATTTTACAAAGCTAGATTTTGGCATCTTTTTGATTATTAGAAAGTCTAGATGTGATAGAATTCCCTCCCATGTTTCAAAACTCAATGGTGCCTTAAAACCAGTCATCAGGACTTCTGTGATTTTATGATGTCACAACTTTACAGCCCCCCCATTCAAATCAGCCAAGAGATGTAAAACTATATTGAGATGAGTCTAATGTGGAGTGTCTAAATTGAATCAACTATGTATTGTATAATGAGCAACTTGTTGAAGAAAACGCAGGAAGTAAAAACAATAAAATAACGTGCCTACTGTATATACACTGTATTTACAACCAGAGAAACATCAGGTTGGAACTAAATTACATGTGGACGTTTCTCTAACAGGAGACTGTTCTACAGAGAACACAGAGACACTGAGGAACCAGACCAGACTGTAAACCCAGCAGTCAGAGGTTGAGTGAATGTGGTGTAGAAGGTGTAGAGGTGGATCAGTGAGTCAGAGGAAACTCTGTAGAAGGACAGAGAACCAGCAGGACAGTCCACATGCACTGCTACTCTGTCAGAGATGGAGGAGGAGATGAGTGTTCTAATGTTATTGTGATAGACATAGTAACAATTATTAGAGCAGTACAGACTCCAGGACTGATCATTCCCTCCAAACACAGAGTCATTACTGCTTCGTCCTCTGTAAGTCACTGATATATAAACTCTTCCTCTCCACTCAACCTCCCAGTAACAACAACCAGTCAGATCATTTCTACACAGCAGCTGAGGACAGTCAACAAATCTGTCTGGATGATCAGGATATGACTGATCCTCCTCCACACGTGTCACCTTCCTGTTGTTGTCAGACAGTTTGAGTTTTCTGTTCACTGTGTTTGGATCCAGAATGAGATCACAGGAATCTGATGGAGAGAATGAGACAATACAGCTGCAGTTATTGATCTATCATCTGTTTGATGATGACATCATCTTCATCCTCAGGAGGATATGAATTAGTGATATCACAGTTTGAAGTTTGCTTTGTTGTAATGAATCAAATGAAAAACACACTTACACTTCCTCAAGCCTGATGTCAACCATCTGACTCCAGCAGGCTGCAGGCTGAAAGGAGGAGGGAGGTCAGAGCAGCTCATTCTATTTAAACATGGAGGTTACATTACTCTAATCTACATTATTCTGGTCACATGTGGAGTTGGCCTTTGAATAGACTTCTATTCAATCTGATTACGGTATCCCAATCGTTTTGAAACCCTGATTGAATCTAATCAGTGTTAACTGTTAACATTTACAGGAAACTTTAAAGATAAATAGTAAAAAGTCAAAGATTTAGTTGAGATCTGTGATCAGCTCTGACAGAGAAAATGATATATGAATAGATACTGATAGATACTGAACAGATAGTCTTTTACAATGAGACAATCCTCAATAAATCATTCACATTTCAACCACATGGAAATGATGCTGAAGGACACTTTACCATGTTATTTGATTTTGAACTAAATGAAAAGTACAGCATTAAAAACTGTGAGAGTAATAGACAGGAATAAATATTTTAGTTTCATTTAAAAAAAAATGTTATTAAAGGTCTGATTTTTTTTCTGATATTCTTTATTGTAGCTTAACCAATTATGCAAGTTCTGCCAAAATTGGCTTTTGACTCTACATCAGAAGAACTTTTCCTGGTGGTGCTGTATTTCATCCTTTGAACATCAGGGTGCAAAGAACAGGCAAGATGGCTGCTGTAGTATGTCAGAAATGTTCCTTCTACTGGCTAACATCCTGCATAGAAGCTAGTACTGTGGTGTTGGAGTAGTAGCTACTGGTTAGGTAGGCAGTGTCTCTACATACCTGAGAGTGTCTAGTCTCCAGTGTGGATCCTCCAGTCCAGACTGCAGCTTCTCTCCCGAGTCTCCTGGATGATTGTAGCTCAGGTCCAGCTCTCTCAGATGGGAGGGGTTGGAGCTCAGAGCTGAGGCAAGAGAAGCACAACCTTCCTCTGTGATCAGACATCCTGACAGCCTGGAAACACACAAAACATGTCAGTCAGAGAACTGCTGGGAGTAGTTAGATACACTAATGCAACCAAAGTGAAGGAGCCTCCTGCCATGAAATGTAACTTCAAAGTGGTTCATCAAAGGATCCACCAGAGTAATCTGCTGTTTAGAATGAATCAATTTGACTGTCCAGATAGAACAGTCTTTATCAATGTTTAAAAGAAATATGGAAAGTAGTTCTCTCCTGCTGAAGTTTAGTAAAAACAGAGACCCTAACCCAGATTTTACAAGTGATATCAGCAGATTATCAGGGTTTAATGTTGATCGTCTAATATAAATATGTCTAATATAAATAAATATGTTTATCTGTTGAATCCTGACCTGAGAGTTTCCAGTTTACAGCGTGGACTCTTCAGTCCAACAGACAGAAGCTTTACTCCTGAATCCTGTAAATTGTTGTTACTCAGGTCCAGCTCTCTCAGACTAGAAGAACAGGAGCTTAGAACTGAGGAAAGTGCTGCACAACTTTTCTCTGAGAGGTTAGAGAGACTGAGCCTGAAAAGGAAATAAAAAGGATAAAAAACAAGGAGGTAAGTTATTTATGTTCCAGTCTGTTAAACAGATAACAGACAATTGAAATAATAATAAATAAATCTATGTGCTTACAGAGCTTTGTTGGAGGCTTTGACCACTGGCAGCAGCCTCAGAAGAACCTTCTCTGAAGCAGAGTATTTCTTCAGGTCAAACACATCCAGATCTTCATCTGATGACAGTAAGATGAAGGCCAGAGCTGACCACTGAGCAGGAGACAGTTTCTCTGTGGAGAAACATCCTGATGTCAGATACTGTTGGATCTGCTTCACTAGAGAACTCGCATTCAGTTCATTCAGACAGTGGAACAGATTGATGCTTCTCTCTGCAGAAAGATTCTCGCTGATCTTCTCCTTGATGTACTCAACTGTTTCCTGATTGGTCTGTGAGCCACTTCCTGTCTGTGTCAGCAGACCTCGTAGGAGACTCCGATTGGTTGACAGTGACAGACCCAGGAGGAAGCGGAGGAACAGGTCCAGGTGTCCATTTGGACTCTTTAAGGCCTCGTCCACAGCTCTCTGGTGGACATGTGTGAGTTTAGGTTTGCCTTTAAAGACTTTAGACCACCAGGATGTTTTATCTCCTGTCAGCAGATCGACTCCAGAGTTGATGAATGTCAGATGGACATGAAGAGCAGCCAGAAACTCCTGAACACTCAGATGGATGAAGCAGAACACCTTGTCCTGGTACAGTCCTCTCTCCTCTTTAAAGATCTGTGTGAACACTCCTGAGCACACTGAGGCTGCTCTGATATCGAAGCCACACTCTGTCAGGTCTGATTCATAGAAGATCAGGTTTCCTTTCTGCAGCTGCTCATAGGCCAGTTTTCCCAGAGACTCAATTATCTTCCTGCTCTCTGGACTCCAAGGTGGATCTGACTCAGCTCCTCCATCATACTTGACGTTCTTCAGTTTGGTCTGAAGCACCAGGAAGTGGATGTACATCTCAGTCAGGGTCTTGGGCAGCTCTCCTCCCTCTCTGCTGTTCAACATCTCCTCCAGAACTGTAGCAGTGATCCAGCAGAAGACTGGGATGTGGCACATGATGTGGAGGCTTCGTGAGGTCTTGATGTGGGAGATGATGGTTCTGGCCTGCTCCTCATCTCTGAACCTCTTCCTAAAGTAGTCCTCCTTCTGTGGGTCAGTGAACCCTCTGACCTCTGTCACCATGCTGACACACTCAGCAGGGATCTGATTGGCTGCTGCAGGTCGTGTGGTTATCCAGAGGCGAGCAGATGGAAGCAGGTTCCCCCTGATGAGGTTTGTCAGCAGCACATCCACTGAAGTGGACTCTGTAGCATCAGTCAGGATCTGGTTGTTGGTGAAGTCCAGAGGAAGTCGACATTCATCCAGACCGTCAAAGATGAACACAACCTGGAAGTCTTCAAACCTGCAGATTCCTGCTTCTTTGGTTTCAGTAAAGAAGTGATGAACAAGTTGCACCAAGCTGTACTTTTTCTCTTTCAGTACATTCAGCTCTCTGAAAGTGAATGGAAATGTGAAGTCTATGTCCTGGTTGGCTTTGTCTTCTGCCCAGTCCAGAGTGAACTTCTGTGTTAAGACCGTTTTCCCGATGCCAGCCACTCCCTTTGTCATCACTGTTCTGATTGGTTCATCTCTTCCTGGCAAAGGTTGGAGGATTTCATTGTATACAATTGTTGTTTCTGCTCTGACTGGTTTCCTGGAAGCTGCTTCAATCTGTTTGACCTCATGTTCATCATTGACCTCTGCAGTCTCTCCCTCTGTCACGAGGAGCTCTGTGAACATTTTATCCAGAAGAGTTGGGTTTCCTGCTTTCACAATCCCCTCAAACACACACTGGAACTGCTGCTGCAGGTTAGACTTGACTTTACGTTGACACCTGCCGGCTGCAGTTCCTGAATGAACACACAAGAAATAAATTCAATAAATAAGAACACATTAGATTCCCTTTAAAAACAAACAAATGTTCCCCCATCTCATGAGACATCAATGAACATCTCATTGATCCATCATGTTAAATCTTTAAAGAAATCCTCTTACTGATCAGCAGACAGTCAGCCAGCTCCTCCTGCTTCATGATCCTCAGGAAGTTCAGTGTGATGTTCAGAAATGCATCAATGCTCCTCCTCTGATCTTCATCCAACAGCTCATCATCCTCCCTCTGACTCTCTAAGCATTCGGGGTAATCTGAATGGAGAACTTTCTGCATCTTCTTCAGCTCCTTCTTGATAAAAGTGGTGATGTTCTCCTGCAGAAGCTGGAACCGAAAAATATATGAATGACACAAATAAAATAATCATGAAGCAAACATCAGATCCAAGTTGGACAATCCACTGGTCTACAAAGACCAACATAGAGGTGATTGTGAACACAATAGATAGAAAAGTTGTTGTATATATACAGACCATAAATATAGAGTCCAGGCGTGTTTGATCCTTCTGGGCAGATGAACCACTGAGAACCTCTGAGGTCTCCTGGTCCACTCTGTGGAGGAATCATGAAGAATGAGCTCACATCATGTCTGTCCACACAGACAAACAGCAGCTGAGGCTCCATCATTGACATGTGGATGTGAGCAGAGAATCAGAGGATCCCTGTAGTGGTGAAGCTTCTCTAGTCCTCCGAATCAGAGAATCAACAGCTCCGTCTGTTTGTAGCTTTCAGCTCAGAGTCACTTTGGTCACAACAGATCTCACCAACCTCCATGAAGCGTCCCTCTGACTGTGTTTGACTGTGTGATTTCTGCTGAAGTACAGTGCTGCTGCTCAGAGAACAAACCTTTACAGACACAAACTTTGAGCAGCTGCCTTGATTCATGAATTAGTGGAGATAAGAGGACGCTGGGGACAAGTTGTCCCACCCACAACACACCTACAAGTATATGAAAGCAAAGGTAATCTAAGAGTAAATTCAGTTCAGGAGTGGAAGAGATAAGTCCAAAGACTCCCTGAGGTAAATGTGTCCCTGAGGTAAATCACCTGACAACTATTTATCCTGTTCTTCATTTTAGCTCATATTTTTGGTTTAAACACTGAGAACAACTTACTGTTGATCAGATGTTTGGCTTTGTTTAAAGTCGATCCCATCACTCTTTGACCAGTCGCTCCTTAAGGACACACAGCTGGGTCCAGGTCCAGCAGAGTCTGGACTCTGATGGATCCTGGTAGGAAAATATTTATTTTATTAAAGTTCACATATTCACCAGAATTTTTCTTTAAAACATGGCAAAATCTAATTGTTTTAATATAAACAGCAGTTTACATTCATACACTCATATGTTTTATATTCTTGTTTATTCTATTTTATCTATTGCTGTTGTTTTCACTGTTTGAAATATTTATTTTATTTTTTACTGCAATGTTGAGAAAAACTCTGAATGTCAAAGAATTCAACTGCCTGACTGTTTATCCTGTTCTACATTTTAACTTATTTTTTCTGGTTCTGATACTGAGAACAACTTACTGTTGATCAAATGATTGACTTTGTGTAAAGTTCATCGTTTCATCCTTTGACCAGTCGCTCTTCAAGGACACACAGCTGGGTTCAGGTCCAGGTCCAGCAGAGTCTGGTCTCTGATGGATCCTGGTAGGAAAATATCATTTATTTTATTAAAGTTCACATATTCAACAGAATTTTTCTTTAAAAAGTGTCTTATTTTATTTGATCTATTGCTATTGTTTTTATTATTTGAAATACAAAAATTTCAAATTTATATTTCAAATTATAGTCTAACTAAAAATGGAGATATAGGAAGTTTTCTAATCTGATCTATAATTTATAGATCATTGTCACACTGCACAAGATCAAGATCCTGAGACTAAATCTCTAATTAAATGAATAATGTACATGTCTTTTGGCTCACAGAGCAGTGTGAATGTGTTTTCTTTGAAGTGTTGTCTCTTTGGCCTGTTCATTGTATAATCTGTTCATTTGTCCATTATGTCCCTGTGTTTTTATTGCTTTGATATGAAATGTAATCAGGGCATTGTTGTAAAAGAGAAGTGCACAATAAACACTAATCATAATACTTTATAAAATAATTTGAGTATCAAAGTCCAGACTAGAGTCCGTTTTTTATATCAGGATGTGATATCAAGTTCTTCTGTCATACTTTTATTATGAGACAATGTTTAACTCAGTGCTTCTCAAATAGTGGCGAGGCATGCTGCCGGGGGGGGGCATGTGTGACCCTGGGGGACATGCTTTTTTGCCGTATTAGAATAGTGTAGTGTAGAAAAGTGTAATTGCAGATCCACTACAGTAGTTGACAGTGATGCTCTCATTGTCAGAGTGTGTGCAGGGAGTATTACCTCTATGGTGTAGAGCAGGGATTCCCAAAGTGTGGTGCGTGCACCTTTGTAAACATGGACACAGCAGATGAAGCAGCTGTTGATGTTTGTTATTTATCAGTAACAAGGACTCAGCGAGCGGTGAATACACCAGCATGTAAAGCAGAGAGGTAGAGATATCATGCTGTTACTGAGCTGAGAAACGGCAGCAGAGAAAACAATGGATGGTGAGATGTTGAGTTGTTTATATAAAGTAGAGCTGATATAAAAAAACGGATGTTCTTTGCAGCAGTGAGGACTGTATTCTCTCAACTGAGGCGGAGATCAGGATAGAAGCAGGATTCACTTGATATGAACAGAGAACCCTATTTTCAAGTGGACCAGAGTTGGTTTGTTTGGACCAGAGTTCTATGAGTTTTCACACCTGGACAAACCAAGTGGAACTATCCAAGGAAACCACCTCTAGTCTGTTTAAAGTGACTAAATGAGGACAGTGTGAAAGTCTGTCAGTGTCACATCCTTTAACAAGATGATGAATGATCATTCATTCAAAAACATCAACCAAACAGCAGCTAGAACATAATATCCCATAATATCCTGTATCATCAGACTAGTGTTGCTATGGTTACTCTGCTCCCCCAACATACTTCCTGCTGTTATGCCTGTCATCTCCTGATATACATTTTACTGTTCTCGATGTCTGTGTAGATTCTCACTCATCCAGGTCATTGTAGTCAAGGGGTTTAAAAGTAAGCAACTGGACTTTTTCTTTGAGCTTGAAGACATTTCACCTTTCATCCGAAAGGCTTCTTCAGTTCTAGCCTGATGAGAGTGGTGGTCACATGATCCAGAGAGAGAATCCTGCTGATGGTGAAGAGCAGTTAAACTTCCTGGGATGAGATCTCAAGGCAGGATGGTATGTAGCAGATAGGTTATGACGCAGTCCCCCTCCTCTGTTCAAAGTAGGTTGTTCCAAATGGACATAGATGGCCTCTTTCACTCCTCTCTCAAACCACCTGTCCTCCTTATCTAAGATGTGTACATCAGTGTCTTTAAAGGAGTGTCCCCTTCCTTTTCAGGGGGGCGAATTGTTTTCTTTTTGCTGGGGGGGCGTAACAGAAAATAATTGAGAAGCACTGGTTTATGAAGAGTATCATAGTGAGTATGAAACAGGATCAAGTATAATGGGAAGTGTTGAGTGTTAATACCTTTCCATGTTGGTACCCTGCAGCACCTGATGAACACACACACACACACACACACGTTCATTATTATTCCTCAGCCTGCGGAAAAAAAATCATCAAATCAAAAAACAAATCATATCTGTATTTCTACATCTAGACTCTGATTTAAAGGCAGTGATTTGTCATTTTGAGTTTCTGCTGCTGGATGATCTTTTTGGTATTGAATTATTAACAGAAACCAGAGGAATCAGAGATGAAATGACGTTTTCTTCTGTTCTTGAAATCAACCCATGAACAAACAAACAGTTTGTAATAAAGAGGAAACAGATCATGATGAAGAGAATTCAAACCAAACAAAGTTCTACTTACTCAACTTGTTCCAATGAACATGGTCTCTCTGCAGGTCTCTGCTGTCTGGACCAGGTCTGTCTAGAAGAGCAGCTCCATTCATGTAAGAGTTTCATCCTCTGACAGCAGGTTAGTGTCTTACTGATCCTGGACTCCAATAAAACCATAAACAGGTCTCAACCTGCAGATCAGTGATCAAAGATCAACTTCTTAATAATAACATACTTCAGCAGATCATCTACATTCACCTTCCTGCTTCAACTCTCAAATAAACCTCCCGATCACTGACAACAGACATTCTATATTGTTTATTCTATCATTTATTGCTTTTACTATATATATATATATATATATATATATATATATATATATATAGATAGAGAGAGAGAGAGAGAGAGAGGGGGGGGGGGGGGGACAGGTGCTCAGTGTTTAAACAGGGCACATGGTACAACAGTTTGAAACCTACCCTACAATATAACTGGCTGAACTGTAGCAACACATATTCATGAAGAATGTAATATGACATCACAACATAACATTGACCATTTGCCATTGACATAGGCAAAAGCAGATTACTATGTTTTCCCTGATGGGTGCATTGAACACCTGAGCAGTTTCTGCACATAAAGCACACGCACGAGAAAACAAAGAAGAAGAGATAATAGATGAGAGAAAAGAGAAGAAAACTAGAGAATGGAGGAGAACATAGTGTAACGGTGGTCGTCAGAAGGAACTGCAAGTAAAAAAAAGAATAATTATCCACGTCACCTTCAAAAATATCAATTAAATTTCAATTTCATTAATTTATTCCAAATATCCAACGAGAAATTCCAAGAAGTATCCAAAACTCAAAATTATCCAGTTAAAGGCTGTTCAAAGTTATAAAAAAAAACCAAAAAGAGTAGTAGATGGAAAAAAGGATATTGATGTAGTGTGTTAGTGTGTATGCAGGTCAGGGCCACTGCTAAGGTTTTGGAGGCCCTAAGCTCAGCTTGTAGGGAGGCCCCCCCGCCCATCCGCGCCCGCCCGTCCGCCCGTCCACCAAACTCCTGGAAGCTCACGATATTTACAGTTGAAAATAAGTCTTATATAGACATGTAGATATCAAAAAAATTACTTTTTACTATACAATAATATACTGTATGTTAAATAATAAATCAGAGAGAGCAACAACACAATAACATAAATAAAACAACTGCCTCCGAGGGAAGGCTTTCAGTTGTGGGTGTGGATGTCTCTTCTAAGGTGACTGTTGTTGTTTGTGGCTGTTTACTTGAACCTTCAGACACGTTGGGTGGTTGTTGGCTGCTTACTGCACTGCTTGTTGATGGTTCATCATCTGGTTCATCTTCTTGCTGATGTGGTGGTCAGTGTATGTATTTGAGCATTGACCCTATGAATATGATTTAAATGAAAAAATATCTCATTAGTAAAACCTGAATAAAAATACCAAAAATATCACTTCATTATATTATGCTATCTAGTAGCATTTGTATTTATATGACATTAATATGGTAGGACAAAATCAAATACCTTAAAAATTAACATATTCTAATCCTACACATTAAACAAAACAATAGTGGCATTTTGTGAATGACCAAAGGTGGCCTAACATTTTGTTTGCACTACACACGACTTTAACACACCTTCTACAACACTGTGGCCAGATGTAAAATCATCCCCCAACCACCGCCCCCTCCCCTCCTCCTCCTCACTACCAGGACAGACTGGGAGTTATCCCCAACAACCCCTGGAGCAGAGAAAAGATGCTACAGCTGAATTTTATTCTCTGTCCAATCCTGTTTACAGTTGGGCTAACCTAGCCTAGCTTGTCGAGTTTATCACGTAACGCTGTGTTAGCAAAACAAACACGGTATAACACGGACTTACCAGAAAGGGATGCAAGTTTGTCGTATTTCTCTTTTTCCTCTTTCGCTTTTCAGCTCCAGATTCATGGTGTTTCTTGGATGATATTCTCTCATTTCAATTGTTGAAGTTTTTAACTGAATAAAATTGCTTATTAAAGCCGTTTCAGAGCGTAGTAAGAAAAGTGGCTCCGAAGCTTTCTGCCGTCGTGAATGATCCGAGTCTTTGAAGTTGAACGATCCGACTCGACTCTTTGAAGTGACAGATAGGAGCCGGCTCCTCGTTGGGAGCAACAGAGGAGCCGAACGAGCCGACTCGTATTAGCGAGCTGAGCCAAAAGATCCGACTCTCCAAATAGAGCCGGAATTCCCATCACTCGCTGTACTGCTGGGGTCTTAGTCTTTCTATTACGCAATAAATAACATTTAATTTTCCCGATTTCAGTGATGGTATACAAAACTCCCATAGAACTAATTAATATTTTTGATATTGATTAGTGTAATATTTATTATCTTTTTTCCCCCCAATCTTAATGTTAGAAGCCCCCCTCCACTAGTTGAGGCCCTACGCTGGCTGCGTAGTCTGCTTGTACGGAGCGGCGGGCCTGATGCAGGTGTTGTGGTGGTGTGCTTATGGACGTTGGTGAATTCATGCTGAATTCTGCTGGGGTAATGTTATTGTAGAGGTTGGGCAGCAATGAGAACAGAGCAGTGGGGAGTAAAGTAAATGGCCAGTCTTTTCTACGTTTACTCACGACTTAATACAAGCGTCTGAAATCCATCCAGGTCTGGTAGGCAATGAATCCGGTGATGGAACAAAAAGAGGGTGCATCGTCAATGTTCCAAAGTAATCCCCTAATCCAAAAAAAGGAGGCACTACGGTAATGAAGTGCAAATAACACATGGACACGCTAAAAACAAGTTTACTTTATGGCTTTATGTGTGTTCGTGGCTGCTCGCTCCGCTGACAGTGGAGAGGAGAATGTATTTTAGTGAGAGTGAGTGAAGGAAGGTGAGTGGCACTGATTGCTGATCACACTCAGCTGCACTTAACTGGAGAACTGAGTGGGAGGCAGGTGAGAGGAAGGAGACACACCGTTACAATAGAGAGAGGACACTTACTGTAATAATAAAAAAGTACTGATTCATAATATTTGGCACCTTTCACACAATAAAAAAGCACAGTTAAAAAAAGAGAAAATCAATAGAATATAAATGAACAAATATTAAATTATTATTTGTTAGTTCTGTTGTTTTTGTGTAATAATGCACTTTAAATATCATATAAAATACAATTTACTGGCTTTTTCACAATCAAACTGGTCAGAGAAACAGAAAAAAACTGTTTATTAAGGAATACATGTCTGGTGGATTTCCCAGCTAATTATAACAACAGACAAGTAATAATTAATAATTTAACAGATGAGTGGCTGTCACAGCAGTGAGGTTGTCTTGTCTGGGTTTTCTGTCCTGTGTACATTTCCTGTTTTATTTTGAAAGTCTAACTCTCCTCTCGTTTCAGGCCACTTGTCCTTCCTCATGTGTCACCAGTCTGATTGTCTTCCCTGATTCCTGATTGTGTCCACCTGTTCACCATTTCCCTCCATGTGTATTTATAGTCTGTGTCTCCTCTCGTTTTGTGTGTGTGTCAGAGGATGGAGGTCCAGCAGCTGGCAGACAACAGCGATGACCACACCAGGCAGAGACATGGTCTACAACAGGGGTTTTCAAATTCATTGATTATGAGCCTCCTTTTGGAGTAGGTAAAGACAACTGTGCACCAATAATAAATAACTGATAGCCTTGTGTTTTTTTATTTTAAATCAAATTGCCCATGTAAAACCTCATTTTAAATAATCAGGATCGTATTTCCTACGTTTTATAGCTCCTGGCTCCTCCCTTTCTGCTGACTTCTGTTGTGGTGGTAGTAGAAAACGATGCATTTTTCATTACTATATGTATATTGTATATATACACATGCGTTAGGGGTGACACGGTTCACAAAAATCACGGTTAAAGGGTCACAGTTTTCAGTTCTTATTTGTTTCTTTTTTAGAATATACTTTATATCCATTTAGCTTAAAAATCCACAATAACAGGATACAACATTTAAAAGGCCATAAGATGATACAAAGTATAACAATCTAATGTAAAATCTTAATATGTCATACTAATCATATACAAATAGAATTTGATATGACATTATTTGATGGTTGACATTGGAACCACCTCTGAAAGCGAGGTGATAAGTTGATACAGCAGGAGTGGGGACATTGGTGATTTCAACAGGTTTTTTCTTTATTTTGACAAAAAAGGAGTGTGTATTGTCATTTAGTGACATCTAGACTACAAGAAATGATGTGCCTTTTTTCCTATTGAAGTGGGAGTGCAGTATTTTAGAACGCATGGCTGGATTTATGAAAACAAAGTGAAAACGTATTTAAAAAAAGTACTGTCAATCCATATAAAATGTTGCATGAAGATCAAACACACTGCATTATTTAAACACTCATTTGTTCACTTCATTTTCATATTCTTCTGCAACAAAACAAGTTTGTCCACATTTTGGGCCGAGAGGAGAGGCCTACTGGCAGTGACCATGTTTTTTACACCTGTTTACCTGTTTATGGGCCTGTGGGAACACCCCTGATACAGGCCATGTGTTTACAATGTGCAGGAGATCTGAGGACATGCAGTTTTTTAAAAAAGCTTGTTGGCAGAATGTCCAAACAACAGGAGGAGAATTTCAGATGTTGTATAATATCCTCCAGATTTTTATGGTTGATTAGATCAAATTTAGTCATGTCATCACAGTTGATTTTGAGTTCACACTGGGATGACACATATCCTGTACCTGGCATGGAGGAGGTGACTGCTTGTCTCATTTTGTCAGTGAAGAAGGAGACAAACTCATTGCAGGTTCTAGTGGATGGAAGTTCAGGGGCTACTGACACAGTGGTTGTTATCTGTTTGTTACCTGTGCTATTTGTCGTCTACCAAGACCAGAAAGTATCCAGACCAAGAAAGACTATGTCAAGAGTCAGACCAGCTGAGCTCAAGACCACCAAAAACCAGAACACTAGTTACTCCATGTGTTCTTATTTCACTCAGGATAAATATTAGATTCTTTTATGTCAAGTACAAACAAACTGCTGAATTTGCCAACATGTTGTGATTCGGATCACTGTTTTTAAATTTCGCATGACTCTCCCCAGTACTAACATTTTATAATTACCCTTTGACTTCTCAAAAAGTTACGTGAGCTTCCCTTGATCTCAACCAAAGTGCAGCTGATAACCTGTATGCATGAAATACATTATACATTACTAATTAACATGATTGGTGACAACAGCCTGAGTGACAGTAGAAATGCTGTCATCAAAAATACTCTAGTAAAGTTTGTTTTTTATTGTTTTTCAGTAAAAAAGCAAAAACAAAGGGACACAGGTCATATGTTAAGTGGTTTAGTGATTGTAAGTCAGCATTATGTAACCCACAGTAAGGCATTTTATAGATCTGAATGTAGCCTAATCTATAGGCTGATATTATGCATTGTGATTTGTTCCAAAGGAGAATATGTAAATCAGTTCAGATGTGCAGTTTACATTAGTTCAAGTGTCTCATAGTCTTGTTCATGAGTGAGGGGAGGATGGAGGGAGATGGACAGGTGGATCGATGCATCAGTCCATCATGGTGAAGAAGGAGCTGAGCTGAAAGGTGAAGCTGTCGTTTTACCAGTCAGTCTACGGTCCTACCCTCACCTAGTGACCGAAAGAACCAGATCGTAAATACAAGCGGCTGAAATGAGCTTTTTTCTCAGGGTGTCTGGGCTCTGCCTTAGAGATAGGGTGAGAAGCTCAGTCATCAGTCATAGATGAGGTGGCTGATACATGTTATAGCAAACCTGTGACTGTGTCAGCTAACAGCTAAACTCTGTTCCATCAGCATGGAAATGCTTTAATATATGTATATCTAATTAATTCAGCAGAACATCCATTCTGACCAACATGCATAAGTGCCCGATGATACTCCTGTGACAATCAGTAATGTTATGTAGGTCGACCCCTGACTACTTAATGCAATAGCTGTCAGCTACTACAGTACTGTGGTCATGAAAGCTCTACTTCATATGTATGTAGCTATTAACATGAGTATATGAACATATATATGATGAGTGCAGCGTTTTGACCCAGCTGCCATCTCTGAGCGTACAGACCCGTTCCAGGCTGTAACAGGTCACTGAGCTCTAATCTATTCCAGACCTGCTGTGATCCCTGAGGATGGCACTAATCTGGATCAGGATTATCAGATCAGCCTCCACACAATTTTAAACACAGCAGAACATGAAACACTATAGAGCACAGATCTCTCTCGAACTCTCTAGTTATGTTTCCATCTACAAGCAAATGTTGCAAAAAAGAAAATGTGAATCCACCAACAGTGAATGCGTTCCCACCAACTGGTTTGAGTGGATAAACTGGATGTTATCGTCCACAGTGTAGTTTCATCAGTAGATGGCAGCACAGGTGATGTTACACATGGCTGTAATCAACATAGTAGTGATTGTGAATCCGGTAACTAAACCATCTACAAGACAAAGATTTACCCTATATAGGATTCATCCAGGGATTGACCCAATGACCTCTGGCCAGAAACAAACCTCTCTCTTGAATTTTTTCATAATGTGAATGAGGTGTTGGTCTCCAACAGGACTGTGGGTGCAAGTTTTTCTTCCAACCAACCAGTAACACACTGGATTCTACTAATGGTCCATAGAAAAGGCTCCAGTGGTTCATTAGTAGAATCAGGTGTGTTCCTGCTTGGATGGAACAAAAACCTGCAGCCACAGTAGCTCTCCGGGACCAGGGTTGGAGACCCCTGATCTAAAGTGTAGTCTCATCAGTGTAGTCTCTCTGTCCCTCTCCCTCCCTCTCTCTCTCTCTTTCTGTCAATTCAATTCAGCTTTATTGGCATGGTAAACATGTTTACATTGCCAAAGTGTATAACAACAAAAAGCACAAATAAATGTTTTAACATAAAATACAGAAATATTAAATAACAATAATCATAATAATAACAATAATTCAATATGTCCAAAGTTCATTGTGTCCAGCAGGAGTCTGTCCTTCTTGTCCGCTGGACGTCCTTCTCTGGTCGCAGCAGTACAGAAACCTTGCAGCTATGTGTGCACATTGCTGGACTTCACCCAGCAGGTATGGGAGTTTTTGGGTGGGGTCCAGTGTCTCAAAGTCCCTCTGTGTGTCTGCGATTTGTGGAAAGTATATGTTTCTAATGTTCTGGTATAGCTGCAGGAGGTTAAGAAGTGCAGCTCAGTCTCCACCTGGCACCACCTTCTATACCTGCTTATTCCTCATTAGGGTCACATGGTCTGCTGGAGCCTATCCCAGCACGTTATGGTGAGAGGCAGGGATACACCCAAGATGGTCGCCAACCGATCATGGAGCACACACACCATTCACTCACACACTCACACCTATGGACAATTTAGAGGCTCCAATTAACCTCAGCAGGAAGCCGGAGAACCTGGTGAAAACCCACCAGACACAGGGAGAACATGAAACACAGAAAGGTCCCAGACCCAGGACCAAGGAGGTCTTGAACCTGTGACCTTCTTGCTGTGAGGCAACAGCGCTAACCCCTGCTCCACCGTGTCGCCTTGTATATTTTCAATGTTTCCCAATATTAGATGCGGAGCTCGGGGTTGTCTGTGTTTTTGATTTGATTTCTGAGTGTTTGTCTCAGACGTCTGCATCAAACCACTTCTCATTGGCTGATTTATTTGATTTGTGATGTTGATACTGTTTCAGATTGGATAACTCTGCTGCATTGTCAAAAATGTTGATATCCCGTACAGCTTGATTCAAACCACCTTCACTGTGGGAATATGAATTGGAGATAAAATGGTCTGATTGAATTGTTTGATGTTTGATTGCTTTCTGCTCTTTGCTGTTGTTTGTCCATCTATAAGGTTGTTTTGTATAGTTCAGTTTACTGGGCTCTGCTGTGTGAGGGTCTGTTACTGTCTTTCTAATGTACAGCGTCATTTTACTGTGGTCAGATAAGGGTGTGAGGGGACTGACTATACAGGCTGTCAGATAGATCTCTATATCTCTCTCTCTGTCTCTCTCTCCCTCTCCCTCTGTCTGTCTGTCTCTCCCTCTCCCTCTCTCCCTCTCCCTCTCCCCCTCTCTATCTCTATCTCTCTCTCTCTCTCTCTCTCTCTCTCTCTCTCTCTGTCTCTATCTCCTGCTGCAGCTCAGTGTGATTTTGTTGGTTTGAAGTTTTTCTTCAACTGAAATGAACTCTTTTTTCTTCAACCAAATGAAGTTCTGAGACAAAGGTAAACTCCATGTTTGTGTTTGTTGTTTGTTGGGTTAAAGTAATGTAACTGTACTACATGTTAAATGATAATAGACATCATTGGTACAGCTCCTGAGGTTTGAACACAGTAAACTATTGTTATATTTTACACACAGCCTGGATACCTTCATATAAATGACTGGATGAAACAGTGGTCAAACTTCTAAACATGAAGAAGAGGAGTCAAACTGCAGTTTAGCTTCATTTTTTATATTGAATTTGTATTTTGGACTTTGTTGGACTCTTTTTTTTCTCCTTTTGTTTCACCTGCAAACATAGTAAGAGGATATTAATGGAAAGATGGATCTTATCTGGAGAAAACTGTGGAATAGGGTAAAAAAAAAAACTAACCATGAAAATTCCCTAATTGATAAATGACATGATCAGTTATTTTTCTGTATTGAACGTTTCCTGAAGTGTTATGTTTAGATATGCAAATGAATCATTACCAGGTTAAAATGGATGGTTGAGCCTTTGGCAATTTTTATTTTTATATCACAACCCAAGTACTGAGCTGTGCTGATCATCCCACAAATACACGTTCTTTACAAATGGGGCACCTGTATTCCTGTCTCTAATATCTTAACAAACTGAAAAAAACTTTAAAGTAGTTTTATCAAAGGTTCTGATTTCTGTTCTAGCCCAATATTGCCTATTCCAAAAAGGATTAAATTCAATTGTTACCTCAAAATTCACACACAGTACCCTATGATGACAAAGGGAAAAGGGTATTCTTGCAATCATTAAACATTTATTAAAAATAAGGAACAAAAATATAACATTTACTTAAGTATTCACATCCTTTGCTTAATACTTCATTGAAGCAGCTTTGGTACTAATTACAGCCTCAGGTCTTTTTGAGTATGAAGCTACAAGCTGGAGGGAAAAGCATTGGTAAACAGCCATTTTCAGATCTCTCAAGAGATGTTCAGTCCAGTTCATGTCCGGGCTGTGGCTGAGCTGCTCAAGGACATTCACAGATTAGGGACAGGATCTTCATTTGGACGCAGAAATTTGTCTGAACCTGTCCAGAGATCTGTGCCTGCAGGTAGAACAGACAATTCCTTGTGTTTTACGGCTTAAGTTTGTGCTCTGGCCTTTCCAAATCATGTCCAATCAACTGAATTTACCACAGGTGGACTCCCATCAAGTTGTAGAAACATCTCAAGGATGATCAGTGGAAATAAGACACATCTGAGTTTGACCATCATGGTGCAGGCTATGTATACTTATGTAGATGTTCATGCTTTATTTTTTAATAAATTTGCATAAATTAGAGTTTTATTAATTCTAATTACGGTTCATGGACTGTGGAGTTAAATGTACTAAAACACACAACTCTATTACAGGCTTTTACAAACACGATGGTGATGGTGGTTTGGAATTTATTCCCAGATTTTTACTTTTTCCCCCTCACTAATAACCAGTTCCTCCTCCTAATAACGTATTTAGTGGTACTGATGGTCAGGAATATGCTAAAATCTCGGTCAATCCCACATGCATCATGCTTTAGGAATCAAGAGTTGGACCAACAGTTTACCAGGAGAACAGGTCCCTCTGTCAGCTTGTCTTAAGAGTATTAACACTGATGCTATACTTAGCCTTCTTATTGCTCTTTAGCCTAAGCTAATGATTTTGGCTTTAAAGGTCAGAGGTCACAGAACTGAGCCCATAGTTTGGAGAAGGTGAACTGCTGGCAGATGTAAAAATGTTCAATAATAACTTAGAATAAATATTTACAGGCTGTCGGTCAATTAATATAATATAAATACAAAATAAAAAAAATTAAGCAATAAAGACAACTGTAACTGTAGAAACCTTTAATAATAATGCAAAACCTCAGTGTTTAATGTATATAAGATGTCAAAAGAATAAATAAGATAGTCTGTCAGAAAAGTCTTTAATAGACTTAAATAAAGTGTAAATCAAAAACATTCAGGGTCTGACTCTAACTTTGATTCTACATTTAAGGGCTAATATATACTATACACAATCAGGGAATGCTAAATTCTGATGGAATAATTCCAAATATGTCTAAAAAAGAAAGTTGTCTTACTTTACAGAACTTTACATGTTGAGTTATTCAATTACTGATATAGAAACAGACTGATCTATCAGATCTGTATGGCACCATCAATAGATAATGTCAGCACATGCATCAGCATGGCTCCAAACTAATAATTCTACCATTATCTATTATTTATTGTAGTGTCAAAACCATAAATAAGGTCATATGATATATATGTAATGTGATGAATGTCATAGATATAACATGTAACATTCAACACCCAATGTTACAATCACAGATTACTAATGTTAACATATGTACAAATGTAATTTCTTTGTATTAAACATGTAGAGTTATTAAATCAACAACCTACTAACATTAGACACGTTTCTGCAGGTCCTGATAAAACATTAGTGTTGCAGATTATCAATGATTATTTGAATGTGACATTTGGAATATATTTCAGTCTGTTTAAGCTTGTGTAACATTCATATAATATCAGATAAATCATTCATACGTTGTATTTTGAGGCTTGACTTTTGGTTGACAGCTGCTGGTGAGTGTGGTCGGCCACATTCTGGTGAGTTGTGGTTTGTTTGGTGTGTTTGTGGCTGACTTCTGGTATTCTGACACCTTGGTTGTGGCCCAGTTTTTATAAACAGGAGCAGACCACCTTAGTGCCATTATTCCATGCCAGATATGATGAATATGTCAGTGAGGGACAGTTATGGACCAAAACCTTTTTGCTATCTGGGTATTGACCTGGCTGGAATCAGGTGAATTATTGGTGGAGTGGTTATTTGGTTTATTTCATTTTCTATTTCAAAATAGTCCCAAACATGTAGTGTTTGTGAGATGTCATCCTCATCCTGTAGTCCACTGTGTGTAGGCTGTGCTGCCACCTCTATCTTTAAAAACCAACAGTTTAACCAACTAGTACTAGAAGTGATTGTTGGTTAATTAGGAACATCTCTAGACTGGATCGATGACTTCTATCTCCTGGAACCATGTGAAATGTTAAACTGACTTCCTGTATCATGTTGATTAAACCAGATAATGCTTCAAGTTGAATATTGACAACTCTACAGAATCAGATCAATGCAAACATCAAAGATGATAACTTCATACAACACTTCATTTCTACAGTCTGTAAATGAACATCTGTACAGTGTTTCTGTCACTGATCCTGAGCTGACTGACCCTGTATAGTAACAATTGATATGGTTGAGTAAGATTTAAATGATGATGCTAAAAATAAGCACCATTAATCAAAATTAGAGCATGTGCTCAGATATTTAAATCCTAAATTATGATGAGATATCATTGCACGTTTACAGTTTCCCCAAACGCTTAAACACAATAACAGAAATTATGGCTGATTCTCTCAAAACGCCAATAAAATCACAAAACTGAAACAAGTTTATCACAATTCTCTTGCAAAATGAAACATTGCACACAAAACCATGTAATCTGTTCTCAAAACTGATTCTTTCCACCAAATCAATACAAATAGCTATGACGGTGTCTTTCAGAGCATCAATTAAACATGTATGTGATGAATCTACAACACCAAACGTGTTCATGGATGTTCATCTAAAAGACCATGTTACTGCAGGGTCTACAGGGGTACAGTAGGTCGAATGGGGTCAAAATAAAGTAGAGGAGAGCAGCACTTTATTTACATGTCGCACATTCTCTTTTACATGTTATGACCATATGATGGTCCGTGTGTTCATGTAAGTTCCAACAGGTTGACATGGGCCTGTATCTCATTGGATCTGCCTGTTGAAAACCCTTCTGTGTTGATTGCTTCCATCATTACATCCCTAAAAAGACATGTTCTTATTGTCGTGTTTTACTTTTTACTTTACATTTCACCTCATCAGTTTTGCCACAATAGGAAACATTATATATATTATATCTCAGAACTGTCACAGTTGTGCAGTATCAACTGTTCATTGACAATATGACTCTGTATGAAGCTGAATTTAGACATATTTCAACTGTACATCGTATTCAGACACCATGAGTGTGTCTGATATATTCACAGTATTATATTACTATATGACACACAATATACAATATGACAACAGTCTATAATGTGTAAGGGTCAGTGACAAATAATGTTTGGCAAGATGAGAAAATCACCAACTTTTTAAAATACAGTTTTACAAATCATTCATCAGGTCTCTGTAAATGCACATTATGTGTTCATGTTGGTTTCTTATTATTTAAAAGTCTGTGTGTATTTTTTTTATTTTTTATTTTTTACAAAAATCACGATTTTGTGTGATTTTTGACATGAAATGTCAAATGGTGTAACTGAATAAGAATGATATATTTTAAATATATAATCCACCTAGAATATAAATCTAGGTGACAGCATGTGTTTTTAATGTTTAAAACCTTTTTAAGGGAGTTAAACTACATGGTACCAAGTTTTTAGGGTTAAAACACATGTACACCAATTAAAGGCTGTTTTTTGGGGGGAAAATTTCTAAACAATTGTATGAATTTAGATATGTCACTTGATCTCATGAAGCTAAAACAATCAGTCACACCAGTTTTTAATTGATGGGTGTATCATTTTGGTATAAAGTTTAATGAGGGGAGAACGTGGTTTTGAGTGCAGTGTTTTATTTTGCAAAAGATTTCTGGACATTTGCAAAATGGTTAAAGGCTTTTTCAGTTTTGTTAAATTTTGTTAAATTAAGTTTTGTTAAAGTAAATTAATGGATGTGTGTTGGGAACAACTTGAACCTGTCTCTGGTCATCAGAGAAATCACTAGAGTTTCAGTCTTTTCTTTATTCAGATGTAAGAAGCGTTGCAACATTGAGTAGTGAACCTGGAATACTGATGTGTGACAGTTACCTTTGTGTGTAGCTACATAGATATGACACCTGATCTGGTGTCTGATGAACTAAGAATGGAGGACTGTATAGATGAGATTACTGGAGATTACACCTGTCTAATGATGGTGTTATAATCTGACCCGTCAACACAGACCTGCCCCCACACATCACTGAAATTGAACACAACCATTTATTTAGGTTGTAGTTCATGTTTTCTATGGACATCAAAAAGTTCTGAGTCCTTAGAAAGAAAGCTGTGAAGGAGAGTTGCAAAAAAAATGTAAAAAAAAGAGTTAAAAAAACTGAAGTGAATCAAAGAAACTCTGATTCGTACCCTTAAGAAGACTATGTAAGTCTAAACATATTGTTTCTTTGTCTCTGTTGATTAAAGGATTTTTATTTAGATGGAGTACCTCAGACTGTCCAATTATACACTTTAACTCTCCAGTTTTGAGTCCTTTTATCATTTCACTAATCTGAATTGATCTTGAATATTATAATAATAAATAAATGAATCATCATGAATCATCTATCATCAAATCTTAAATCATACAAAAAATTATATATTTCTTCATATTCATATTATTCTTCAAACAGGAAGTGTAACTGATATTTCCATCAAGTCTTTCTTCTTTTGTCATTCATCAAAGCAGATTTTAATTTAAACATCTAAATACAGTTTTGTATACATCATTCATCAGGTCTCTGAAAATATATAAATTATGTATGTATTATATATATACTAGTTGATAGCATGTCTTTTTATGTTGTTTTAAGAGAGATAAACGGTGGTACCAAGTTTTTAGACGTTGTCCTAAACAAACTGTGTCTAACTTTTCAGAGTGAGGATGCTGCTTCCCCGGTGGTTGCTAGGGGCGTGTCTGTGGTTGCTAAGCATAGCAGAGGTTTGGACATCTACCTTCAAGCTGGCATTGATTGGCCCATGGACATGTGACCCAATGTTCTCCAAGGCGATGCCCACGGCGGCGGCCAACCTGGCGTTGTCACGGTTACGGAGCGACAGCGGTCTGAGCCGAGGATACTGGTACGACGTTAAACTGCTGGATGAGGCCTGCTCCACCTCCAAAGGTTCAGTAACCAAGGCTAATGGAAAACTAAAACATTTTAGAAAAAAACCCAAAAATCACTGATAGTTGAGGATTTTTTAAACCTAAAGCTGATTTTTATCTCGGTGCTGACTGTTTAAACATCATCTGTGATATTCTTTCAGCTTTAACAGAACTCGGCGACATGGAGGGTTATGGCCACGCCTACATCGGACCCTTTAACCCTGCTCTCTGTCACGCTGCCTCCTTACTGTCGCAGCACTGGGAGGCGGGCCTTTCCTCGCCAGGCTGTCTGGATGCTGATTGGCCGAACCTGCCGCCCATCCCCCCTCCGAGCAGAGTGCTGTTTACTGTGCTCAGGTTCTTCCGCTGGGCGCATGTCGGCATCATCTCAGGTGAAGGATGTGACTCAATAGGCATAACCTGAGATATAGTATGGCATGGTCTATGTTAGAACCACTGACATACACATAATAAATACAGGGGAAGATTAGAAGATTAGATTAGTTGATAAGTTTATGGTTTCTATGGTGGGTGAGATAATACTTTAAATCTAGACTGAACCAGAAACATGCAGTAGTCTGGCATGATAAACCTAACTAAACCTGAAACCACTCATACAAAAAAAAGTGGCACAGTGGATATTTCCAGATTTATAGAGCCTAAATAATTATATTTTATCACATAATTCCAACACAATATGATCAGAAACAGTCATTAATAATAAATATACATGGAAAAGGCACATTTTGTGTTGTGTTATTGTCCCAAGTGATTTACCAAAAAGTGGAACAATTCACCTAAATTTACCAATTTACAAAAAGAGACAGACAAAAACAGACAGATAAACAGCAAAATTAAATAAAAAAAGTTAAATTATGGGTGTGACCTGATGTGTGTGGGTGTGGTCAAGTAAATTTTGCTAGGCACCAAATTGTAACAACAGCCATCAATGACAATATTTGCTCAAGTCTCTACATGTGTGGTTGGGATCTAACATGTAAGGCTGTGGTCTGCTTGTTCCTGTTCTGCATATATGAGATATATACAGAGATCATCAGACTCATGTTTAGTTCTTCCTCAGCTCCAACCGACCTATGGAAAAGCACGGGACAGGAGGTGGCATCCGCCCTCAGGGCTCTGGGCCTCCCAGTTGGACCAGTAGTTTCCATGGATACCCGGAACAAAGGAGGACCTCGGGAGGCGCTCAAAGCAATCAGAGAGGCAGCCAAGGTCAAAGGTTAGTGCAGCCATCGTCTAAGTCATTTTAATGGAAAGAAAAGATTATTAGTATAGTGTATTCAGAGTAAAGAGTAACCTGTATTACTAAAATGTAGCAGTAGTAAAGAGTAGGTACAATGAGCCATTTCAGGTTTGGGGGAAATTATAGCCAATGACTACAAAGAGTTTCAAACTGTTTCAAACAAGTAGCAGGTGATTAGTTGATGGTTTCTATGGTGATTTGATTAGTTTATGATTTCTATGGTGATTTGATTTGTTTATGGTTTCTATGGTGATTTCATTAGTTTACGGTTTCTATGGTGATTTCATTAGTTTATGGTTTCTATGGTGGTGAGACAATACTTCAAATCTAGACTGAACCAGAAATGTGCATGGTAAGTAGCCTGGCATGGTAAATCTAACTAAACCCATTTTATCTGATGAGATGAGAACTCATCCAAAAAATAGTGGCACAGCAGATGTTTCAAGATTTATTGGGCCTATTATATTTTATATTTTTGTATTTTTTATTCACATAATTCCAACATAAAATTGGTATTAATGACAACTTCAGTGATTTTAGCCATTACAAACAGCACATGTGTTGAGATGATCATGACAATGACATCCAGATAAATGACATTTGCCAAACACAGAGACTGGTTGGGATGGGTTGGTAGGGGAGCTGGACTGGATGTAGGACTTGAACAACTGACTGGATCACCAGTCAAATATAATGTGAATAAACCTCCTCTGGGTGTGTAGAGTAAAAAGGTCCCAAAATAGAAACTGCAGTCTTAACAAATGCCATACTTTAAAATGTCGAGGAAAACACCCTTACACTCATCAGTATGATGAGCTGTGAAGTACATTCATGTCACTATCGTAGAATGAACAATACAAAGACCTCAAGACTCCTGGAGCTAGATCACTACAGACTGTCAGGGCCGTGTGGCTGAACAAGGCTCGAGTACCCAGAAGTAAAGACAAAAATGTCACTCACTTAGTCGTTTATGCAAAAAGTCAAGGCAGGGGTCATGGGTGTAAATCCAGGGGGGTAAACCGGGGCCTTAACCCCCCCCTTCCACAAAGTTGTCCCTCCCAAAAACCTTTGTAAATACAAGTAGATCATTTTAAATAATAGACAAATTTAAATAAATGCACAACACAAGCTCTACGAAATGGAAAACAATGTGTTTCTTAACTGTTAAAAAATTATGACCCACCACCCTTATTCTTTAAAGTGGTTTGGTCCAGATGCTGTTTTCCAGTGGGCGGGGCCAGCTAGTGGCTAGCTCCATGGAAGATACCAATCCAACTAAAAGTATTCAGTATCTCAGTATTACCTTATGTATCAATATAAATAATCCAAAGAAATCCAAATTTCTGACAGACACAAGCAGAGGCACAAAACAGTTTAGGGAAAAAAGCATAGATCTACATCAGAAAGACGAAATGCTTTACAGCACAGAACCCAACGTCCTTGCCGGCAGCCATCTTGCTACAGGCAAACAGTCTGACCTGATGTAGTAAATGTAAGTGAAGTGGAGTGATCTGAACAAACTTAAGGCTAATGAGGAGAGTGACAACGTTTGATTGACAGCTTTGATTGGCTGTCCAATCAGCCCACAGGACAACATGAGGCAGAGCCAGACGGAAAACATGTCTGTCTGGCTGCTGATTGGACAGGACACACTCAGGCTGGATTGTCATTGCAAAAGTGGTCAATACTTCACAAAATAATTCACAAAATGATGTTTTCTCAGAATTTCCCTTCAGAGTTGAGACTAAATTCTAGTGAAGACTAAAGGTATTCTGAATGAATCTCAGCTCTTTAGAGAGCTCCTAAGGTGAAGCCTGTTAAGAGCAGAGAGGACAGCTTCTAAGAGGCTTAGAGAGTTTCTTAAGAAGAGGAACACTGAATGACAGCGAGCTAATTAAATGCTACAGATCTGATCATTCAGGAATCTAGTTTGTGGATATATATATATATATATATATATATATATATATATATATATATATATATATATATATATATATATATATATATATATATATATATATATATATATATATATATATATATATATATATATACAGCACTAAATGTGGTGATGTCTGTTCCTTCATCACCAGCAGCTTCTCTCTTCTCTGTTTTAACCTGCTGGGTTATTAAACTTTATTAAACTTTTAGTGTGTAGGGAACATTCAGCTCAGTCCAGTAACTCTGGTGGTGTCACTTCAAAACATGTCCCTGTGTCGCACTGAACTAAACAATGGATCCTACCAATAATTCCTGTTACAGAGACCTGATAGATTCATTTAGATTTACATCACTATCAACCTGCTGTCAAAGACTATTAACTAGACATACATACATTGGATTTTATTTTACTAAAATGTGACTAAACAAAACGTTGACTAAAAATGCTTAAAACTAATAAAAGCATTTGACACAAGACTAAAACTAAAAGTACATTGAAAAGCAGATAAAATGAACACTGCAGAATATATACCAAATCTATGTAAGTCATGTATTTACAGTATGATATGCTCATTGTTTTACACCACTAAGAAACTGATTTCAGACTCATTTAATAAAACAATGTTATTAGTGAAGAGATTTGAGATTTAAAGAATATTCACACTCTTGTTGTTTAAATCATATTTTGATTTCTACTGTGCATTTTTGGTACTGACACTGACTATATTTTCAGCTACAAATTCTTCAAATTCCTTCAAAGTTTCTCTCAGATATTCTCTGATAATTTCCCCCCTGACCTGCAGCTCCTTGCTCCTCATCCAGCTACAGAACAAACACCAACTACATTTAGACGTTTAAATTGACTTTCTAGTCTGAACTTTCGACTGGCACGTTCCTCAGGTCGGATTTCCTAATCCGACATGGCTGCTGTGCACATGAGCAGTGTAAAAGCTGCAGTAACAAAGTGTTTATCTGCACATCTGTCTTATTTATGACCAATTAATCAATGGAACAACTTCTATCTGTTGTTCTGTCTTCAGTTGTTAGCAAATCCTGCATAATGCCTTTTTTCAATTTCTATTACTAATAAAATCTACCCTGGCCAGGTTTGTTTTTATTGGTTTTCTGACTTGTTATGCTGACTTCATTCATTCAGTGACAGCATTAGTTCTGGCTACAACCATCTAACACCGGTTAAACACAGATGTTATAAGCCATCCAGCTGATTTAATATTCATTACTATAAGGATAATGTGTTTTTAAAGTGTTGAAATGTGTTATTCTGTTGCAGTGGTGATCTTGTGTATGAGCTCCGTCCTGATTGGTGGAGACGATCAGAAAGAGCTCCTATTGGCTGCTTTGGACATGGGGATGGTGGCGGATGGCTATGTTTTTATTCCGTATGATGCGCTGCTGTATGCAATGCCGTACCAGGTAATTAACATATTTATCAATATATTTATGGATCAATCTTTTCATAAAACTACCTGCAGTTCTTCTCTTAACTTTAATGTGAATCCTTCAGCTTCTGAAAGCAACACTGTGTGTTTAAAGTAGGGTAGCGTGATTTATATTGTGTATATTCAGCACTAGTCCAGTATTATTTATGCTAGGCTTTTTAATAGCCTAGCATAAATAAATTTGGGACAGGAGTTGTAAAAGCAGCAGGAGACTCTTCAACACCACTGGTAACCAGATCACACATTTTACTAGATATTTTACCAGATATTTGTCACACTTTTTACACATTTTAGGGATTTTACCAGACTTTTGTTGTAGATTTTACCAGAGTTTTGTCCGGGAATGTTCTCAGTGATTCAGGTCATCTTTATTTTGTAGAGTTGTAGAAAAAACAGTTTTTCTTTTTGTTTGAAGACATTTCACCTCTCATCCAAGAGGCTTCTTCAGTTCTAGGATTCAATGCAGGAAAACCCAGGTTTTTAAAACTCAGAGTGATTGTGAAACCAATTTGGTTTT
This sequence comes from Lepturacanthus savala, assembly GCA_030544235.1. Lineage (NCBI taxonomy): Eukaryota > Metazoa > Chordata > Actinopteri > Scombriformes > Trichiuridae > Lepturacanthus > Lepturacanthus savala. Next base: position 3,810,154 of record CM060483.1, on the reverse strand, counting down.
ACAATCCCTGAGATTTAAATACCGAATTTCAGCCATAAGCCTCCTCTATATGCCCTGAGTGTAGACTCATGGCTGTGCCTCCACCCATCACACCAGGAAAGAAGAAGAAGAAAGTCCAAATACTGACAGTGTAGTATTCACAAAACAATTTTATCCATAACTCACTTAAAAACATGTCAAAATAGAGTTCCACAGGTGCTGAATGCTGAATTTGAGGCTTCAGTGGTTGCCATGGTAATTGAACAGAAAATTCTGTACTTGACTATTAATGTATTATTGGGGCAATATCCTGAAGTGCAATATCCCAGATACTAGCCAATAATAGCTAATAACTTAATTTTTGGATCATATGGTTTTATATCCTAATCTTTTATAGCTTACAGCAAACACATTCTTTATTAAGCTGAAGGCTTATTTTTTGAATTGTTGTGAATGTGTAAATATGCAACTTCACGGTATTTCTCTGCAATGACAATAAAGGAATTTCCTATTGTTCTATTCACCTGTTCTATTCAACTTCTGTCCTTTTAACTCCTGACATCTGTCAACGAAACACTTTTATGTTTGGTCGTGATTAACCATAAATAATATAAATAAGCAGATTGCTTCTCTTCTTCTCTCTTTTATCCAATCAGGACACAGTATTTCCTCAGCTGACCAATAGCACACAGCTTCGCCATGCATACAGCTCCGTTCTGACGGTTACCATGGCGTCCGACCAAAGTTTCTTTAAAGCTTTTCGTCAGGCTCAGCTGAGCAGAGAGATCCGTTCTGCTGTGGCTGCAACGGAGGTAAAAACACGTCGACAGCACCAGATACACAACAAACACAGAGCACATGTACTAAATAAATCAGCTGCTGTGTTGACTTGATGTGTTACTGAATTCATCGTTTGTTTTTTATTATTCTAATGTCATGTAAAGTGATGACAGTTTGTCCTTATCTTCATCTCCAGGTGTCTCCCATCTTTGGGACCATCTTTAACATGGTGTACTTCGTTGCTAAGGCCGTGGAGGAGCGTCGTCAGGCAGGGGGCGGGCACTGGGTGACAGGCGAGCAGCTTGTCCAATCAGATGGAGGCTTTGACTTCCAGGGCTTCAACCAGGTTAGCAATATTTTAATATGATTAAATTTAGTATAAGGGAAAGGTACACACTTAAATAGAGGAAATCTGGGCAGTGGACTAGGCCTACTTCTGACTACTATAACTTCATTCTTCTAAATATAAACTAGGCTGATGCGTCACATCGACGTGAACCTCCAGGGCTGTGATTGGTCAGTTCATTCATGGTAGTCACCTCCACTAACAGCTTCTCTGTCGCTTCCACTTCAACATTTGTAATAAAATCATTTTCTCTTTGATATCAATGAGCTACAAACACACACAAGCTGTATCCTGGTTGAATGGAGGAGGATTAGGACCATGAAAAAAAAAAGTCTGGTACAAGAAAAAAAAAAAACAAGGAAAAAAAATTCCAGTACAAAACTAATAAATAGTAAATGATACTACAGCATCTTACCTGAAAGGACCTTTGGAGTCCATATTATCCTTCGAGGTCATTGACTTCTCAGGGGATTGGTCTGAAACCGTCCAACATCAAGAAGAAGAAGTGGGTGAATGGGTTTCTGCACACTGACACTCTGGACCTGTCTAACAATTGCTATTTATTAAAAAAAATCCTGTTTAAGGTTTGCTGTTGTTGAAAAGAAAAGAGTGATTAACCCTCGACCACTAGACGACACATTGTCGCTGTTATACTTGTTACCAAAGTAAGTTTATACCATTTTTTTAAGAGTGCAGGGGAGAAGTTTCAATCTGAGTTTTTTTTTTTGGATGCTCCAGGTCCAGTTTTTCTATTTAAGAGGATTGTGTGCATCCATTTGTCTTAAATCACACACACAAACAATCAGTGGTCTGGTTAATAAGACTCCAGAGCCCTGACCAGACTCTCCACAGTGATCTGTGCTCTTCCACCACCCAAACACTGTCTTTAAGCTGCAATGGTGCTGGTTTGATATTCAAAGAACTAAAGAATTATATCCTCTTTTGACTACTGTTTTTTTTCTGACTACTGTAATATCTTCTATATATAGGACCTATATAGAGGATGATCTATTTCAGGGGTTGGTAACCCAAAACGTTCATATTGGGGGGAAAAAAATCTGTCTGGAGCCACAAAAACTAAACTCCTTCTCTAATCCTGATATGAAGGCACCACAGGCTGTAAGTGTATATTATCTATATTAGCCTACTATCAAAATGACTAAGTAGGCTACAAATACATGATGAGCATTCATGATTAAATGTTTATTTTCCTGCAGTCATCCTGGTGATTTCTGGTCATTCTACTAATTTATTCCACATCCAGCTGTTAGTTTACAGCAGCACCTGCCTGGCACCGCGGAGCTGAAACGTCTCAGGCTATGACGTAAATCTACGTTGACAGAAATGTTAAATTTTAATATTTATTATACACATGTTTCTATTTTGATACACTTTTGAAAGAGGTCCAGGGAGCCACTATGGGGGCGCTAAAGTGCCACATGGTATCGGATCGGTGCATCTCTGATCTTGACCTATTTTTGTCTAGGTGTTGTATGGTGGTAGAGAGGGCCGTGGGTTGCAGGCCAGGTATGTGGTGTTGGATTGTGATGGCGACCGACTTGTCCCAACACACTCACTTGCCCCAACACACACAGATGGGACCATCGGAAGCCTAAAACCGTTGAGCCGCTCCTTCACCTTCCCTGGAGGAAAACCCCCGACTTCCAGCTTCTGCTGGTTCAGTCCAGACGAGGCCTGCACTGGAGGTTGGTTCACTGGGAACTTTGTCTGAAGTAGGAAATATTCTGGGAAAAAAATGACTTTTTTATGTCAGAAAACCTTCCTGAAGTGTTAAATAAACCAGCAGATCGTGTGTGTATCCTGATTATTCAGTATCGACAGGAAGTTGTTTTTGTTTTCCTGCAGGTATCGACAGTGTAACGCTATTTTTCATCTTCCTGTTGCTCTGTGCTCTGATTGGAGCTTTTTTCTACTGGATCAGGTTAACACAGACACACACTTCATAAGGAGATTTAAAAGTGTGAGGACGATCAGCAGAAACTATTTATTGATTGATGTGAGCCGGACAGGACTGATCAGAATCTGTTTTTGTCTGAACAGGAAGTTCAAAAGAGCAGCGAACACCACAAAACTCATCCTGACGCTGGACGACATCGTCTTCATCGACACGCAAGTCAGCAAGAAGGTTAGAACTGTTCACTCAGGGGCGGTCCTAGTCTATTTGCTGCCCCCTGTAACTAACACACACACTTATGGACAATAGAGTCTCCAATTTACCTCAGCATGTGTTTGGACTATGGGAGGAACCTGGAGAAAAGCCAGCAGACACAGAGAGAACATGAAATGGGTATTAGACAAACTGTCTTGTTGTTTTTGTAGAAACTGAACGACGAGTCGATCATGAGGAGTCTTCTCGAAATAAAAACTCCAATTCGGTCAATTTGTCGAAGCTACATCCTGACGACACCTCAAAACTCCAACATAGGAATACTGGAGGTATGCCTGTACCTACCTGTGTACCTGTACCTGTGTGTCTGTATACCTCACCTGCATGACATTCTACTTGCTTATGTTGTTACCAGGGTGACTGGGTTTGGCTGAAGAAGATTCCTGTAGACAATACAACATCTGTCAATCAAAGCACCCAGAGTCTTTTTAGCCAGGTATGCTGAATAGTACACATACAGTAGACACATATTCCTTAGATATTGATTATATTATGACAGTATATTGATCATATAGTTACAGTACAATATGTGTTTCCTCTCCAGTTAAGGGAGATGCGACATGAGAACCTGAATCTTTACCTGGGCTTGTTTCTGGACTTGGGGATCTTTGCCATTGTGGTTGAACACTGTCCACGTGGCAGCCTGGCGGATCTGCTGGCTGACAGCGACATGAGGCTGGACTGGATGTTCAAGTCGTCCCTCCTGATGGATCTTATCAAGGTGCTGCTGGCATCACCTCTGTGTGTTAGACATGACCTCTGTGTGTTAGAGATGACCTCTGTGTGTTAGAGATGACCCCTGTGTGTTAGAAATGACCTCTGTGTTAGAGATGACCTCTGTGTGTTAGAGATGACCCCTGTGTGTTAGAGATGACCTCTGTGTTAGAGATGACCTCTGTGTGTTAGAGATGACCCCTGTGTTAGACATGACCTCTGTGTGTTAGAGATGACCTCTGTGTGTTAGAGATGACCCCTGTGTGTTAGAGATGACCTCTGTGTTAGACATGACCTCTGTGTGTTAGAGATGACCTCTGTGTGTTAGAGATGACCTCTGTGTGTTAGAGATGACCTCTGTGTTAGACATGACCTCTGTGTGTTAGAGATGACCCCTGTGTGTTAGAGATGACCTCTGTGTTAGAGATGACCTCTGTGTGTTAGAGATGACCCCTGTGTGTTAGAGATGACCTCTGTGTTAGAGATGACCTCTGTGTGTTAGAGATGACCCCTGTGTGTTAGAGATGACCTCTGTGTTAGAGATGACCTCTGTGTGTTAGAGATGACCCCTGTGTTAGACATGACCTCTGTGTGTTAGAGATGACCTCTCTGTGTTAGAGATGACCCCTGTGTGTTAGAGATGACCTCTGTGTTAGAGATGACCTCTGTGTGTTAGAGATGGCCCCTGTGTTAGACATGACCTCTGTGTGTTAGAGATGACCTCTGTGTGTTAGAGATGACCCCTGTGTGTTAGAGATGACCTCTGTGTTAGACATGACCTCTGTGTGTTAGAGATGACCTCTGTGTTAGAGATGACCTCTGTGTGTTAGAGATGACCTCTGTGTGTTAGAGATGACCTCTGTGTTAGACATGACCTCTGTGTGTTAGAGATGACCTCTGTGTGTTAGAGATGACCTCTGTGTTAGACATGACCTCTGTGTGTTAGAGATGACCTCTGTGTGTTAGAGATGACCCCTGTGTGTTAGAGATGACCTCTGTGTGTTAGAGATGACCTCTGTGTTAGACATGACCTCTGTGTGTTAGAGATGACCTCTGTGTGTTAGAGATGACCCCTGTGTGTTAGAGATGACCTCTGTGTGTTAGAGATGACCTCTGTGTGTTAGAGATACACTTACAATTACACTGTTACAGTTAAATTTTAACAGCGGGGGCAAATCACTTTTTCACACAGAACCATGTAGATTCAGATTTTGTTCTCCCTTAATAATAAAAACCTATATTTAAGAACTGCATTTTGTGTTCACTTGTGTCTTTGACTAACATTTAAATTAGTTAATGATCTGAAATAAGTGTGACAAACATGCAAAGAAAGGTGCGAACACTTTTGCACACTACTTAATGTGTAAGAGATTATCTCAACCCTGCAAAATCTTGACTAAAACGATACCATGGCACCATTTAAAAGTACGAATTTAAATTCCTTATTTTCAATTTGTCTCCATTTCTATGTCTGACATTGATGAAAAGTTTAAATCTGCTTGTTTCTTCTTACTGGTCTGACATTGATCAAATGTTTCAGTCTATATTTATTGATGATTTATCGGTTGCTTTTGGTCTTCCACATCAATAATAGGTTTAAATCTTTGTTCATTGACGATGAATGTTTCTGTCTGTGTTTCAGGGAATAAGATACCTCCATCTACGAGGTTTGAGTCATGGTCGACTTAAGTCCACAAACTGTTTGGTTGACGGACGCTTTGTTCTTAAAATCACGGATTATGGCCTTCCCATGATCCTTCACTCTCAGAACCTCAGCCTCTCTGAAGACCCACAGGGTAATAACTTCAAACCTACCTGTTTGTCTTTCTCACTACTTCTCCGTCTAACTCCCCCTGTCTGTCTGTCTTCTAGAGCTGCTGTGGACAGCTCCAGAACTTTTAAGGACTCCGGTCAGAGGGGGCTCGTTTGCTGGGGATGTCTTCAGTTTCGCCATCATCATACAGGAAGTGATCTCGCGGATGTTGCCTTATGCCATGATGGACATGCCTGCCCATGGTGAGACATGTCGTCTGTTTGAGCACCTGTCTGTCTCTCAGAGATCCTGGAGCATCTGTAGCAGCTCCCTCCTCTCTGTCCACCTAAGGGAGAGAATAATTACCAAACTGGTTCAAATACCACACAGAGCAGTTAAAACACTGCACCTTACAGAGGACAGAGTGGAACAGAGGAAGAAGACATCAGGCTGATCATGGGGAGAAAATAACTTGCTTCATTGGCTTTATTGCTTTATCCACCTGTCTGTCTCTCAGAGATCTTGGAGCGTCTGAAGCAGCCCCCTCCTCTCTGCAGACCGGTAGTTTCTGTGGATGAAGCTCCTACTGAGTGTCTCAATCTGATGAATGAGTGTTGGGATGAAGATCCGAGTAAGAGGCCAAGCTTTGATGACATTTTCAAACAGGTTAGATGAGCTGCGCTGCTGCCACCTCCTGGCTGTTATATATATAAAAAGATCTGTTGTCTCATGAGTAGTGCTGATTCTTTCCAGTTTTCCATGACTTCCTAGATCATTCATCTTAAATTTTGTGTGTTTGCAGTTCCGTGGCATCAACAGAGGGAAGAGGGCAAACATCATCGACTCCATGTTGCGGATGTTGGAGCAGTATAGTGCAAACTTGGAGGATCTGATCAGAGAACGAACTGATGAACTGGAGATTGAGAGAAGCAAGACCGACAAACTGGTCGGACAGCTCCTACCAAAGTAAGACGACCTTTCTTTTAAACGTAATTAGAAACTGCAGCGTTGGCACAGCAGCAACACCTGGTGACTGCCAGCATGACCTCCTTTCTCTTATATCTCTCATATCTGTGACATCAAACAGTAAAATAACAGTTTTATTTTACTAAAGCCTCCTCTAGATTGGGAGATTTTATCAATCTACTGAGTTTATTGCAGCCACACTGTGCGACATGGATCTGATAACCTTTGGTAGGAAATCAAGTTTGATGTATGCAGGCTGTAACTTACTGAATCACAAGCTATGAACAAGTCAATGAAATGTCAGTGCACCAAACGTCTTTTGATCAGTGGAATCTCACTGCATTCTTCATAAGAACAAAAAAAAAGAAAATAAAAGATGAACATAGTCAGCTCCATAGGTGGGATTTCACCTGCTTGGTAATCGCGCTGCTTTTGCCACTCTATCTTGAAAAGACCTTGTTGTGCCCACAAAAGTGATATGCAAAAGGTCTGCTCAGCTGACTGACTGAGCCTGCTGTTTTGTTTTCTTCTTTTCTAAAGTACATATAATATCGTCTAATATCGTCTGGACAGTCGCCATTATTATTAACACTGGTTATTGGTGCCCAGCACTGCCACCTAGAGGGAAGATTGTGTGCTGTGCACCACAACTTAAAAGGTGGTATGAATGGGCCTTAACACTGCACCTTCCCAAAGATATGAGAGACCAAGAGGGTTCTATTCTCCCTTTATCTTCTAGTGGGACCTTCATGTGTGTGCATTCAGGTAGTATCTGCTGTCAGGCTGCTGCAGCTAAATGTTCTCACATACAGTTTCTTCAGAAAATGTACATTCTTTTAAAGAATGAAGGTGGATGTGTGTTTCAGATCAGTGGCTCAGGCTCTGAAGAAAGGGAAACCGGTCCAACCTGAACATTACTCAGACTGCACTTTATACTTCAGTGACATCGTGGGATTCACAACCATCTCAGCTCTCAGTGAACCCATCGAGGTACAAACTGACTTGATATTAACAGATATCCAACATGATCACCGTTTAATGCTTTAATATCAGCTGATATCCAACATGATCACTGTTTAATGCTTTAATATCAACTGATATCCAGCATAATCCGTATACTAAACTGTGTATGCATGTGCATGTATATATGTGTGTGTGTGTGTGTGTGTGTGTGTGTGTGTGTGTGTGTGTGTGTGTGTGTGTGTGTGTGTGTGTGTGTGTGTGTGTGTGTGTAGGTGGTAGACCTGCTGAATGATCTCTACACCACATTTGATGCCATCATTGCGACTCATGATGTCTACAAGGTAGGAACTTTAAAGCTCATCCCAAAAAAGTACTTTGGACATCAAGTTTTGTGTACAGCTTTCTTACTTACAGAATATTCTATCATAATTCTACAATTCATGTCAATTTTTACTCAATTAATAATATATCTTGGTCAGTTTTAATCAACATCGGGCTTCAGTGTGATAAAACACAAACCAGTGAGAATCATCACTGACAATCAGCCAGAATCAAGAGAAATAAAGGAAACTCACCACATTCTTCACATCTTCCCTAAAACTTCCTTGGCAAAGTGTCCATGTTCCTCAATAAATCCCTGTGTGAGTTTCTCCTCCTGTCAGCTGCATTGTTTTTTTTAACTAGCGAGTCTTCATCTTCAAAACGTGCACACTTTTCTGTTTTTTTTTTTTTTACGTTTTGACCGTCTTTAATGTGTATGATCAGTACAAATAGGCTTAAATGTCCCTACTTGAATTTAGGTTATTAAAAATAGTAAAAATAAAAATGTATATATTTTGAGAATATTTTAAATCCCAAATCTTGACCTGACTATGAAAGGGGTTTAGCTGAAAGGGGTGTGTTCAAATAATATCAGTGTCTGCTGTTGACTTTACAAACTCAAAACTATTCTGTACAAACTCTTTTGTTTGTAGGATTTAACAATCCTTTGAATCCCTAAACTAATATGTAGTTGTATGACACAGTTTTTATAACAGCTTCACATCTGTGCAGCATGGAGTCACCAACTAGTCAACACAGCGGTGTATGGCATCAAGGTTCTGACCTTGTCACTGCTACTACTGCTACTACAAGTAGTAGCAGTAGTAGCAGTCTAATGAAGTTAGTATCCATAGGGAAAAAAGAAAGTCCATAGTGGTTCTGAATGCCAGCAGCAGCAACAATGGCAGCAAACAAGCATGTGAGTGAAGTGTCAGTTGAATTTGTCTGTCTGGACTAGCTCGTGTGTCTGGGTTCACGTTTTTATATTTCTATTCCAGGTGGAAACTATCGGAGACGCGTACATGGTGGCTTCAGGTGTGCCGAACAGAAACGGAAACCAACACGCAGCTGAAGTGTCCAACATGTCACTGGACATTCTACATTGCATAGGAGCCTTTAAGATCAAACACATGCCAGAGATTAAAGTGAAGATACGGATCGGACTGCACTCAGGTACACACACATTCATATCATATACACATACACTGTATCACACTGAGGAAGTAACAGCACCTGATGTTCTGAGGCTGTGTGATGTCACTACTTCTATCCTTCTATCCTGTTTATCGAACAATAAGAACAAAGCATCAACATATGGTTATAATACAATTCAATAATGAGATTAAAATATGCAATTCCAATTTAAAAAAATGAAAAAAGGAAACGATAAACATCTGTGTTTGTTCGCACATTATTGTAGTATGTTTTTAGCATGTGGAGAGTGTGTTTTTTGTTTGTTCGCACATGTGTGTGTGTCTATTATTAGGTATTGAATGTGGGTCAGTGACAAATAGTTTGCAAAGATGACAAAGTCAACATTTTTTAAAATAGTTTTATTCAGCATTCATCAGGTCTCTGTAAATGGACATTTAGCGTTTATGTTGGTTTCTTATTTAAATGTTTAGATTTGTATCATTTTTTTTTTTTTACAAATCAGGATTCTAAGTGAATTTTGACACAAAATGTCAATTGATGTAACTGAAGAACTATCTGCTACCAAGTTTTTAGGATTACACCACAGTTTTGTCACTGACCCATATATAAGTAATTAATGTTTATCTGTCTGTCTCCTGTCTGTCTCACCTTAGGCCCGGTTGTGGCAGGTGTGGTGGGTCTAATGATGCCCAGGTATTGTCTGTTTGGAGACACAGTGACGACGGCATCGCTCATGGAATCCAGCGGACTTCGTATGTTAAATAAATAAATCAGTCCAATAATGAAGCAAACTGAGATTCTTTTATATTAGTGAGAAATGTATCATATAAAAATTATATCAAGTAAATTAGGCCACTTTTTGGTAAATCTGGTAATTTCTTTTTTAATGAGCAGTTTCAGGTAAAATGGGCCATCTCATCAGGTAAAATGGACCATCTCGTCAGGTAAAATGGGCCAGTCAAATGACAAAGGGAAATTCAAATTCAGAATTAATTTATCAATTGCTTAGAACCTCATAACTTTTAAAATGCATTAAACAAAATCAGTTAGAACAAGAACAGATCAGTTATGTGTTGTACACACACACTAACACACCTATATATACAAGCTAAGCTAACACTACACAAAAGCTAGTAGCCAGTCATATGTAACAAGCTAAGTTACACAAACACAGTAAAAGTAGTGACTACTTTGAGTTGAACTAATTTCACATGACAATCAACATACTGTCCATGTTTTAGTTGAACCACATGTCATACGTGTTAGTGAGTGACACCATGCTGAAACCATGTGGCCCATTTTATCTTGGGGTGTAAACTGAGCCACCAAGATAAACATATTTTCTCCAAAAATTATGCTAATATATCAAACTAACAGCATTATTTCTGATGGATGTATTGTCTCACCACCATAGAAACCATAAACTAATCAAATCACCATAGAAACTATAAACTAATCAAATCACTAGTCAAACAGTTATGTCAACAGTTTGAAATCCTTTGTAGTCATTGGCTGTAATTTCTGGGACCCCCAAACTTTAAATAACCCATTTACCTGGTGGCCCATTTTATCTGATATCACCCCATTTCTCTTCTTTTGGCATCTGAATGGTGACTGAGTTGAAATCAATAACTAATCAATAATCTTCTTAATTGACTATTGCAGCTTACAGAATCCACATCAGTCTCAGCACAGTGAAGGTCCTGACCAGCCTGAAGCTGGGATACCACATAGATACCAGGAAAGCTCAGGTACATCCAGACACAACATGCTTTATTTCATTTATTTTTATTGATGAAGTTTCATCCAAAGTAGATTATGTGATTATTTGTGTTGCTGAAACATTGTTGTGGTCAGATGACCATCAGCAGCCAATCAGATCAGCTCCTCACAGCTCCGGACAGTCTCTGATCAGCTGATCTGCTTCAGAACCAAGCAGCTTCAGGATTAATCAGTTAAAGTGATGAATTTCAGGATTATTCAGCTTCAGTGATGCCTTGTCAATGTCATGCTTCTCTGTGTGGAAAATAGAAATTAATAATTTTTTTGTTGCAGGTGAAAGGTGCAGAAGACACATATTGGTTGATGGGTCGAGATGGTTTCACTAAACCACTTCCTGTTCCTCCAGACCTTAGTGGAGGGTAAGAACACACACACACACACACTCAGATTCTGCCTGTCTGTCTCTCTGTCAGTCATCTGTCTGACTGACTGACTGCTTGTCTGTCTGACCAGGGCCAGTCACCATGGTATCAGTCTGGATGAGATTCCAGTTGAGAGAAGACAGAAGTTTCTAGACCGGCAGAAGAAGATAAAGAAGTAGAAAATGCCAACACACTCGTAAATGTCTTAATATTTATCAACGCACACACAGATGCATGGACAAACGCCGTCTCCAGGACTGGACTGTGTCTGTTGGACATTTATCGACTGGTGGGATCAATCTTGAAAAGTTAATGATTTTGAATGATTATGAAATCTAAACAGAGGTTTAAACAGACACCAGAAACATCTTGGACAGTGATTTACACTTCCTGTTTTTCTCTGATTGGTCATTAAATCCCAACAACACAATGATATGTAACCAGTCAATTTCTCTCTCATGGATCCGTCATATATTATTATGTGAATAAGTTTATGTAAAGCACATTCCTGACTTCCTGACATTGTCTACAGTGGTGCTTAAGAATTATGTGAATCCTTTCAAATGATCTGCATACACCCTCAAACAGGGCTGCTCCATTATGGAAAACATCACCATCATTATTATTATTTTAGTTAATATTGAAATCACAATTGTTAAAACAATTATAACAATTATTAACAAGTTAAACAATACATGTGTTCAGGATGAATGACTGTGCTTTTGTAGACAATCACAAAGCATATTGCACTTATGTTGCCATATGTTGTTGAGTTTAACTGTCTTAAAAAAATGTAAACAATTAAAAACACATGCTATCAACTAGTTTTATATTCTAGGATTATATATTATAGATTATATATTTAAAATATATCATTCTTTTTTACACCATTATACATTCACAGTATTACAACGGGGCAACAGACTTTATTCCGTATGAACCATGTCATGGCAACAAAACCCCTCAATTTAAAAAGTAACAAATTCTAACTTGTTTATGTTTGAATATGTAACATGGCCTCATGAAGCCAAAATATACATGAAGACTATTTTGATGCTAGTGTTTTACATTTATCACACCTGTGTGTCTACCTTTTTGTTATTAATGTTTGATTTCTGTGGTGGATAAAAGTGGATAAAACTATTTTCACTTTTGAATAACTGAGCCACAGTTTCTGAGAATGTGTTTAAACATTTGGGGAAAAGCTGTAATTCTGAGAAGAAGGTTTCCATTTTATACTGAAACCATTTGATAAATCTTTTAATTATTGTTTATGTAGACTATACATTTTAATCTGAGATATTCATCCAGTCAAATATTCACAAGTATCCATGTTTAGAAATGAGTTTACATTTTTTTCTGATTCATTAGACACTCTATGAAACTATGAATAAACTCTACACACTAACACCAATACCTAACACCAGACCAGATAAACATCATACATCTTGCAAAAACAAACAAAATCTAAACAAAGGTGTATTTCAGCACAATATGAAACTGTTAAAAACTGTATCAGTGCAGTTGTGGTTTGAACATCTTACCAACTGGACTCTGTCAGTCCTCAACATGGTGGTTGATGAGAAAAACTGTTGAAATTGATGTAAAGTCTTGCTGTGAATCTTAAAAATAAAACAGGTGAAACCAAAGCAAAGTCTTACTGTTTCTCTATGTGAAGTCTGCTCAGTTCTAAAGCTGATAAATACATTGTTTACTTTCAAGAATGTAACCCTTTTATTGTTGAATTATTTTATTAAATTATTGTTTATGTAGACAATTTGTTTAAGGATGAGTTTACATTTTTCGGATTCATTAGACACTTATCTTTGAAACTATGAATAAACTCTACACACTAACATTAATATCTAACACCAACCTGGTGTGATTACATATGCACTTCCTCGTTGTTCACGCCCACTGGACAGAATTCACTGTCCAGCAGCGTTCATTGTTGTAGCTGCAGCTGTGTGTGTCAGTATAAATGTCATGAACAACTTAACAGCTGGATCAATCCCTTGTCCAAGAAGTCACGGGTGAAAAAACCTTCATCTTTCATCTCTCCAAACAGCTGGATGTAGTGCTCAATTCCCTCTCTTCTCATGACTCCCCACCGACTTTCAATCAGCTGATTAGCACCACTTCTCCCTGTCAAACAGCTTGACTGGCCTGCTCAGCAGTCTTCATCATTGTGCTGCAAGTACATTTGAATGTCACGCAGGACCACATTCTCAGTCCCCATGTCGGTGCATCAACGTCAGGTACCCACCGAATCTCTCCACGGCTTCTACATAGTAGTCCCCAATAACACTTGGGTCACTATTTGTGAATGCCGCTCTGAGCCACATCACTTTCCTACTAAACCCGTCTATGCACCTGTTTATGTATCTTCCATATGGGCTCAGAGTATCATATGAGTCAACATATCATATGAAATAAGAACCACGGGAGAAGTACTGTCTCCTTCTCAGGTGTCTCCGGTGGCGATACTGGGATGCTTCAGGATCCAGCACACAAAGGATGATGCCCACATCACCCATTTCTTACATATTTAGTGTATTTGTGTGTAGTGTATTTAATGTACATCTACCGATATCTGTGGAACCCTCCTAAAACACAGACACAAAAAGGAGAAGACAAACGGTTAAGTTTTACTCGCGAGGAGAACAGACAGAGATGTGCTCGGTGGTCAATCTCCACGCTGTTCTGAACACACTCTGCCGGGCCTCCTCTCTTTATTTCTTAGGGTGGTCCCTAGTTACATCCAAAATTTGCTCTAAGGAATGGGGTAATAAACAGTAATAACGGTCAACAATTTTTACAACAGTGTAATAGACATTCTTCCTTTATAATCTAGCTCTCGGACACAACACAGTTCAAAAGGTCCTCTTGCTTGAGTCGCCTGCAGCGATTTCCCATCGTTGTAGTCGTCTGCTTGGAATAACTCAGAGCATAGCAAGACATACACACACACTTATATAGACATAGTGTGCAATACAAAGACTAAAAGAATGTAATTGAGTAAACATGGGATAACTTATATAATTATTCTAACATGACCACACTTTAGTAAATTGTGGTCACAAGGTACATAATGGTTGCTGTCCTTGGGACAGGGATAAGCAGTGGGTACACAATGGTTTTGAAGAGATCTGGAGGGTCTTGGTATGACAGGGAATGTAATAAAAAGCAAATAGACCACAGTTAATCCATCATCAAGTTCTCACATTGGCATCACCAAACTTAGAAATTCACCATTAATTAAAGGGTCAAATGAGGTTTAGGGCGACATGGTGGCGCAGGGGTTAGCGCTGTTGCCTCACAGCAAGAAGGTCGCAGGTTCAAGACCGCCTTGCGTCCTGGGTCTGGGACCTTTCTGTGTGGAGTTTGCATGTTCTCCCCGTGTCTGCGTGGGTTTTCACCAGGTTCTCCAGCTTCCTCCCACAGTCCAAAAACATGCTGAGGTTAATTGGCAACTCTAAATTGCGTGTGTGTGCCCCACGATTGGCTGGCGACCATCTGGGGTGTATCCCTGCCTCTCGCCTTAACGTGCTGGGATAGGCTCCAGCAGACCCCTGCGACCCTAATGAGGAATAAGCAGGTATAGAAAATGACTGACTGACTGATGACTGAAATGAGGTTTAGTGGCCTCACTGATGTTTTCTTCTTTTGTGAAGTACATATAATAATATCATCTCCTGGACAGTCACCATTATTATTAACGCTGGTTATTGGCACCCAGCACTGCCACCTAGAGGAAATATTGTGTATTGTGAGCGCCCCGATGTAAAAGATAGACAGAGGTGTAATTGATGTAATTGACACACATAGGGTATGAATAGTTGACCAATGATGAAAAACAGATACAGGGGTTGGACACAATAACGACACCTCCACAATCTAATTCAACTATATAAGTTAGAACAGTGTTAGAGAAGATATTTATGATTTTTGCTTCAATCAACTTGAACTTTTAAAACTAGTGCTGTTTTTTATGTGATGTGCTTGTTAGAAATAAATAAAGGTTGAGAATAAAACTCCAAATTGTGTGGTTTTGGTATTAGTATTATTATTATCATCAGTAGGAGTAGTAGTAGTTATTAATAATAATAATTAACACTATCCATAGTGTTAATATAATCATGACCCAATGATGTGTAGTGTTATGTAAATTCAACACAGTGAGTGTTAAATTTCATCCACTGAAAGTGTTGTTCCAAATCTATCACACTGTAAATGTTATTATTATATTCTCTTTGACACCAGCATCACAACCAGACAAATCATCCACCTCAGAACTGGAGCCTCCTTTAGTGGAAGCAATAAGTAGAGAAGAGGATTGGACCAGGTATGGAGCCTTGGGGGACACCAGAGGACATGAAGCAGAGGAAGAGGATGAAACCAGTTTGAAAGCAGACTGAAAGCTCCAGGACAGCTACTAAATGGACATTTAAAATGAATGATATATAGTCAGGGCTGACATTTAGTCTCTTTACCAGCACTTCCCAACCCTTTCCAGCTCATGGCCCACATGAAAATCTCTAAAATGTTCACAGACCACATCCGACTCCATAAAAATAATACAAAGGCCAAGGTGGTTTGGGGCTCTGCTCTTTAATGATCTGGATTTCTTTCTAGTCTTCTCACTGAGTCCATCAGGAGATGGGCCTTCTTCTCACAGGACTAGATGACTGTGGACACATTCTCTGTCATTCAGTATTTGAAGGTGTTTTCTTTCAGTGCATCATTTGTCCTAGAGAGGAAACCACAAAGTAGTTGTGGTACGATGGAACAGACATCTCTTCAATGGCTGCTCTGTAAGTAGAATCTGCATTTCAATCATTGGGCCTCATTCACCAGCTGTTCTGAGGAAGAAACTCCTTCTTCATCCTCAGCACTCAGGAACCAGACAACAGATTTCTGTCAAAGCAACATCCTTCATCTCCATCTTGTTGTGGTGGTGGAGACAACTAGATGCGTTAATTCGATTAATTAATTACGTCACAATTTAACGCGTTAAAAAATTTAACGCAATTAATTATGAGTATCAACGGTGGCGAGCTCAGGAGTGAAAGTGAACCGGAACTGTCCAGAACTACATACCGTTAAAAGATTCACGACCGGAACGGCGTTCCGTTAAAAAAGGAGAAGAAGCTCCCTGTCAACATCCCCATGTTAAATAAAGAAAACGATGTACTAAAGTCACATTAGTTACATTAATGCTGGAACAATTCCAGTGTGCTCGTTTCAGTGTAATCTGCTGTTTCGGTGTCTGTCTGTGCTGTTTGGCACGGAGCGACAAGTCTGAGCCGAGCCGAACAAATGCGTTTCTGGTTGGCCGATGGACACGTGGTCACGTTATCAGCATCGCTAATTCTGATTGGTTCAAACCACACGTGTTTGCTCTCACCGAGCAAAATTATGTTGGTACAATGCAGCACAGAATATACGACTTCTATTATTCATTTTAGAATTGCTATATTGAGCTTAAGTGACTATTTGAGACTGCCAGATTATCGCTGTATTTGTTTTACATTTCTGAATAATGCACCTGGCCTAACTGGTTTAATGTGCTGGACCTTTAATTTTGGATTTAATTCAGTGGTGACAGTGGTGTTTACTGGTATGAGTCCAGAGATGGAGCAACCAGTAACAGCATCACCATCACTGGTAAGATCAGACTGTTGAGGGAATATTAATGTTTAATGTGTTTTTATGCTAACAATCAGTGACCTATAGTTGAATGTGTTTTGATCCACAGCAATAGCAGACAGTAACATGCAGATGCAGGAAGACAGATGTGTGAGGGCTTAGCAAAAGATTTAAAGCAGAAGTAGCAGAAGTGACCAAGAGTTTGAGTTCAAGCTAAGGCAGCCAGCTGGAATAGAATGTTGTGTCCTCCACTGCACAGCAGTGAAAAGGAACTGAGAGTTTTGTGTGAATCTTTGAAGAGTTTATTTGCTACAGTTTAGAAGCAGAGTGAAGGCTCCCTATTTCCCAGGACCCGATTTTCTGTTTCAACACTGTGAAGTATGATTATTTCAAATCAGCTTCCAAACCTGAAAACAAAAAAAAACGTGTGAATTTAACTACACTGATCTCAGTAATCATATTACTGTATCAATATTAAAAAGAGTAAATGTGTTAATGTTTTATTAATGTTTACTTTTATGGAAAAATCACCACCACATCTCAACCTACAGTTACCTCCACCTGTCCTCCTCCTCCTGTCATGGTGTTGATTGTGTATTTCGCCTCTGGTCTGATTCTACTGGTCCTACTGGTTCTACCGGTTCTACTGATGAAATGGTTTCAGAGGAAGCATAAAGGTCAGACAGACTTGTGTAATTCATATTTTTCTTTTAGGTTCACTTTCAGAACAATTTAATTAGTAAATTGTGTTTTCCTCCATTTACAACAGTTCATAATGTCATATTACTGTTTACATTACTGTTGATGTGCATGTTCCGTTTTCTTGCATCAAAGTGTGAGATCTGGTCAGAATGTGACTTGTGGTGTTATGTCACAGACCTACAGTATATGTATTGTGTTACAGAGATATCTAGTGGAGTGAGCATGTTCAATAATTAGTGTCATAATAATTAGTGTCAACATCCTGCAAGCCTGGCTTTGATTTGATCTGCTGCCATATACCAAGATACAACATTTCCTTGTTTTGCATTATGAATTCTAGCTGTAGATATTCCCAAGTATATTATGTCAAAAAAGTCAAATACCAGTGAGAGATGTTAGAGTTTGTGGTGGTTTCCACCTTATTGAAATAATCTTTTTTTGCTGCTGTTATGAGTAGTATTTGTTTTCCACACTTTAATAAAATTCATGTTGTTAAGTTATTCAATATCAGTGTTTGTAGATTTACTGAGATTTTCTAACGTAGCATTTCAATATCTTGATGAAGCCATAGCAGAGATTCAATGTAAACACTTAGTTTACAATATGTTTACAACCTGAAATGTCCCCACTATGTCCCAAAGACAAACCCCACACACACTGCTCCCTGCTCAGGCTGCTAATTCTTACACATGATACCTTTAAAAGTCCATTAATTTTCTAAAAATGTAAATAATTGTTTTCTTGGTTCTTTCCAGCTGCTGGACTAGAAGTTGGAGATGACATCACAGTCATCACATACAGCAACATTCAGATATTACCTGACCAGCCACAGCCAATCAGAGGGACTAGAGGTAACATGTTGCATTTGTATCTTTGAGGACCAGGTTGGTTTTAAGGGTTTACATTACAAAATGAGGACATTTGGTAACATTGGCATTCAGTGTTTGTAGATTTACTGAGATATTCTAACGTAGCATTTCAATCCCTTGATGAAGCCATAGCAGAGATTCAATGTAAACACTTAGTTAACTCGGTACAACACTTATGGGGACATCACGCCCCCGCATGGCCTGACTGAAAAAAACTCTATTCACTCCTTTACGGCAGGTGACCTGTGGTGATGTATGTGAGGCTCCACCTGCACCATCACAGTCACCCTTCAGTTCTGAGAAACTGGATGTAGACTGGCTCTCTCCTCCACCGGCTCAGAAACTGTTGAGGTTCTCGGGTTTCTTCCACCCTCCTGAACTGATGACTGTGAAGAACAGCCTGTTCACGTTCCCTGATTTTGTCACGGAGCTCCCCTGGACATGGAACAAACCGCTGCCTACCCGTGCCACAGTGCCCGGCTATGGACAGTTTTTGGACATGGATCTATCTTTTATTGTTTGGACATGACAGGCTCACATACGTCACCACAGGTCACCTGCCGTAAAGGTGTGAATAGGCCAAGTGGGGGACGTGATATCTAACACTATATGTGTTGTACCTCGTTCCTCTCCTTCAGGGAACAGAAGTCATATTAATAACATTTCATTACATTATATTTGCTACCTGAAATGTCCCCACTATGTCCCAAAGACAAACCACACACACACTGCTCCCTGCTCAGGCTGCTAATTCTTACACATGATACCTTTAAAAGTCCATTAATTTTCTAAAAATGTAAATAATTGTTTTCTTGGTTCTTTCCAGCTGCTGGACTAGATGTTGGAGGAGATGACATCACAGTCATCACATACAGCAACATTCAGATATCACCTGACCAGCCACAGCCAATCAGAGGGACTAGAGGTAACGTGTTGCATTCATATCTTTGTGAGGACCAGTTTGGTTTTAAGGGTTTACATTACAAAATGAGGACATTTGGTTACAATGGTAATAAAGAGACTTTGTTCTAAAAATGAAAACACTGTGATGTAGGTGTTTGTGGAAAGTGGAGACATTCAAGATTAATGGAAACAGCAATTTTATTCTTCTTTGTTGTGTGGAGTTCCAGACAAGAGTTTGTTCTATTTCTGTTGAGGTCAATGTGTGATGTACTTTGCATGTGAAGCTGTGTTTTTGTACCTGGTGGTGAATCTATTATTCTCTGAAGCTAACAGCTCTGTGGTCGGACAGTTTCTGGTCTATGATGAAGACACTTTGTCCTACACAACTTCTACATAGTTGGTGAATAGGAACATTTCTAATGGGATTAATGCTTACATGAAGTGAACTTACTTTCAGTGGTGGAAAGTCACTTAGTACATTTACTCAAGTATTGTGCTTGAGCATTAAATTGAGGTACTTGTACTTTACTTAAGTATTTCCATGTGATGCTACATTATACTTAATTTCATTAATTTTGTAGTATTAACGTACTTGATATAGTGTATGGGGTCTCACACAGAGCACCAAAATAAATGAAGGTGCTCCAGGTGGGTGAGTTAATTAGCTATCAGAAGGAATTAATAGTTATCAGAAATAGTTATTAATCATTAGGATTTAATTCCTAAAAACTGGACACCACTTTACTTTAACATTTATGACTATGTAAGGGTTAAAAGTCACATTATGACAGTGCGATTTACAAAGGAAGTGTTGACACAGGTTTGAGGTGTGAGTTCCAGACAAGTCGACCAGTGTCATCTCACTCTCTGCATGTGTGGCTTTTAAGGTCAGTTTTGTGTGTTTAAACAGTGCTAGCTTAAAGGGGGTGGGGGGTGAGAACAGGAAACTGCTCTCAAGCACAAACTCCCACAATGCACTGGCTGCCCACCACCATGAACACAGTTCACTAGGCATTAAATGGGTGCAGCTCATATCATGAGAAACACTGCAGTGGGAGTGGCTCAATTACTCAGATCATGTGACTTGATACCAAACATCAGGAATATATTCATCATTTTTATCCAAGTGAAAAATGTCAGCAGTAAATGGACAAAGACACTGGTCATGAGTTAATATTGCTGTATTTTCATGTTTATTATATTTTGGAGGGATTTTCTTTTTGGAAGTATTTAATTTTAAGGATGATTTTACAGTTTCCTATTAAAAACATGATGATTAATCACAACAATTGACACATCTAGTGGTTTTGCTGTTTATCTGTCTCTTTTTGTAAATTGGTAAATTTAGATATATTTTGACACTTTTTGGTAAATCACTTGGGACAATAACACACCAAATATGCTTTTTCCATATATATATTTATGATTAATAATGACTGAATTATGTAATAAAATAATTAATCATTATTTAGGCTCTATCAACTGTTCCACTTGTGAGTGGTTTCAGGAAAATGGTCCATCTAATCAAATAAAATGGGTTTAGTTAGATTTATCATGCCAGGCTACTCACCATGCATGTTTCTGCTTCAGTCTAGATTTGAAGTATTGTCTCATCACCATAGAAACCAGTTTTGTCAACAGTTTAAATCCTTTGTAGTCATTGGCTGTAATTTCTAGAGGGGCTGGGACTCCAAACCTGAAATGGTCCATTTTAGCTGATATCAGCCTACTTGTTAATAGAATATATAGCTGCTCCGAACTTTTCTTCACTGGTTAATAAATGTGCCACGCTCCAACTGATGGTTCAAACGTTTTATTTCAGCAGTTTTCTGTGTTACAAACGCTCTCAGCCACCGTGACCACTGAAATAAAATACACAGTCGCAAATATAAATCAGTAAAACCATCATGTTCCTGTCTATGAATTGTTTAACTGAAACTTACTACATAAAATATTAATACTCTCAAAAAACATAACCTACACACATACAAACACAAGAATATTACTCTCAAATGTCCATACCGTGTACACCTCCAACCAGAATGTTAGGAGTTGCTAGAAGTCCATTTCTTAATATTTCAGTCCTTTGTCTTCACATACACCGACTCAGAAACGAAACTTACTGTTTTCATCAAGTACATCACGTGACCAACTGATTATTTAACTGATACTTACTGCTGATGCGATCAGGTGACGTTATTAATTAAACCATTTCAACAAAATATGCACATAATAAAGAATATACAAAATATGACATGGATATTAAATGTAATATAAAGAAATTCACACATAAAAATACTCATGTTTCTACGTTCGCTACACTGCCACCAAAATTACAAAAGGTTTACTGTCACCATATTCAAAGAAACAAATTTGTAATTTTCCAAAACTTAAATTCAACCGTCACTCATAATTTCAGTGAATATATTGCTAAATTAGGTGACTCATTCTTTTCATTCTTATATTAATGCTGAGCTACTTTGAATAATGTTCAACTAACAACTAATTTTTGGACTGGACGCTCAAGAAATGAAGGTTGTATTTAGCGTTCACCTTTTGGTCCTAACTTAGTTTGGCCTACTTGTACAACTTGGGACAAGTACAACTTTAGCTAGTGGCCACTCATTTCTAGGAGTGTTGTCATCCTTAACAATGATTTCATCTCCAACCTGCACATTACGTCTGGTTGTATGCCACTGCTGACGATTGGTTGAGTTATTGGTTAAGTATTCTCGGCGCCACCTGCTCCAGAACTGTTCTGAGAGATACTGCACTTTACGCTATCTTTTTCTTGCATACAGATCTTCTTGAACAAACTTTCCTGGAGGTGGAAGAGGTACCATAGGCTTCAAAGTAAGCAAGTGATTGGGTGGCAAGGGTTCAGCGCTTTTGGGATCAGAAAGAGTGTTTGTTGTCAGCGGGCAACTGTTGACTATGGACATGGCCTCAAAGAAGAATCTAGTCGTCCTTTAGCTTGAGCTAGGATAGAGCTCATCACACTCCTTGTCGTCCGTATCTGATGCTCCCATATGCCTCCCATATGACTGGCTTCGGGAACATTCATAAGGAAGTCACATTCCTTTCTTGCTAGATAGGTTGCTATTCTTTCCTTGTCAAGTTCCATTAAGCACTTTCCCAACTCATTCTTTGCTCCTAAGAAATTCGTACCATGGCCAGATCTAATTTGTCTGATGGTTCCCCTTATTGCAATAAAGCATCTTAATGCATTTAGAAATGCATCGGTTGTCAGGTCTGACACAGCACTCCAGTTAAGGCATTGGTTAGATCAGGTCCCTTGAGAAGGTGGTCATTCAATGAGGCGCCTTCGTATTTGGCTGAACAGTCGAAGACAACTCTGATTTTCTCTGTTTTTTGTGGGTGGTACACCCCATGGTGTGGTATGTACCAGGTGTTCCCGTTCTTTGGTGTTGCATACACTTCCTCTGCATCACCATCTTTGAAAACATTGACCATGAACTGAACATAGTCCTCCTTGTATTTGGGGTTTTTATCCATCTTCCCTTTTAGATGTTTCAGCCTAACTGTGGCTAGATGTTTGTTGTTAGGCAACTGGGGGCACTCTCTAAAGGGGAGAGGCATCTCCAGATGGCCATTGTCATTATAATGAATTCCCTCATTCAGAATCTGTAGGAACTTGATATCTTCTTGAGAGATTGTTCCGTCACTAGGATTTGTATCCTGAAAATCTCTCTCAAGTGCCTTGATCGCACATGCAGGTGTTATAGGTGGAATTTCCTTTACAGAGATACGATAGCAGAATCCAGCATTGGTTCCTCCACTAGTAGTAGGCATTTTGGCATCAACTACGCTCCACCCAAGGTCTGTTTTCACTGCATATGGCTCATGCTCAACTCCTGATACGACTTCTTTTGGTTTTAGAGCTCTGACACAGTCATAGCCTATTAGCAGTCCAGCAGGACAGTCTAGCATGTATGGTATCTTGTCAGCTATGCTAAGCAAGTGTGTCCATCCCTTGCCTGTTTCCCGGGTTGGAAAGCTGGTCTTCTCCAATGGAATATCTTCTCGAGTGTATGCTGGTGGTAGTTCAATGCATTGACTGTCAAGCCTTCTGAATCACCTGAATCCTTAGCAGGATGACCTTTCTCTTGAGCAACCTTGGTCGTTGTCAGTAGGGTTCTGGCTTGAATGCGTTTCATCTCTGTGCCTGCTTTCTCCTCTGTCCTTTTCAAGGCATGAAGAGATTAAACCGGGTTGCAGGCAATGTGTGCCTCCTCGGCTAAGAAGTTTGAGAACTCTTCAAAACTTGGATATGGCTTGCCATCATCCAATTCCTTGGTGACAAGTCGGTTCCATCGAGCTGTTGCCCAGTCAGGAAGTTTGTGGAGGAGTTTTTGATTCTCCTCACTATCATCCAGAACTTTAAGACCTGATATGTGAGGCATTGCATTTTTGCATGACACAAGAAAATCACTGAACTCTCTTTAGTAATTTTAGTGGGTCCTTTGGTCCAATCTTGCGCCAGCTACTGAGTTTACCTCGAAAGGCTCTTTGCACTATGAATGGGTGGCCATAGCGCTTGTTCAGTGCATCCCAGGCTTGTGTATATGGGTCATTCTGAAATTGCGGATACATTTCAAGTTTAGAGAAAACATTTTTTTTTGGTCTTTTTTCTGTAGTTTTTTTTCAATTCTCAGAGAGAATACTTTAAATTTTACAATTCCAGTATTTGCCAAGCTTAACCATCTAAGATTTGTATTATTTTAAATGCAAATCTAAGAACTAAGAGTACATTTTGTCAACTCTGTAATGGACAAAGTGGGTGAAATATTATTTGTAGTCAAATTCAATTCATGTTAAAATCATGCCTCCCCTGAAAGAACTTTTGTCCCTTTATCCATTTATTAAACTTTTAGTTTACTAGGATAAAGATAATTTTTTTAGGAGTCAAAACATTGAAACATATCTTTGAAAAGTTGCCAAGAGCGCTTACATTTTCTCATTTTATAGCTTTAAAAATTAATCAAATGCATTGACATTTCCTGTAAGGAGAAAGTTAGTCATGACACAGCCTCTGATATATTTGTAGACAATAACATGTTTTTTTAAACAAAACATGGGCAAAAACAGAGTTGACGTGACATGAACAGAGTTGACAACAGAATTGACACACCATGAACTTGAGCCCAAAAACTCCAACATTACAAATTTTTAAACTTTCACAAATATGAAAACATCTCACATTAACTTGTATCAGAACATCTATGAAATTGACAGTTTTAATTGTTCATTTGTTAAAAATAATCCTTAAAACAAAAATATAAAGGCCTATAATTACAATTTGTAGGCCACCATTTTGTTCATCTACAAAAATTAGTTTTGATTATTAATGCAACAATTCAGGGATTCAGTCGTCTGTGTCAATCTCTGAATGCGTTTCCTGTATTTTTGGATAATAGTATTCTTTTCTTTCAGCAAAATATTCAATCTTTTATTTTCTCTGTATAACTTGGAATTATCTTGTTTTATTCTTTTCCGTCCTGATGTCCTTTGTCTGTAATGAGCAAAAAATACAGCATATTATTTACCAAATTAATTTAACATATCTGCAAGTATTTTATTGTTTTTCGTTCATCGTGGAGTATCTAATAATGAAAGAACTACATGTCTAAATCTATAGCAGTTTACTATACTGTAATATTAAACTCATTGACCTGCTGTCACCTAAACTCCTAAGTCCCTGGTTCAGGGTGTGGTTCTGGATCTGGTTCGGGATCTGGTACTGGAACTGGTTCTGGACTCTGCTGTGTTGTTTGAACTGTTCTCTGCTTTCTTGCTCTGCATCTTTGCTGAGCCTCTCTCCAATATTTCCTCTTATGCCTCTGCTCCCCTGCATCCCTTCTCTTCTTCCATCTCTCCCTGTCTTTTCTCAAATTTGCTGCCTTCTTTAGAGGGTCAGCATCTCGCCGTGCCCTGTACTGTCGCTGTCTTTCTGCCGCTGACACCATTTTCATTTACAACATTTTCATGACCTGGAAAGTAATCATAAATCTTACCTTTACAGAATAAAATACCCAGAACTCTAAATATATTCATAAAATAAAGCAAAATGGCTACAAGTGATTGAAATTGTGTGACTCTGTTAGTCATCGTCAAACTCTGTTATCATTAAAATCTTGGCACTTGCAACAGAGTTGACGATAACAGAGTTGATGTTTTCCACCATTTTGTGCCTTTACTCCACGTGCTATCTTAAAGCCAGACAACACATGTCATGAATAAAACCACAATTTTATGAATTTATCACATATATATATATATTTTTTTAAAGGAAGGAGAGATTCATTACAACATCACAAACATTTTTGACGCATAATTAATCTACTCTTGGTGTATTCCGAACATTTTGCACAAAATAATGAAGAGCAAAAGTTAAACATACCATAGTTCCCTCCAAGGAAGTGAAGAAGAGGAAATGACATAATTTGGTGCAGGTCACATGATTTTTTTTTAATGCTGTTGGGTATTTTTATGCAGTTTTGTAACAGAGATAACAGAGTTGATAAGACCCCTAGGACAGATACATTTTATATATTTTTAAATATTAATATTGCCGGCATTATAAAAAAAATGTTCTGTGCAACTAATAATATAAATATTTAGAGATTTAGCATAAAAAATCTGCACATTTTCAGCAATTATGTAATGTTTATTTAAGTCAAACATGTGAATCTCTATGCTGGGACAGGCAAAAATTGATAGTGTGGGAATCATTTAATGAATATTTAACACATCAATTGTGCATAAAATGTACATTAAACATTAGTATGGGTGAAAATACAGTTTATTAAATGATAATATTTGAAGCAGATTCTGTTAAGATTTTTTCAGGGGAAAATAACTTAAGAGTTTTTGGTGGGACACCAAATGTACCCGCAATTTCAGAATGACCCATATGCTTCATCATCACTTCTATAAAAAGTTCCTTCCAGCACAGACAGCGCATCTCCACTTATGTATTTTCTGAGATAAAACAGTCTATGTGCTGGGTTCATACAGGTAGTCTCTATCAACGCTTTAAAGCTGGTCCGCCATTCAGTGAATTTGAGAGGATTACCAGTAAACACGGACGGTTCAGGTGCCGGAAGTCTTGTCGTCATCAGAGGTTCTTTGAAGGCTTGCACTAATGACACTTGATTTCGATTTTTCCTCTGACTGTTTTTCAGAACGAGGAGGGCCTGATGTGCCCTGGGGAATCTGAACGTATGGAGTTCTGTTATGCTGAGATCGGGGCTGACTTGGAGGCAGGGTTATTTCTTTCTTTTCTCCTATTACAGCGTTCCAGCGTTACAGCATTTTCATCTCTTCCGCATACACATCATATTCAGCTTGCATAGGTTCCAGATCCCTTTGGTCTTCCAGCATTTTCAATTTTTCTTGTTGAGCGATCACTTCTTTTCTTGGTGTGGAAAGAAAAGAAGTGATCGCGAAACTGGAAATGAAATGCAGTAGGGAGCAAAGTGGTGCTTAAAAACGGCAGAGGAAGAAGAAAAAACAAGAGTTTAATTCAACTCTTCCCAAAATTGTATCTATATTTGGGAGAATTAATCCAGCAGTTGTTTTTCCTGAGTAGCAGGTAGGCTATAGCCTCTGTAACAGGAGACTAGTTGAGTTAAATAGTTAAATAAGGCTAGCGGTTAGCGTCCATGACCACCTCGATCAGCAGTTCCCAAACTTTTTGAGCCGCGCACCCCCATCTATATCCCTACCTGGTTGACGCACCCCCTATTTCCCACACCTTCCAAAAAACACAACTAAATGTCTGAAGGCAGCATGTTTAATTCTGCTCAACTAGAACACATCATCACATGATCACCAGGAGTAAAAGTGGTTCAAAACTCTTGCTGGAACTCAGTCCGTGTAAAATAATGCTGCGCGCACCGCTCGGTTTCGGGCAATTTTTAGCACAGTTACGGATGTATGTCACTTAGTCAGGCATGTATATATGAAAAAAAACATTTTATCAATATCTGTCAAAGATTTATTAAGCCAAATATCAGTTGACAGTGAGTGATACATCATACTAAGACTCCTCAGACTCTGCCTGCCCCTCCACCTGCTTCTCATCATCCTCTGATTCTGTGGTCGTGAATGTCATTTTGTCATTTTACGAACTTTTGATCTTGTTGTTTCTTCAGCTCCGGCTGAGCTCTTTCACATTTTCTATTAAAATGTTGTATATTCTGCGCTGCATTGTACCAACATCATTTTGGTCGGTGAGAGTAAACACGTGTGGTTTGAACCAATCAGAATTAGCGATGGTGATCACGTGACCACATGTCCATCAGCCAACCAGAAACACATTTGTTCAGCTCGGCTCGCCTCGCGTTGCATAGCAACCAGACACGCGCTCAGACTTGTCGCTCCTTGCCAAATGGCACAGACAGACACCGAAACAGCGTAATTACACTGAAACGAGCCACTGGAATTGTTCCAGCACTCGGATAATGTAACTAATGTGACTTTAGTACATCGTTTTCTTTATTTAACATGGGAGTTTGACTTTTTTAACGGAACGCATCTCCGCAAATCTGCGGAAATGTGAGCGCGACTCCGGTGACTGGACTCGACTGTGTGTCACGTGAAGCAGGAATAACGACGCACCAAAAAAATAAATGAAAAGTTTTAAACGAGCATGTCTAAACAGAGAGAAGATGTATAACAGGATGTTGAATATCCATTCAATGTGACAAATAAAACGTTTATTTAGACGTCTTTATTCTGTCGGAAAATCTCACTTTGAAAAAACTTTATTAAAACACTCCAGGCCGCCATTACATTTTTTAGCTTGCGCACCCCGAGTGGCCGCTCGACCACACTTTGGGAATCCCTGACCTAGATGAAATTGTTGATTCTTTTTTAGTCTGAAAGGAATGAAATTCCACACGTGTTTGCTCTCACCGACCAACATTATGTTGGAACAATGCAGCGCAGAATATACAACATTGTAATAGAAAATGTGAAAGAGCTCAGCAGACAGAGTGGGGAGTCTGAGTATGATGTGTCACTCACTGTCAGCTGATATTTGGCTATCTTTTTTTTTCATATATGCGTGTCTGACATACATCCGTAACTGTGCTACAAATTGCCCGAAACCGATTAAAAACCGTAAAAAAAATCACGAGCGGTGCGCACAGCATTATTTTACACGGACTGAGTTCCAGCAAGAGTTTTTAATCACTTTCACCCCCAGTGATCATTAGATGATGTGTTCTAGTTGAGCAGAATTAAACATGCTGCCTTAAGACATTTAGTTGTGTTTTTTGGAAGGTGTGGGAAATAGGGGGTGCGTCAACCAGGTAGGGATATAGATGGGGGTGCGCGGCTCAAAAAGTTTGGGAACCGCTGCGCTAGAAGAAGATCCCTCATATACAAGCATCCAAAGTTGTAAATGTTGTTGCTCTGTTTCATAGATTCAGTTGCAGTTATTGACGCCTATATTATGTTCAGCTGATGTTCAGTTCAGTTGATGTGAAATTGTTGTGAAATAGAAGTTGTTTCAAGAAATATAGTCTTATATCCCTTTAATCCTTTGTGGGATGTGACACGTACTGAATATGAGCAAAACATGCCTTAAGCAGTGCCACCTCTGTGCTGCATTGTGCCAGTGTAGATCCATGAATACTCTTTTTTATAACGTGATAATTTCACGTTATAACGTGATCATTTCACGTTATAACGTGATACTGAGCCAAATATATTTTAGGGGTTGGCAGCTCTGAGCTTCCGTAGTAATCTTCACGCTACAACGGTCTTTTTTCCTATTCCCTGTTTGCGGTTTGCGATGTCCCGCGACGTTCTCGAGCTTCGCGCCGAGCTGCACACCGGCCACGTGTTCACTATAGCTGCTCCCAACTTTTCTTCACTGGTTAATAAATGTGCCACGCTCCAACTGATGGTTCAAACGTTTTATTTCAGCAGTTTTCTGTCTTACAAACGCTCTCAGCCACCGTGAACACTGAAATAAAATACACAGTGGCAAATATAAATCAGTAAAACCGTCACGTTCCCGTCTATGAATTGTTTAACTGAAACTTACTACATAAAATATTAATACTCTCAAAAAACATAACCTACACTCATACAAACACAAGAATATTACTCTCAAATGTCCATACCGTGTACACCTCCAACCAGAATGTTAGGAGTTGCTAGAAGTCCATTTCTTAATATTTCAGTCCTTTGTCTTCACACACACCGACTCAGAAACGAAACTTACTGTTTTCATCAAGTACATCACGTGACCAACTGATTACTTAACTGCTGATGCGATCAGGTGACGTTATTAATTAAACAATTTCAACAAAATATGCACATAATAATCAAAGAATATACAAAATATGACATGGATATTAAATGTAATAGAAAGAAATTCACACATAAAAATACTCACGTTTCTACGTTCGCTACAGAATATAAGTATAAGTAAGCTTCAGTTCTTATCCAGTTCTTTGTGTCACATTCTCTATTCCTCTCTGCAGACACACACTTCCATCCCCAGCTCTCTGCATTTCTTCTCCCTGGTGATGGTCGTTCTTCTTCTAAGTGACGGGCAAACATCTGGCGACATCTGCTGGGCAGCTGTTGAAATGCAGAACTCAGACACCTCCTGATCACTGCCCTCATTATCTGCTGAGCTGCAGTCAACCATATTATTGGCTGCATGTTCCAATAAACAATAAATACATTTAATATATTGTCTGTTTCAGTTATTCAGAACCACTGGTTCTAGTGAGTCTGGATGTTATTCTTCAGTCTTTTGTGTACTTTTAAAGTTTAAATGCCTGTTTAAATGGAAGCTACACAAATAAGCTCTAATTTTGTAGTAATATGTATAATATATTTCCAATGATTTGGTATTTACTTAGTTATATTACTTTCATCAGTTTCTATAACCTCTTAATTATATCACAGCCTGGCTCTTACAGCCATGACAAGGAGGGAGATACACCATTGTCAGTCAGTCATTTTCTATACCTGCTTATTCCTCATTAGGGTCGCAGGGGTCTGCTGGAGCCAATCCCAGCATGTTACGGCGAGAGGCAGGGATACACCCCAGATGGTCGCCAGCCAATCGTGGGGCACACACACCCTTCACTCACACACTCACACCTATGGGCAATTTAGAGTTGCCAATTAAACTGAGCATGTTTTTGGACTGTGGGAGGAAGCCGGAGTACCCGGTGAAAATCCACGCAGACACGGGGAGAACATGCAAACTCCACACAGAAAGGTCCCAGACCCCGGAGGTCTTGAACCTGCAACCTTCTTGCTGTGAGGCAACAGCGCTAACCCCTGCGCCACCGTGCCGCCCGCATACACCATTGTGAGAATTTTAAAAAGTAGTTTATTTAACAAAAATACCTAAAATATATTGAACCCAAGATCACCAAAGCATGAGGTGTGGATATCAGTAAAATAAGCATGAGTTATATGTTGGATAGTGAAAGGTGAATGTTGTAAAATGCACAGACTAATCAGGCATTCAGCAAAAGAACATCAGGCTGCCACATCACCAGCAGTTCCTGCAGAGAGAGAAGCAGATGTAACCAGGGTTGAAATGTACCTTTATTTTCATTTTGAAATCTCACCAAAATCCTGATTTTATACTAAAGGAAATAAGTTTTATTTATTTTCAGTCTTATTTTGTAGTTTGGTCGAGAGACATTAAATAGGTACTGTTTCTTTAAGAGTTTGCCGTCAATGTGACGCAGATACCTGGCCGCTCTCAGTCTGAGCTGTGCCCACTGAGAGCAGGTATGTTATGGTTTCTTTCGTCATGCTAACACTTTATTTCGGGGCTAAAGATGCTACAAACATGATTAAAATACTTGTATGGATGTTAAATGAAGACAGTGATAAGTCTGTAGTGTGTTTCGCTAGAACTTTATTTTCGTAGGTTTTGTGCGGCACACGTGTTTTGTTTTCGTAGCTGCTTTCACGTTACATTCACATGCTGTGTGTATGTGTCTGTATGTGTGCTTGCTAACAGGGGCCTGCTGTGTCTCATGTGAAACACCATGTCACAGTTCTGTTTCATTTTGCTCATCATGCAGGTATGAGAACATTGTTGGTTATTTGCAAAGTTGAATTTACTGTTCCTATCTTGTATTTCACTGGTTGGTTTTTGATTGAATTTAAACCCATGCAGGCGCAATTTAATGCATTTTATTTAATTTATTTTCATGATTTTATTGAATGCATTTTATTTTGTAAATGTTATTTTATAATATTTATATATAGATTTATATTTTATATTTATAATGTCAGTCTGAGCTGTGCCCACTGAGAGCAGGGGCCTGCTGTGTCTCATGTGAAACACCATGTCACAGTTCTGTTTCATTTTGCTCATCATGCAGATCTGACCATAGTCCTGTTGAATAAACAGCCGGTGGATGTCAAGACCTGAGTCCCTCGTCTATCACATTCTACATCAAGAACACAACGCAGAATACAGAATACAGAGAAGTTTTACGGATGTGCAGCATAGACATTAACAGAGAAGCCACACCCGTTACACAGACAAGGTGAGCAGAGCAGGGAGAAGAGCAGGAAGAGTGATCAGCAGGTCTGGCTTTTATAGGCTGGTAGACACCAGGTCCACGTTTCACCATTTCAGACACTGATTGGTCACATGCTGCTGATAGGGCAGGGCAGAGGCAATGCTACACCCAACCACAGGTGTCATCATAATTCAGCATTAGGGTCATCAGGGTGAGCATCAGGTTTACTATTCATGTAAAAACTGGGCATCAAGTTCACTTAAGTCACAACTTCACAAGTTCTATTTTTCAAATGATTGGCCTGTGAATAATGCTTGCTGCTGATAGTAATAATAATAATAATAATAATAGTAATAATAATAATAATAATATAACCCAGAACTGGTCTGTGTCTCTGTCTATAGACAAAGGGGAAGTAACAAGGATCTGCTCAGCTAGACAAACATTGATTTAAATGACATTTAGTGAAAAAAGTAAATAAAAACAGCAACAAACACAACAAGCTAAATAATACAGAAAATACTACTACTACTACTACTAATAATAATAATAATAATACTAATAATAAATAAATAAATAAATAAAGAAATAAATAAAGTTAAATTGCCCATAGGTGTGAGTGTGTGAGTGAATGGTGTGTGTGCTCCATGATAGGCTGCTACCTGTCTGGGTGGATCCTGCCTCTCACCTGTAATTGGCTCCAGCAGACCATGTGACCATGTGAGGAATAAGTAGGTGACTGACTGATATTACGACGGTGGCGCAGGGGTTAGCGCTGTTGCCTCACAGCAAGAAGGTCGCAGGTTCAAGACCTCCTTGGTCCTGGGTCTGGGACCTTTCTGTGTGGAGTTTGCATGTTCTCCCCGTGTCTGCGTGGGTTTTCACCAGGTTCTCCAGCTTCCTCCTACAGTCCAAAAACATGCTGAGGTTAATTGGAGACTCTAAATTGCCCGTAGGTGTGAGTGTGTGAGTGAATGGTGTGTGTGCCCCATGATTGGCTGGTGACCATCTGGGGTGTATCCGTGCCTCTTGCAGTAACGATTGGCTCCAGCAGACCATGTGACCCTAATGAGGAATAAGCAGGTATAGAAAATGACTGACTGACTGACTGATAATAATGATAATAAAAGTTTTATTTTGAAGTTGTTACACCTGATTTACACTTCCTGCCTGTCGTCATCATGTTTATATCAATAAGATTCAAAACATGAAAAAAGGAATCTGCAGAAACCAAAATCTGAACGTTTTTCAATCTGTTCTTTTTTATTATTTTGTTTTGAAACAAAAAACAATAACAGAAGTACTTCTGATATTTAGTTTTATTTTGAACAGGAAATATCAAACTGACAAAGGTACATGGACCACACAATGTTCCATTTAGTTTACACTGATTACTTTGTAAATAAAGTTTTTGAGTAACATGTGCTGCCTCCTAAATGTTGTACAAGAATAAATAATAAATAATGCTAACTTCTACTTTAGAACTCCAAGTTATTTAATCCTTACTAGCTAGAGGAGATAACTGGTTATATTTTATAAAGTGAATTATTAACCAGTTCCACACTGATAGTTGTGTATAATTCATGAGACTGAATCAGAGGATTGGTTCAGTATTCTGGCACCATGCCATAGGAGTATCCTTCATTTTTATGGATGGAGTAAAACCCAAAAGAACCTTATTGGTAAATGGAAAACCTGTGACTTTTCTGAAAAAGAAATTGAAGAGAAAAAAAAGGGTGCAAAATTTTAAAAATGACATCTATGCATGACCCAACAATAAACCTATCCTACCAAACCTATATAAATGGGCAGCAATATTGAGCCATGGTGTTACACATGACTCAACAGGAGGGATGGTAGGACAGGTACACCAACAATATACAACATATGGATTTAACTCTTATGCAAAAATCTTTTGTAGAGTGTGTTTGACATGCGCTAAACACAATTAAATATTAATTTCAAATTATACATATGGATTTTAGAGAGTTAAACCAAAGTGAAGGTAAGAAGTATTGTTTGGTCATAATAGATGCTTTTTCAAATGGATTGAACTCTTTCCTACTAAACATCCAGATGCATTGACGGTGGCAAAAGTGCTTTGTGAAGACATTATTTCCAGATATGGAATTCCTGAGAAAATTTATAGTGTGTAATGTATAGTGTATAATGAAGCTCATTTTGTCAATCAGGTTGTGAAGAAAATTAAAATAATGTTTCATATTGATTTGAAAAATCACTGTGCTTACCACCCTCAAAGCGCTGGGTTAGTAGAAAGAATGAATAAAAGAAAAAAAATAGATTCAAACGTGTATTGAGTAAACAGGAAGGCCATGGACACAATATGTAGATTTGGTGAAACTATATACAAATATCACATCAGAGTCACCACTGATGACAAACAAATATGTTCAATTCATGACAATAACCCTACTTATATGGATGCAATTGGTGTGCCATGCAGGGTTCTTGATAAATACAAATTGGCTAATGAGATAGCAGGAGGATTTGAGTCCTTTCTTTAGTGGTGGTATACGATTAACAAAAACGCAGATAGAATCACTTATATCCAATACAAACTGGACACAGAGTGGGTTTGAGGCAGTTTACAATCAGTTATCAGCAAACTCCCTTATGGCGTTCGAGGACAGAACAGCCGTCGATATGATGTTGGCAGAGAAGGGAGGGGTTTGTTCAATGTTTGGAGAAGAGTGTTGAACTTTTATCCCTAACACAGCTGATGATGGAAGCCTCAACAAAGCTATAGAGGGACTTAGGACTCTCGACAGCAAGATGAAGGAGCACTCTGGGGTTGATACATCCATGTGGGATTCATGGATGAATGTATTTGGCAAGTATAGGGCCTAAACGGCCTCAGTTCTAGTCTCAATTGCAGTCTTTGCTGCGATTCTGACTTTGTGTGAATATAGTTGTATACTGTCTGCGTTCTCTTGTTAACTGTTTGATCACAACAGCTATCTCACCAATGGAAGACCATGTGGCCCAAATGTATGAATGTATGTATGTATGTATGTAATGATGATGATGGTAAAGATGGTGAGACAGGGTGTGTGAGCAGAGACGTTTACGTGGGAAGCGGCCTGAGGATGTGGAATGTCTTTGTTGAATAACTTTTATCTATGATTTTAGCCAGATGCAGCCAATAGGTCAAGGAGACCAATAAATTGTATTCTGTAACATTACTTATCAGACTGCAGCATGTGTGTGTGTTGCCCCCTCCCTTGAGATCAGAGCCGGCCCTCCCCAGTGGGCGAGCAGGGCCGCCGCCCAGGGCCCCAAGTTGCCAGAGAGGCCCCGGCAGGCCGCCCTCCAAACAAATACATTTTTTTTTTTACCGATTCTCCTTAATTTACTTGTTATCGTCTACTGACCTGGCAACCCACTCACACTCACTGGGGGTGCCAGGTAGCTGCTAGTGCTGCAGTCTAAACGTTAGACCGCGGCTTGCCCCCCTCCCCCCGACTCCACTTGCAATGCACATGGCCTCACGCCTGCACCAGTGAATGAGCTGCCGTGGCTCACGGCCCGTGAGCATCATGCCTAAAAGGCTTTACCCTTCCGGCGCAGAAAAAAAGAAAAAGAAAAAAGCGTTTTCTTTTTGCGGCATGAGGCGGACGTAGTAGAGAACATGAAAACGTTAAGGGGGAAGTGTGGGTGTGGATTGTGTATAAAAGAACAGGTATGTGCTTTATGCAGAACATTGCTGTTTTAACAACCCTGAAAACGGCAAAGAGACACTCTTATGAAGCTCAGTTTAAACTGAAGGCGGAGGAACATTTGAACGAGAAAATTTAAAATTAACGAGTCGATGGTTCGTAAGTGGAGGAAGCTGGAAAACGAGCTGCGACAGGTGAAGAAGACGCAGCTGAGTTTCTGCGGAAATAAAGCGAGGTGGCCAGAGTTGGAGGAAAGACTCGAGCAGTGGATCATCGAGCAAAGAACGAGTGGGAGGTCGTTTCGACGATTACTATTGGGCTAAAGGCAGTAACGCTAGTGGAGGAAATGAAAATCAAACATTTCCAAGGAGGTCCGTCTTGTTGCTTAGTATTGTTGTAACTAATACTTAAATAAAGCACAACCAAACTCAGTTTTGCGTCCGATCTATTTTGAAATACGCACACTTGTCTGCTTGTGTGTGTGTGTTGTTGTAAGGCGGACGTACGTAGTAGAAGATATGTATATAAAACCCGCACCCTATCATAAGGTGCGCCTTATGTGTGGTCGTGAAAATACGGTAAGCTAAAGACTTAAGCTAAGCTTTAGCAACTTTAGCCTAAAGTTGTGTGTGTGTGTGTGTGTTTTGATAGAAGATGGACATTTTGCATGCTGTGTGTTGTTGATGAAACCCAGGGTTGCCAACTCACGGTTCTGGCGTGACAGTCACGCTTTCGGCCTCAATCTCACGCTCAAGCAATAAATGTCACGCTAAATTTGCCATTCTTCATTATTCATTTGTGGTCTTAGGTTCTTAACTCATGATTGGACCAGAGACAGTAAAAAAGGCTCTAGTTGGTTATCTTGTTAGAATTTAATTCTAAAAATTCTAACAGTTATGTTAGTTAGAATGTTTGGGGAGAAATCTCACTCCAGGAAAATGACCAAAGTTGGCAACCCTGTGAAACCTCACATCTAACTCGTAAAATATTCACTTTGTCAGAAGGTGCAATCCTGAGATTTTTGGGTGATGGCACCAGTGGATATGATATAGAGGATGATGTTGCGGGTAGGTTAACTGTCTATTGTTTGCAAAATAATAATTTATTTGTTTCCAACGGATTGATTTATTAAATTAGTTAAGTATCTCTGATCTCTGTCTGGATTGCTCTCTGGAAGTCTGTCTATGTTGCCATGGTAAATGAATATGGTAATATGTCATTGTTTACAAATTGATCGTATGTATGATTTAGGTAAGATGATTAAAGAAATAGTTCACCCCCCCCCCCCCCAAAAAAAATGGCTTTTTTCTATTGATTACTCACTACTATATATATATATATATATATATATATATATATATATATATATATATATATATATATATGGTGGCGGCATTCTTAAGACAATAATTGGATTTCGATAAATTTGCCCCATTTATTCCGGATATTTGGGTCTCCATCTGCAACGAATGGGGTAAATTTACTGTTATAACTGTTATGTCTTAAGAATACTTCAACAAAAACAAACAAAAAAGTCTCCATGGGGTGAGCAGTCAATTGAAAAAAAAAGTCATTTTGGGGCTGGTGAAGACAATGCTTTTTCATACCAGGCCCATCATCACACCATGCTGACGCTGACCCTGGACCCACATCCTCAACCGCTATAGCAGCTAGAGATGACAATGCTGCAACTCCTTGTTCACGACCGGTTACAGAGGATGCCCCCATAGCGGATAATGTTGCTGGTAAGTTAACTGTCCATTCATTGCCATGGTAAATAGATTTTATGTCTTTTGTTTACAACAAATTGACCTTATGTATCATTTAGGTAAGATGATTAATAAAATGCTGTTTTTTTAATACCAGCCCCGTCATCACACCACACTGACGGGGAGGACCCAACATCCTTGAATGCTTTGGCAGCTGGACATGAAGGGACTGCTACTGCTGGCTCGGCCCCAGGTACAGAGGTACCGGGTACCACCACAAGCCATAATGTTGCTGGTAAGTTAACTGTATTTATTTTTGGTAAATAAATAAATGTATTTGTTTACAACAAATTGAATATAGGATCATGATTAAGACAATGCTTTAAAAGTATAGATTTCAGAATTTAAAAAGTGCACTTGGAAAGTTTCCTGTTTGGTGACATAATGTGTTTATCGGTGTTGGAAAATGTAATTGTGTGTACACAACCAATTTACTCTACAGTTCCCATGGAAACTGCTGATGAAGACCAACCAACACCTTTCTGTTCTGGGACTTCTGCTGCACCTCCACAAATTGACCCTGGTCATTGGCCATCAAAACTGTCCGATACAGTGAGGACAGACTTGGTTTCCAGAGGTCCTCTGCTGGTAGACAGAGACTTTGAATTCCCCAGGTCACATTTAAATAGAAGCTTTCACTACCACTACATGTTTAGAAATCTTGCAAATGGTGAGAAAGTTAGACGTTTTCTACCTTTTCTACCTCATTGTCTTGTTACTTCTGTTTGGAAGTGAATGTATACTGTTGGATTTCACTGGCACCTAGCAAGTTAAATTGTCAAAGCAAAAGGAAAGCACCCGAAATTGCAGGGATGCACTTTAATGTTTTTTTTTTCTTTTTTGCACTATTATTTGTTTTGCACTTGTTACATTCCGTTGGAAGTGAATGTGTACTGTTGGGTGATACTCTAGAAATTTGCTGGCACTATCTTGATAGAACTAACTTGTTTTTGTAAAAAAAAAAAATTCAAATATCAAACTACAATCTTTTGTCGAATGATTTATTTCAGTACAGCATGTTTGGCGTGCTGCCTGTACAAACTGTTAATATAACTTTTTAAAACATAAGGGTTATCATTGCAAATGGTAGCTGGGCTGGTTCTAATCCTTCATTGTCAATCCACTGGGCTGCGTTAGGTAGGCCCCCAATCCAGTATCCTGCCCAGGGCCACCAAATTAATAGAGGCCCTGCGTACTAAGGTCCCAGAATGGGAAGCTATGCTTTTTGTCATTGAATCAACACACACTTTCATGTTTCACGGCAAACTCACTTTTAAGGGAAACTTTTTCCGAATCATGATCAGGCTACACTCACTACACAAAATAGCCTATAGACATTTCCAGGCGGGGAATTTTTACTTTTTCCACTTCCTATAGCTGTATGTGTGAAGTTTATCAATACATTCACAAGAGTAAAATGGCGGTAATTGGTGATATATCGATCATTCTGATCGTTTTTTTTTCGTTTTTTTTCTTTTTTTTTTCATCGCTTCTCAAGTAGTGAACATGATTAAATCTGATTGAACCAAGACGAATCAGCTGTTCTGCAACCAACAACTCTGAGTTGTCCATCTCAGCACCCTGGACAGAGAGAGAGAGAGAGAGAGAGAGAGAGAGAGAGGGAGAGAGAGAGAGAGAGAGAGAGAGGGAGAGATGGACAGAGAAAGAGAGAGAGTATGACGGGGGAGATAGAAAGATTGCGCTTCTATCGTGAGCTTCCAGATCCCAACGTAGATCTCCACGCATTTCAGTTTTGTTCAGGGCCACGTATATACAGATATAACTTTGGAGGGGCATAAAACCCCGTGTCCCGCACACAGATGGTCCGATTCCATCAATAACATACACATTGGAACCAAGGCTGCAGCGAAAGAAATGAATAGCACAACATGAAAGTCGACTTTTCTGGCGTAAAATAGGCAGAAAGAAGCAGCCGGGGGACGTTTAAACTACAGTGTTGTGATGTTACTTATGGAACGTGTAAGTCAAACAGTAGTCATACTGATTTAATAAAAGCACAAGTGTTGTGCGGAAAAAAGGGGCAGCGGCTGCTCAAGCCGCCCTAAGGCAGTCAGGTATCGTGCCCAATGACACCTGGACGTGTCCTCCCACGAAAGCATACAGAGCGCCGGGCCCTGGAATCGAACCGGCGATCTCAGGATCGCGGAGCCAGCTGCAATGGCTACCCTGGCTACCTTGACGTGACGTCAAGGGGAGGCGTTTTCTTGGTTTAAAATAAAACATACTGAAGATCTCCTGGAAACAGGGCGAAGGTTTAGCTCGTGAGGTAACAAGTGACTCGGCAACCCGAAGGTCGCCGGTTCGGTTCCCCCCTCGGGCAAACCTCGAGGCGTCCTTGGGCAAGACGCTGAACCCTCAACCGCTCCTTAGCTCGTGTCTCAGGCTGGTGACCTGAATTACTGGGGCTTCCGTTGACAGGCTAGCCTGCTGTGGATGTCTCACGTACTAAGGTCCCAGAATGGGAAGCTATGCTTTTTGTCATTGAATCAACACACACGGCATGTTTCACGGCAAACTCACTTTTAAGGTAAACTTTTTCCGAATCATGATCAGGCTACACCCACTACACAAAATAGCCTATAGACATTTCCAGGCGGGGAATTTTTACTTTTTCCACTTCCTATAGCTGTATGTGTGAAGTTTATCAATACATTCACTAGAGTAAAATGGCGGTAATTGGTGATATATCGATCATTCTGATCGTTTTGTTTTTCTTTTTTTTTCTTTTTTTTTTCATCGCTTCTCAAGTAGTGAACATGATTAAATCTGATTGAACCAAGACGAATCAGCTATTCTGCAACCAACAACTCTGAGTTGTCCATCTCAGCACCCTGGACAGAGAGAGAGAGAGAGAGAGAGAGAGAGAGAGGGAGAGAGAGAGAGAGAGAGAGAGAGAGAGAGAGATGGACAGAGAAAGAGAGAGAGTATGACGGGGGAGATAGAAAGATTGCGCTTCTATCGTGAGCTTCCAGATCCCAACGTAGATCTCCACGCATTTCAGTTTTGTTCAGGGCCACGTATATACAGATATAACTTTGGAGGGGCAAAAAACCCCGTGTCCCGCACACAGATGGTCCGATTCCGTCAATAACATACACATTGGAACCAAGGCTGCAGCGAAAGAAATGAATAGCACAACATGAAAGTCGACTTTTCTGGCGTAAAATAGGCAGAAAGAAGCAGCCGGCGGGCGTTTAAACTACAGTGTTGTGATGTTACTTATGGAACGTGTAAGTCAAACAGTAGTCATACTGATTTAATAAAAGCACAAGTGTTGTGCGGAAAAAAGGGGCAGCGGCTGCTCAAGCCGCCCTAAGGCAGTCAGGTATCGTGCCCAATGACACCTGGACGTGTCCTCCCACGAAAGCATACAGAGCGCCGGGCCCTGGAATCGAACCGGCGATCTCAGGATCGCGGAGCCAGCTGCAATGGCTACCCTGGCTACCTTGACGTGACGTCAAGGGGAGGCGTTTTCTTGGTTTAAAATAAAACATACTGAAGATCTCCTGGAAACAGGGCGAAGGTTTAGCTCGTGAGGTAACAAGTGACTCGGCAACCCGAAGGTCGCCGGTTCGGTTCCCCCCTCGGGCAAACCTCGAGGCGTCCTTGGGCAAGACGCTGAACCCTCAACCGCTCCTTAGCTCGTGTCTCAGGCTGGTGACCTGACTTACTGGGGCTTCCGTTGACAGGCTAGCCTGCTGTGGATGTCTCACGTACTAAGGTCCCAGAATGGGAAGCTATGCTTTTTGTCATTGAATGTCATGTCATGTTTCACGGCAAACTCACTTTTAAGGGAAACTTTTTCCGAATCATGATCAGGCTACACTCACTACACAAAATAGCCTATAGACATTTCCAGGCGGGGAATTTTTACTTTTTCCACTTCCTATAGCTGTATGTGTGACGTTTATCAATACATTCACTAGAGTAAAATGGCGGTAATTGGTGATATATCGATCATTCTGATCGTTTTGTTTTTCTTTTTTTTTCTTTTTTTTTTCATCGCTTCTCAAGTAGTGAACATGATTAAATCTGATTGAACCAAGACGAATCAGCTGTTCTGCAACCAACAACTCTGAGTTGTCCATCTCAGCACCCTGGACAGAGAGAGAGAGAGAGAGAGAGAGAGGGAGAGAGAGAGAGAGAGAGAGAGAGAGAGAGAGAGAGAGAGAGAGAGATGGACAGAGAAAGAGAGAGAGCATGACGGGGGAGATAGAAAGATTGCGCTTCTATCGTGAGCTTCCAGATCCCAACGTAGATCTCCACGCATTTCAGTTTTGTTCAGGGCCACGTATATACAGATATAACTTTGGAGGGGCAAAAAACCCCGTGTCCCGCACACAGATGGTCCGATTCCGTCAATAACATACACATTGGAACCAAGGCTGCAGCGAAAGAAATGAATAGCACAACATGAAAGTCGACTTTTCTGGCGTAAAATAGGCAGAAAGAAGCAGCCGGCGGGCGTTTAAACTACAGTGTTGTGATGTTACTTATGGAACGTGTAAGTCAAACAGTAGTCATACTGATTTAATAAAAGCACAAGTGTTGTGCGGAAAAAAGGGGCAGCGGCTGCTCAAGCCGCCCTAAGGCAGTCAGGTATCGTGCCCAATGACACCTGGACGTGTCCTCCCACGAAAGCATACAGAGCGCCGGGCCCTGGAATCGAACCGGCGATCTCAGGATCGCGGAGCCAGCTGCAATGGCTACCCTGGCTACCTTGACGTGACGTCAAGGGGAGGCGTTTCCTTGGTTTAAAATAAAACATACTGAAGATCTCCTGGAAACAGGGCGAAGGTTTAGCTTGTGAGGTAACAAGTGACTCGGCAACCCGAAGGTCGCCGGTTCGGTTCCCCCCTCGGGCAAACCTCGAGGCGTCCTTGGGCAAGACGCTGAACCCTCAACCGCTCCTTAGCTCGTGTCTCAGGCTGGTGACCTGACTTACTGGGGCTTCCGTTGACAGGCTAGCCTGCTGTGGTTGTCTCACGTACTAAGGTCCCAGAATGGGAAGCTATGCTTTTTGTCATTGAATCAACACACACTTTCATGTTTCACGGCAAACTCACTTTTAAGGGAAACTTTTTCCGAATCATGATCAGGCTACACCCACTACACAAAATAGCCTATAGACATTTCCAGGCGGGGAATTTTTACTTTTTCCACTTCCTATAGCTGTATGTGTGAAGTTTATCAATACATTCACTAGAGTAAAATGGCGGTAATTGGTGATATATCGATCATTCTGATCGTTTTTTTTTCTTTTTTTTTCTTTTTTTTCATCGCTTCTCAAGTAGTGAACATGATTAAATCTGATTGAACCAAGACGAATCAGCTGTTCTGCAACCAACAACTCTGAGTTGTCCATCTCAGCACCCTGGACAGAGAGAGAGAGAGAGAGAGAGAGAGCAGCGGCTACTCAAGCCGCCCTAAGGCAGTCAGGTATCGTGCCCAATGACACCTGGACGTGTCCTCCCACGAAAGCATACAGAGCGCCGGGCCCTGGAATCGAACCGACGATCTCAGGATCGCGGAGCCAGCTGCAATGGCTACCCTGGTTCTTGGTTTTAAAATAAAACCAAGAAACCAAACCAAGTGTGAAGTTTATCTATACATTCACTCGAGTAAAATGGCGGTAATTGGTGATATATCGATCATTCTGATCGTTTTTTTTTTTCGTTTTTTTTTCATCGCTTCTCAATAAATAAATAAATGTATTTGTTTACAACAAATTTAATATAGGATCATGATTAAGACAATGCTTTAAAAGTATAGATTTCAGAATTTAAAAAGTGCGCTTGGAAAGTTTCCTGTTTGG
The DNA here is from genome assembly GCA_030544235.1 of Lepturacanthus savala. NCBI lineage: Eukaryota > Metazoa > Chordata > Actinopteri > Scombriformes > Trichiuridae > Lepturacanthus > Lepturacanthus savala. The sequence goes on along the minus strand of CM060483.1, from coordinate 3,766,898 downwards.
TGACATAATGTGTTTATCGGTGTTGGAAAATGTAATTGTGTGTACACAACCAATTTACGCTACAGTTCCCATGGAAACTGCTGATGAAGACCAACCAACAACTTTCTGTTCTGGGACTTCTGCTGCACCTCCACAAATTGACCCTTGTCAGTGGCCATCAAAACTGTCCGATACAGTGAGGACAGACTTGGTTTCCAGAGGTCCTCTGCTGGTAGACAGAGACTTTGAATTCCCCAGGTCACATCTAAATAGAAGCTTTCACTACCACTACATGTTTAGAAATCTTGCAAATGGTGAGAAAGTTGTCTTGTTACTTCTGTTTGGAAGTGAATGTATACTGTTGGATTTCACTGGCACCTAGCAAGTTAAATTGCCAAAGCAAAAGGAAAGCACCCGAAATTGCAGGGATGCACTTTAACATTTTTTTTTTCTTTTTTGCACTATTATTTGTTTTGCACTTGTTACATTCCGTTGGAAGTGAATGTGTACTGTTGGGTGATACTCTAGAAATTTGCTGGCACTATCTTGATAGAACTATCTTGTTTTTGTAAAAAATTGTAAATTCAAATATCAAACTACAATCTTTTGTCAAATCGTTTATTTCAGTACAGCATGTTTGGCGTGCTGCCTGTACAAACTGTTAATATAACTTTTTAATACATAAGGGTTATAATTGCATATGGTAGCTGGGCTGGTTCTAATCCTTCATTGTCAATCCACTGGGCTGTGGTAGGTAGGCCCCCAATCCAGTATCCCGCCCAGGGCTCCCAAATTAATAGGGCCGGCCCTGCTTGAGATGCTGCAGCCTCATGTAACTAGGGAGTCCTAAATAAAAGTAAGGGGACGGCAGAGGGAAAGAGGGTTAGAGATTGTACCTGAGTGCACCTCTCTCCGTTCTCCTTGCAAGTAAAAATTTAACTCGTCTTCTCCTTTTTGTGTCTGTGTATTTGATGTCTTAGGTGGTCTAAACCTGACAGTCAGGAACTCAGAAATCCTTTTCTGCCACATATCAGCTGTGTTTATTGAACTCACTGAGAACTCATCTGCTGCCAGAGAGACAGAACACATTAAAAAGGAACAAAGTAACAATGGCAATTCAATTTCAGTGTGATGATGCAGTCTGACTCCATACAGGAGAGGGAGCTCCCACCCCTAGTTGTCTCTGCATACACACACACGGTCACCTTATAGTCGTTTTATTTACATTTAAATTACTATTATCAAAAGAATTATTACATGGTAAATGGTATTTTTGAATGAATGACCTGTTACAATCCTTGTAGAGCAGGACACAGAAGATCAGGGTCAATCACAGGTTTTATTTTGCTTTTCACAAATCTTTATAATTCAACTGAGGTAAGTATTTAACAAGGTAACAAATCTTAATTTCCACAGGTCTTCAGAATTAATAAAGGTAAGTCTTCCAACACAAGCTTTCTTCCATACAGGCTGGTTGGTAGTGATGGGTCCGGCAACACCGATGCGTTGGCGCATACGTCGAGCTCATAGAGCGAAACCCCGTGTCGGTGCGTGTATCACTTTAACAAAGTCACGTGACCGATACCGAAACTGTTTTCGAACACACGCTGACGCGCCAAACTGTTTATAAGGCAGCGAATCTGTCATGGGACGTATCTGCCAACTGAATCTAGTAATAGCGCATCAAGAATTATGGAGCCTCAATCGAAAAGAAAGGTTTCCGCCGTGTGGGACCACTTTGATGTCGTATCAGCAAATAATATTAAATGATTTGTTTTCCTTGTTTCATCCTGTTCCTCTCAGAGTTTACTTGATCTAACCTATCTGAATTCAAATTCATTTCAAAGTGACTCTATTGTTCACTATTGATATTTTTCTGCAGGTTAAATGTCGCATTTGTTCAACAGAGCTGTCTTATTTAAACAAATCTACCTCCTCAATGCTGAGGCATTATAGGGCCAGGCATGAAAATGAAGTGACAGATACACCCAGGATAAACTCAGGTATACAGCCATTCTACAACTTACTCACAGTTGCTTTATTGATAATTAATTCATATTAATTTATTCTTTACGTAGTTTTTTTTTAGGAATTAGGGGGCAATTGATTGTTTATCAAGTGGGTGGCGCTGTGCGATCATTGTAAGGTTTACTGAAGAAGAGTTTCCGCGCATGCGCGAGATGTCCCGGGTCTCCCCGGGACTGGAAGGAATCTGTTGTTTTTGTCTATCGGTTTTTGCTGTTAGTGTGAAAATAACATGTGAAATGATAATAATAATAATAATAATAATAATGTAATTTAAGGTCAATAACGTAATAATGTGTTAATAACACATAAGTCTCTCCGGAGTATAAGTCGCACCCCCGGACTAACTATGAAAAAAACGCGACTTACAGTCCGGAAAATACGGTATCTATTATATAGTAGGGAAATATAGAGGGAAATGTTGCAAGGACCCAGGATCCATTGAGATACTGGGAGAACCAGAAACCAATTCATCCAAACCTCTGCCAGTTGGCATTAGAGTTCCTCTGTACTCCAACCTCATCTGTGCCGTGCGGGCGGGTGTTTTCGACTGCCGGAGAAGTGATTTCAAAGAAGCGCAACAGACTAAACTATAAAACATTGGAAAAACTTATTTTGAATACAAATGTGTAAACAAAAAAAAATCCCAGTCCACAAGCATCCTCATTCACAACATGTTCACTCAAATCTTGACATTATGATACATGTTCACATTATTTATTGACTATCAAAATGATCAGATATTTTAAATGTTAATGAAGATATGAAATAATACAATTACTTGAATTATATTATTGTATATACTAGCTCATCAAATCAGTGTCAGTTGAGTGTCAACTAGGTTGCCTGTAGGGATTTTTAAGGTCCAGCAGGTGTCAGTATTCAGCGACACAGTATCGACACAGTATCAATACAGTTTGGCAATGTGTCAAAACGCTTCATGACGCCTCATCTACCCATCACTAGCTGCAGGTGATTCCACTGATCACCTGTCATGGGGCTTCCCAGGGTGTTTGGCAGGGGCCCGGCCTGCCTTGGGTTTCTGGGGTTTCCTGGGTTGATTGCCAGGGGTTTGAGCAGACTGGCGGCATCTGCTGGCAGGTCGGGGCGTGACATGACCTGACCTTGGTCATTTGGTAGCTGTGGCAGTGCTTTGGTGACCTGGTTCTTCATTAATTATTCATTATTAGTTACATATTATCACATGTGAAGTTCTCAGAGGTTCCATGACGGTGACTCTGTACATTTATATACATGTAGATAAAGTTCTGACTCACTGTGCTTTGCTGATCAGACTCTAATGAATCAGGTGGAATATCATTTTCATCTCTTAGTTGTTCAACACCAGGATCATCAACATCACAACCAGACAAATCATCCACCTCAGAACTGGAGCCTCCTTTAGTGGAAGCAATTAGTAGAGAAGAGGATTGGACCAAGTATGGAGCCTTGGGGGACACCACATGACATGAGGCAGAGGAAGAGGATGAAACCAGTTTGAATACAGACTGAAAGCTCCAGGACAGCTACTAAATGGACATTTAAAATGAATGATATATAGTCAGGGCTGACATTTAGTCTCTTTACCAGCACTTCCCAACCCTTTCCAGCTCATGGCCCACATGAAAATCTCTAAAATGTTCACAGACCACATCCGACTCCATAAAAATAATACAAAGGCCAAATGAATATCAGCAGGTGGTTTGGGGCTCTGCTCTTTAATGATCTGGATTTCTTTCTAGTCTTCTCACAGAGTCCATCAGGAGATGGGCCTTCTTCTCACAGGACTCGATGACTGTGGACACATTCTCTGTCATTCAGTATTTGAAGGTGTTTTCTTTCAGTGCATCATTTGTCCTAGAGAGGAAACCACAAAGTAGTTACAGTCACATACAAAGAGGAAGGAGGTGGGTTTAACTGCTGTAGCTGAAAAACTCCATCTCAGATCACTCAGTGGTACGATGGAACAGACATCTCTTCAGTGGCTGCTCTGTAAGTAGAATCTGCATTTCAATCATTGGGCCTCATTCACCAGCCGTTCTGAGGAAGAAACTCCTTCTTCATCCTCAGCACTCAGGAACCAGACAACAGATTTCTGTCAAAGCAACATCCTTCATCTCCATCTTGTTGTGGTGGTGGAGGGGGAACAATTATACCATGTTTTCATGAAAAAGGAATGGAAATGAGTTTAAAAGATAAAACATAGTATTTAGATATAAATGATCTATTGTACAGATGTAGAATTGAAGAAAACACAATAAGAACTTAGTTTAGGACAAATCCGTCAGTACTCAAATGTGCGTACCTAAGTGTACTCTTCAGATTCTGTTCTTATCTAGGAATAAATCCCAAATCAAAACAACATTGGCTGATGTCAGAACCTTCATCAAAACAGAAGTTAAGAACTTTCTCAGTGGGTTTTGGACTTGTTACCAAATATGTTGTGTTATAACAAGTTGAAGCTAAACCAACCTGTCCCATTTCTCTTCAGTTGTGACCTCACTGCTGTACGACACAACAATCCAAGGTAAGGACACTTGTTTGAAGCTCAAATCTTTTAGACTAAACCTTTCTAGTAATCACTGATAAATGTTGGAGGATGACCTGACCTACAACTCACAACTCATCCAAACTGTTTGAACCAACTCCTGAGTAAACATATCTGTCTCTTCAGCTGCTAGAAATCCTTTTTCTTCACCAGTTCCTCTCTAACGTTGGTCTGAGTGCAGCCATGGAACACCGTTATTGATTCATGATTAAGATCATTGATTATTATTTTTCAGCCTCAAAAGACCAAATTTAAAAAGTCAGAAATCCTTTTAACCCTTGTGTGTCCCTAGTGACATTTGTATCCTTTTGATTATTGATTTATCATGAATTTTAACCGTGTTATTACACATGACACATTTTTTCCACGTGTTTATTTTTGCATTAATTTGTAAATTTCAATCTCATCTCTTACAATTAGTCTATAGTTTACTTTGATTTTTAAATTTGATATTTCAAATTGGAATTTGGTACCATTTTTGCTGAATTTATTGAAATTTAAATCTTAAATGTCATTTTCTTTGTCATTTTAATTCAGTCACAGAAAGAGAGGTCTTGGGTAAGAAAATTAAAATGCAGCTCAGAATATTGATTATTCATTTGATTTATAACTCAAAAAAATAAAAAAAAATGAATTCTCTTAACACATTTTAATGTGTATAATGAGTCACATTTGCTTCCATAGACTGACTAAAGATGAGTTTTTCAAATACACCAATAAACACATGTTATCCAGTTAGTATTGTACCTCTATGAATATGTATGATGAGGTGTTTTCATGCTAATGTACAACATCCTGTGAAGAGACAATGTAAATAGATGAATGTAGCAGCAGCACTGTGTTCTACCAGCCACAACACTATCTCTGTAAGGGAGACTGCATCTGAACTTTAAAGGAAAAGGCCAATCCACCCATGTTATTAACAAATGGTTGTTAGAGCATCAACTTTTGTTTTCTTTCATCCTGCAGTCCTGACTTTAATATCCTAGTTTTTACTATAGTTTTACTATAAAGATCCCATCAATGTTTGATTCTAGGAGTTTGTCCTTGTACGATGTAAGGGTCTAAGAACAGGGGATGTTGTGCTGCTGTTGTATCAACTGTAAAGTCCATTGAAGTCAATCTGGGATTTTTCATTTTGGGCTTTAAAAATAATAATAAAAAGACTTGACATGATTATTTTACCAGATTGAGACATTTTCTCATATGAGACATGAAGATCAATTACATGCAGTTTTCCTGGTTACTGTTACTGCTATAATGGAACACTACAGGACAGAAAGTGACATTAAAAGAGATCAAATTCTGAAGAAAGAATGATTTGTTATGGTCATTGATCCCAGAAGTTCTATTAATATATTGTGACAACCCTGGATATAAGGGAGGGGGGTGTCAAACCAGCACAAGTAAACAGAAAGAACTGTTCACACCAATAAATAAATGAATAAAATGATAATCCAGGTGATTTATCAGGGTTTATCAGGGGTAGGGAGAGGAGAAGCAGGGATCACAGCAGCAGCAGTGTCAGGCTGGGGTCTTGGTGTTGGTGGAATAGGCTGGTGTTCAGGTCAAAGGTCACATAGACGCCCAGGACTCAGGTACAGTCTGACAGACAAACAGGATAGTCAGACAGACAGGTAGACAGACAGACAGACAGACATACAGGCAGAAAGAAAGAGAGGCAGACAGATAGACAGACAGACAGGCAGGCAGACAGGCAGGCAGACAAATAGACAGACACGTAGACAGACAGACAGACAGGTAGATATACAGACAGGCAGACAGACAGACAGCAGGGTTATCAGACATTCAGGGGTTCAGACAGACAGACAGGCAGACAGGACAGACAGACTGACAGACAGACAGCAGGGTTCAGACAGACAGGTAGACAGACAGACAGCAGGGTTCAGACAGACAGGTAGACAGACAGACAGCAGGGTTCAGACAGACAGACAGCAGGGTTCAGACAGACAGGTAGACAGACAGACAGCAGGGTTCTCCTACAGAAGGGGGTCATACTCAGCACAGTTAGTTTCCTCTTTCTGTCACTCAGCCCTCCACTATAACACACCATCTCTCACCTAGGACTCTGTCTCTGCAACAAAAACAACATTCAAACAACAGGGTCACTATGTAATAACATTGTCATTTAAAGGGTTTAGTGTTCAATGAAGGGGACATTTCTGTTAAATCCATCTATAATGACATCAAACTAATCATGACATTGTTTCAATAATTAAACTGACAGGATTTACATCACACACCATAATACATTTATGACCAGTCAAAACCATTTCTCTTACATTTTTATTTGTCTTCATTCATATTTTAACTCACTGTAACATTTAAAATGTTCTTTATTTTTTTCTCTAAATATAATAAATCCCCACAGTCTCTCTGACTGTGAGTCCCAGCAGCTCTCAGCTGTTTAGAGGAGATTTTATGTCTCTGAGATGTGACGACGGCTCTGCTGGATGGAAGCTGAGAAGAAACACGACCAGAGACACCAGAGAGGAGTGTGGAGTTGACTGGGGGGAAAAAAATAGTTCCTCCTGTTACACCAGTAACCTCTTACCATTTGAGAGTGGAGTTTACTGGTGTGAGTCCAGAGACGGATCAACCAGTAACAGCATCAACATCACTGTCACTGGTAAGATCAGCCTGTGAAGTTAGTGTTGATGAAGCTGAGTGTAAATGATGAAATGCTGTAGTTTGTCTCTTGTTGAGGTGGATCAGTGATCCTGCAGAGTCCTGTCCTCCCTGTGATGGAGGGAGATGACGTCACTCTGATCTGTAAAACAAAGACCTCCAGCCTCTCAGCTGATTTCTATAAAGATGGCTTCCTCATCAGGGCCGAGCCTACAGGTCACATGACCATCCTCCATGTTTCCATGTCTGATGAAGGCCTCTACAAGTGTCACAGCAGCAGTCATGGAGAGTCTCTGTCCAGCTGGATCTCTGTCACAGGTGAGGAGCTTCAAGTCAATAAACATATCAAGTGTTTATGTGCAGGTCAAAAACAAAGCTGCATTCTATCTTTTCATGGATTATTTCAAATCAGCTTCCAAACCTGAAAACAAACAAAACAACAGCAACATGTGTGAATTTAACTACACTGATCTCAGTAATCATATTACTGTATCAATATTAAAAACAGTAAATGTGTTCATTTTTAGTATTCAAGTGTTTTTAATAATGATTTAATGATGTTTCCTTTTAGGAAAAATCACCACATCTCAACCTACAGTCACCTCCACCTCTCCTCCTCATCATCATCTTCCTCCTCCTCTTCCTCCTCCTCCTGTTCTCATCATCATGATGTTACCTTTTGTTTTTGTCTTTGGTCTGCTGCTACTGGTTCTACTGGTGAAATGCGTTCTGAGGAAGCATAAAGGTCAGACAGACTTGTGTAATTCATATTTTTCTTTTAGGTTCACTTTCAGAACAATTTAATTAGTAAATTGTGTTTTCCTCCATTTACAACAGTTCATAATGTCATATTACTGTTTACATTACTGTTGATGTGCATGTTCCGTTTTCTTGCATCAAAGTGTGAGATCTGGTCAGAATGCGACTTGTGGTGTTATGTCACAGACCTACAGTATATGTATTGTGTTACAGAGATATCTAGTGGAGTGAGCATGTTCAATAATTAGTGTCATAATAATTAGTGTCAACATCCTGCAAGCCTGGCTTTGATTTGATCTGCTGCCATATACCAAGATACAACATTTCCTTGTTTTGCATTATGAATTCTAGCTGTAGATATTCCCAAGTATATTATGTCAAAAAAGTCAAATACCAGTGAGAGATGTTAGAGTTTGTGGTGGTTTCCACCTTATTGAAATAATCTTTTTTTGCTGCTGTTATGAGTAGTATTTGTTTTCCACACTTTTATAAAATTCATGTTGTTAAGTTATTCAATATCAGTGTTTGTAGATTTACTGAGATTTTCTAACGTAGCATTTCAATATCTTGATGAAGCCATAGCAGAGATTCAATGTAAACACTTAGTTTACAATATATTTACAACCTGAAATGTCCCCACTATGCCCCAAAGACAAACCACACACACACTGCTCCCTGCTCAGGCTGCTAATTCTTACACATGATTCCTTTAAAAGTCTATTAATTTTCTAAAAATGTAAATAATTGTTTTCTTGGTTCTTTCCAGCTGCTGGACTAGATGTTGGAGGAGATGACATCACAGTCATCACATACAGCAACATTCAGATATCACCTGACCAGCCACAGCCAATCAGAGGGACTAGAGGTAACGTGTTGCATTCATATCTTTGTGAGCACCAGTTTGGTTTTAAGGGTTTACATTACAAAATGAGGACATTTGGTAACGATGGTAACGAAGGAGACTTTGTTCTAAAAATGAAAACACTGTGATGTAGGTGTTTGTGGAAAGTGGAGACATTCAAGATTAATGGAAACAGCAATTTTATTCTTCTTTGTTGTGTGGAGTTCCAGACAAGAGTTTGTTCTATTTCTGTTGAGGTCAATGTGTGATGTACTTTGCATGTGAAGCTGTGTTTTTGTACCTGGTGGTGAATCTATTGTTCTCTGAAGCTAACAGCTCTGTGGTCGGACAGTTTCTGGTCTATGATGAAGACACTTTGTCCTACACAACTTCTACATAGTTGATGAATTGGAACAATTCGAATGGGATTAATGCTTACATGAAGTGAACTTACTTTCAGTGGTGGAAAGTCACTTAGTACATTTACTCAAGTATTGTACTTGAGCATTAAATTGAGGTACTTGTACTTTACTTAAGTATTTCCATGTGATGCTACATTATACTTCATTTCATTAATTTTGTAGTATTAACGTACTTGATATAGTGTATGGGGTCTCACACAGAGCACCAAAATAAATGAAGGTGCTCCAGGTGGGTGAGTTAATTAGCTATCAGAAGGAATTAATAGTTATCAGAAATAGTTATTAATCATTAGGATTTAATTCCTAAAAACTGGACACCACTTTACTTTAACATTTATGACTATGTAAGGGTTAAAAGTCACATTATGACAGTGAGATTTACAAAGGAAGTGTTGACACAGGTTTGAGGTGTGAGTTCCAGACAAGTCGACCAATGTGTCATCTCACTCTGTGCATGTGTGGCTTTTAAGGTCAGTTTTGTGTGTTTAAACAGTGCTAGCTTAAAGGGGGTGGGGGGTGAGAACAGGAAACTGCTCTCAAGCACAAACTCCCACAATGCACTGCAGTGGGAGTGGCTCAATTACTCAGATCATGTGACTTGATACCAAACATCAGGAATATATTCATCATTTTTATCCAAGTGAAAAATGTCAGCAGTAAATTGACAAAGACACTGGTCATGAGTTAATATTGCTGTATTTTCATGTTTATTATATTTTGGAGGGATTTTCTTTTTGGAAGTATTTAATTTTAAGGATGATTTTACAGTTTCCTATTAAAAACATGATGATGAATCACAACAATTGACACATCTAGTGGTTTTGCTGTTTATCTGTCTCTTTTTGTAAATTGGTAAATTTAGATAAATTTTGACACTTTTTGGTAAATCACTTGGGACAATAACACAACACCAAATATGCCTTTTCCATATATATATTTATGATTAATAATGACTGAATTATGTAATAAAATAATTAATCATTATTTAGGCTCTATCAACTGTTCCACTGTTTTTGTGTGAGTGGTTTCAGGAAAATGGTCCATCTAATCAAATAAAATGGGTTTAGTTAGATTTATCATGCCAGGCTACTCACTATGCATGTTTCTGCTTCAGTCTAGATTTGAAGTATTGTCTCATCACCATAGAAACCAGTTTTGTCAACAGTTTAAATCTTTTGTAGTCATTGGCTGTAATTTCTAGAGGGGCTGGGACTCCAAACCTGAAATGGTCCATTTTAGCTGATATCAGCCTACTTGTTAATAGAATATATAGCTACTCCCAACTTTTCTTCACTGGTTAATAAATGTGCCACGCTCCAACTGATGGTTCAAACGTTTTATTTCAGCAGTTTTCTGTCTTACAAACGCTCTCAGCCACCGTGACCACTGAAATTAAATACACAGTGGCAAATATAAATCAGTAAAACCATCATGTTCCTGTCTATGAATTGTTTAACTGAAACTTACTACATAAAATATTAATACTCTCAAAAAACATAACCTACACACATACAAACACAAGAATATTACTCTCAAATGTCCATACCGTGTACACCTCCAACCAGAATGTTAGGAGTTGCTAGAAGTCCATTTCTTAATATTTCAGTCCTTTGTCTTCACATACACCGACTCAGAAACGAAACTTACTGTTTTCATCAAGTACATCACGTGACCAACTGATTATTTAACTGATACTTACTGCTGATGCGATCAGGTGACGTTATTAATTAAACCATTTCAACAAAATATGCACATAATAAAGAATATACAAAATATGACATGGATATTAAATGTAATATAAAGAAATTCACACATAAAAATACTCATGTTTCTACGTTCGCTACACTGCCACCAAAATTACAAAAGGTTTACTGTCACCATATTCAAAGAAACAAATTTGTAATTTTCCAAAACTTAAATTCAACCATCACTCATAATTTCAGTGAATATATTGCTAAATTAGGTGACTCATTCTTATATTAATGCTGAGCTACTTTGAATAATGTTCAACTAACACAACTAATTTTTGGACTGGACGCTCAAGAAATGAAGGTTGTATTTAGCGTTCACCTTTTGGTCCTAACTTAGTTTGGCCTACTTGTACAACTTGGAACAAGTACAACTTTAGCTAGTGGCCACTCATTTCTAGGAGTGTTGTCATCCTTAACAATGATTACATCTCCAACCTGCACATTACGTCTGGTTGTATGCCACTGCTGACGAAGGCTGATATTGGTTAAGTATTCTCGGCGCCACCTGCTCCAGAACTGTTCTGAGAGATACTGCACTTTACGCTATCTTTTTCTTGCATACAGATCTTCTTGAACAAACTTTCCTGGAGGTGGAAGAGGTACCATAGGCTTCAAAGTAAGCAAGTGATTGGGTGGCAAGGGTTCAGCGCTTTTGGGATCAGAAAGAGTGTTTGTTGTCAGCGGGCAACTGTTGACTATGGACATGGCCTCAAAGAAGAATCTAGTCGTCCTTTAGCTTGAGCTAGGATAGAGCTCATCACACTCCTTGTCGTCCGTATCTGATGCTGCCATATGCCTCCCATATGACTGGCTTCGGGAACATTCATAAGGAAGTCACATTCCTTTCTTGCTAGATAGGTTGCTATTCTTTCCTTGTCAAGTTCCATTAAACACTTTCCCAACTCATTCTTTGCTCCTAAGAAATTTGTACCATGGCCAGATCTAATTTGTCTGATGGTTCCCCTTATTGCAATAAAGCATCTTAATGCATTTAGAAATGCATCGGTTGTCAGGTCTGACACAGCACTCCAGTTAAGGCATTGGTTAGATCAGGTCCCTTGAGAAGGTGGTCATTCAATGAGGCGCCTTCGTATTTGGCTGAACAGTCGAAGACAACTCTGATTTTCTCTGTTTTTTGTGGGTGGTACACCCCATGGTGTGGTATGTACCAGGTGTTCCCGTTCTTTGGTGTTGCATACACTTCCTCTGCATCACCATCTTTGAAAACATTGACCATGAACTGAACATAGTCCTCCTTGTATTTGGGGTTTTTATCCATCTTCCCTTTTAGATGTTTCAGCCTAACTGTGGCTAGATGTTTGTTGTTAGGCAACTGGGGGCACTCTCTAAAGGGGAGAGGCATCTCCAGATGGCCATTGTCATTATAATGAATTCCCTCATTCAGAATCTGTAGGAACTTGATATCTTCTTGAGAGATTGTTCCGTCACTAGGATTTGTATCCTGAAAATCTCTCTCAAGTGCCTTGATCGCACATGCAGGTGTTATAGGTGGAATTTCCTTTACAGAGATACGATAGCAGAATCCAGCATTGGTTCCTCCACTAGTAGTAGGCATTTTGGCATCAACTACGCTCCACCCAAGGTCTGTTTTCACTGCATATGGCTCATGCTCAACTCCTGATACGACTTCTTTTGGTTTTAGAGCTCTGACACAGTCATAGCCTATTAGCAGTCCAGCAGGACAGTCTAGCATGTCTGGTATCTTGTCAGCTATGCTAAGCAAGTGTGTCCATCCCTTGCCTGTTTCCCGGGTTGGAAAGCTGGTCTTCTCCAATGGAATATCTTCTCGAGTGTATGCTGGTGGTAGTTCAATGCATTGACTGTCAAGCCTTCTGAATCACCTGAATCCTTAGCAGGATGACCTTTCTCTTGAGCAACCTTGGTCGTTGTCAGTAGGGTTCTGGCTTGAATGCGTTTCATATCTGTGCCTGCTTTCTCCTCTGTCCTTTTCAAGGCATGAAGAGATGAAACCGGGTTGCAGGCAATGTGTGCCTCCTCGGCTAAGAAGTTTGAGAACTCTTCAAAACTTGGATATGGCTTGCCATCATCCAATTCCTTGGTGACAAGTCGGTTCCATCGAGCTGTTGCCCAGTCGGGAAGTTTGTGGAGGAGTTTTTGATTCTCCTCACTATCATCCAGAACTTTAAGACCTGATATGTGAGGCATTGCATTTTTGCATGACACAAGAAAATCACTGAACTCTCTTTAGTAATTTTAGTGGGTCCTTTGGTCCAATCTTGCGCCAGCTACTGAGTTTACCTCGAAAGGCTCTTTGCACTATGAATGGGTGGCCATAGCGCTTGTTCAGTGCATCCCAGGCTTGTGTATATGGGTCATTCTGAAATTGCGGATACATTTCAAGTTTAGAAAAAACATTTTTTTTGGTCTTTTTTCTGTAATTTTTTTTTTCAATTCTCAGAGAGAATACTTTAAATTTTACAATTCCAGTATTTGCCAAGCTTAACCATCTAAGATTTGTATTATTTTAAATGCAAATCTAAGAACTAAGAGTACATTTTGTCAACTCTGTAATGGACAAAGTGGGTGAAATATTATTTGTAGTCAAATTCAATTCATGTTAAAATCATGCCTCCCCTGAAAGAACTTTTGTCCCTTTATCCATTTATTAAACTTTTAGTTTACTAGGATAAAGATAATTTTTTTAGGAGTCAAAACATTGAAACATATCTTTGAAAAGTTGCCAAGAGCGCTTACATTTTCTCATTTTATAGCTTTAAAAATTAATCAAATGCATTGACATTTCCTGTAAGGAGAAAGTTAGTCATGACACAGCCTCTGATATATTTGTAGACAATAACATGTTTTTTTAAACAAAACATGGGCAAAAACAGAGTTGACGTGACATGAACAGAGTTGACAACAGAATTGACACACCATGAACTTGAGTCCAAAAACTCCAACATCACAAATTTTTAAACTTTCACAAATATGAAAACATCTCACTTTAACTTGTATCAGAACATCTATGAAATTGACAGTTTTAATTGTTCATTTGTTAAAAATAATCCTTAAAACAAAAATATAAAGGCCTATAATTACAATTTGTAGGCCACCATTTTGTTCATCTACAAAAATTAGTTTTGATTATTAATGCAACAATTCAGGGATTCAGTCGTTTCCTGTATTTTTGGATAATAGTATTCTTTTCTTTCAGCAAAATATTCAATCTTTTATTTTCTCTGTATAACTTGGAATTATCTTGTTTTATTCTTTTCCATCCTGATGTCCTTTGTCTGTAATGAGCAAAAAAATACAGCATATTATTTACCAAATTAATTTAACATATCTGCAAGTATTTTATTATTTTTCGTTCATCGTGTGGAGTATCTAATAATGAAAGAACTACATGTCTAAATCTATAGCAGTTTACTATACTGTAATATTAAACTCAATGACCTGCTGTCACCTAAACTCCTAACCTGGAAGTCCCTGGTTCAGGGTGTGGTTCTGGATCTGGTTCGGGATCTGGTACTGGAACTGGTTCTGGACTCTGCTGTGTTGTTTGAACTGTTCTCTGCTTTCTTGCTCTGCATCTTTGTTGAGCCTCTCTCCAATATTTCCTCTTATGCCTCTGCTCCCCTGCATCCCTCCTCTTCTTCCATCTCTCCCTGTCTTTTCTCAAATTTGCTGCCTTCTTTAGAGGGTCAGCATCTCGCCGTGCCCTGTACTGTCGCTGTCTTTCTGCCGCTGACACCATTTTCATTTACAACATTTTCATGACCTGGAAAGTAATCATAAATCTTACCTTTACAGAATAAAATACCCAGAACTCTAAATATATTCATAAAATAAAGCAAAATGGCTACAAGTGATTGAAATTGTGTGACTCTGTTAGTCATCGTCAAACTCTGTTATCATTAAAATCTTGGCACTTGCAACAGAGTTGACGATAACAGAGTTGATGTTTTCCACCATTTTGTGCCTTTACTCCACGTGCTATCTTAAAGCCAGACAACACATGTCATGAATAAAACCGCAATTTTATGAAGTTTTATCACATATATATATATATATATATATATTTTAAAAGGAAGGAGAGATTCATTACATCACATAAACAGTTTTGATGCATAATTAATCTACTCTTGGTGTATTCCGAACATTTTGCACAAAATAATGAAGAGCAAAAGTTAAACATACCATAGTTCCCTCCAAGGAAGTGAAGAAGAGGAAATGACATCATTTGGTGCAGGTCACATGATTTTTTTTTTAATGCTGTTGGGTATTTCTATGCAGTTTTATAACAGAGTTGACAAGACCCCTAGGAAAGATACATTTTATATATTTTTAAATATTAATATTGCCTGCATTATAAAAAAAATGTTCTGTGCAACTAATAATATAAATATTTAGAGATTTAGCATAAAAAATCTGCACATTTTCAGCAATTATGTAATGTTTATTTAAGTCAAACATGTGAATCTCTATGCTGGTGATGGTGTGGGAATCATTTAATGAATATTTAACACATCAATTGTGCATAAAATGTACATTAAACATTATTATGGGTGAAAATACAGTTTATTAAATGATAATATTTGAAGCAGATTCTGTTAAGATTTTTTCAGGGGAAAATAACTTAAGAGTTTTTGGTGGGACACCAAATGTACCCACAATTTCAGAATGACCCATATGCTTCATCATCACTTCTATAAAAAGTTCCTTCCAGCACAGACAGCGCATCTCCACTTATGTATTTTCTGAGATAAAACAGTCTATGTGCTGGGTTCATACAGGTAGTCTCTATCAACGCTTTAAAGCTGGTCCGCCATTCAGTGAATTTGAGAGGATCACCAGTAAACACGGACGGTTCAGGTGCCGGAAGTCTTGTCATCATCAGAGGTTCTTTGAAGGCTTGCACTAGTGACACTTCATTCGATTTTTCCTCTGACTGTTTTTCAGAACGAGGAGGGCCTGATGTGCCCTGGGGAATCTGAACGTATGGAGTTATGCTGAGATCGGGGCTGACTTGGAGGCAGAATTATTTCTTTCTTTTCTCCTATTACAGCTTTCATTTTCATCTCTTCCGCATACACATCATATTCAGCTTGCATAGCTTCCAGATCCCTTTGGTCTTCCAGCATTTTCAATTTTTCTTGTTGAGCGATCACTTCTTTTCTTGGTGTGGAAAGAAAAGAAGTGATCGCGAAAGTGGAAATGAAACGCAGTAGGGAACAAAGTGGTGCTCAAAAACGGCAGAGGAAGAAGAAAAAACAAGAGTTTAATTCAACTCTTCCCAAAATTGTATCTATATTTGGGAGAATTAATCCAGCAGTTGTTTTTCCTGAGTAGCAGGTAGGCTATAGCCTCTGTAACAGGAGACTAGTTGAGTTAAATAAGGCTAGCGGTTAGCGTCCATGACCACCTCGATCAGCAGTTCCCAAACTTTTTGAGCCGCGCACCCCCATCTATATCCCTACCTGGTTGACGCACCCCCTATTTCCCACACCTTCCAAAAAACACAACTAAATGTCTGAAGGCAGCATGTTTAATTCTGCTCAACTAGAACACATCATCACATGATCACCAGGAGTAGAAGTGGTTCAAAACTCTTGCTGGAACTCAGTCCGTGAAAAATAATGCTGCGCGCGCCGCTCGGTTTCGGGCAATTTTTAGCACAGTTACGGATGTATGTCACTTAGTCAGGCATGTATATATGAAAAAAAACATTTTATCAATATCTGTCAAAGATTTATTAAGCCAAATATCAGTTGACAGTGAGTGATACATCATACTAAGACTCCTCAGACTCTGCCTGCCCCTCCACCTGCTTCTCATCATCCTCTGATGGTCGTGAATGTCATTTTGTCATTATATGAACTTTTGATCTTGTTGTTTCTTCAGCTCCGGCTGAGCTATTTCACATTTTCTATTAAAATGTTGTATATTCTGCGCTGCATTGTTCCAATATAATTTTGGTGGGTGAGAGCAAACACGTCTAGTTTGAACCAATCAGAATTAGCGATGCTGATAACGTGACCACATGTCCATCAGCCAACCAGAAACACATTTGTTCAGCTCGGCTCGCCTCACGTTGCATAGCAACCAGAGACGCGCTCAGACTTGTCGCTCCTTGCCAAACGGCACAGACAGACACCGAAACAGTGTAATTACACTGAAACGAGCCACTGGAATTGTTCCAGCACTCGGATAATGTAACTAATGTGACTTTAGTACATCGTTTTCTTTATTTAACATGGGAGTTCGACTTTTTTAACGGAACGCATCTCCGCAAATCTGCGGAAATGTGAGCGCGACTCCAGTGACTGGACTCGACTGTGTCACCTGATGCAGGAATAACGACGCACCAAAAAAAAACCTAAAAAAGTGTTAAACCAGCATGTCTAAACAGAGAGAAGATGTATAACAGGATGTTGAATATCATTCAATGTGACAAATAAAACGTTTATTTAGACGTCTTTATTCTGTCGGAAAATCCCACTTTGAAAAAACTTTATTAAAAACACTCCAGACCGCCATTAAATTTTTTAGCTTGCGCACCCAGAGTGGCCGCTCAACCACTCTTTGGGAATCCCTGACCTAGATGAAATTGTTGATTCTTTTTTAGTCTGAAAGGAATGAAATTCCACACGTGTTTGCTCTCACCGACCAACAGAGCTCAGCAGACAGTCTGGGGAGTCTGAGTATGATGTGTCACTCACTGTCAACTGATATTTGGCTTAATAAACCTTTGAGAGATATTGATAATTGTTTTTTTTTCATATATACATGTCTGACTAATTGACATGCATCCGTAACTGTGCTACAAATTGCCCGAAAACTGATTAAAAACCGTAAAAAAAAATCACGGTTCCAACAGTTCCAGCAAGAGTTTTTAATCACTTTCACCCCCGGTGATCATTAGATGATGTGTTCTGGTTGAGCAGAATTAAACATGCTGCCTTAAGATATTTAGTTGTGTTTTTTGGAAGGTGTGGGAAATAGGGGGTGCATCAACCAGGTAGGGATATAGACGCGGCTAAAAAAGTTTGGGAACCGCTGCGCTAGAAGAAGTTCCCTCATATACAAACATCCAAAGTTGTAAATGTTGCTCTGTTTCATAGATTCAGTTGCAGTCGTTGAGGCCTATATTATGTTCAGCTGATGTTCAGTTCAGTTGATGTGAAATTGTTGTGAAATAGAAACCCTGAGTTGTTTCAAGAAATATAGTCTTGTATCCCTTTAATCCTTTGTGGGATGTGACACGTACTGAATATGAGCAAAACATGCCTTAAGCAGTGCCACCTCTGTGCTGCATTGTGCCAGTGTAGATCCATGAATACTCTTTTTTCATTATCAATGAGATTAATTTATACTATGATGAATGCTTTATTTAAACATTTAAACAAAATATGATGAATTTTATTGTAATACAGAATACATTCTTATTATATTTGATATATTTTATATATTTGAATATATATATATATATATATATATATATATATATATATATATATATATATATATATATATATATATATATATATGGGGGCCTACACTTACTAGCTGCAGGGCGGCCCCACATACTTCTGTTACGCCAGTGGTGGACCCATATATTGATCTTGCGTCTTCTCTCTTAAGCAATTTCAAAGAGGGATTCCTTTACTGCGGCAGCATCAAACACTTGGCCTACTTCTGTGCAGCGCATTTTCAACAGAGCGACTACTTCTTTAGTTACAGAAGTACAGTTATCCATTCACCGTCTTATGTCTTGACTTGGTGTGGTCAATGCACATAAGCTTTCATACTCCTGCTTTAAGTGTGACTCATAGTCTTCCAAATTAGTGATCATACTTTCAAATTCCTCTTCGTCACATTCTTCTTTGAGTTTGCTCCTAACGTATTGAACCTTTCCTTTTTTGCACTCTCTTCCTTTGCATAGTCAAGCCACCTTTGAGTTGGTTGTCGCTGTCTTTCTGATCGCCTGGGTTGTTCCGGTTGAGAAGCTAGTTCCTAGCTCTCTACGCTATGTGCTTGCAAACTATTGTCAATTTCAGCTATGCGTCCTGTCATTTGTTCTCTTAATGTTGCATCGGTTTCAGTTTCTAACATAGTTTGTAATTCTCCTTTTTCGTCTTCAAGAGCCTGAATTACTCCCTCAAGTAAAAGAGCACTACCCTTGCTTTGAGCCATTTTCTGAAATATTTTGAAAACACACTACAAATATAGCAATCAAATCTTAAAACTTAAGCAGAACTTATGCTACAAGAAATCCTCAGTATTAATGTCAAATATCAATTACACGTGTTAAACCACATAAGAAATTCACAGTAGGAATGTCAAATCACCACTAAACATAGGCCAGAAATATTCACACAACATATGCATACAATGGCTTTTCACACTTATTTAAATATTTACAGGATAAAATGTTCGTGTTTATCACATGAAGAAAACCTGAAAGCCAAAGGTTTGGTGTTTCCACTCACGACAACGGCGCGCTGCTCTCTTGTGGCGACTCGTGGAAACGGCACAGTCTCAATCCTTGTCTCGATACAAAGCTGACGTCACGTTTTGCTACTGACTGCAGTCGCTAAAGTCCGAGTGGATTCCCGCGGTTGAAAGACGAGCTGTAGTTTTCTTCGAGCGGCCGACGAACTGTAATCTTCACGCTACGACGGTCTTTTTTTCCTCTCTTCCGTCCGTCTCGGCTCGGCTTGTTCGGAGTTCCCCGTTTGCGTTCACCGCGCGGTGTCCCGCGACGTTCTCGAGCTTCGCGCCGAGCTGCACACCGGCCACGTGTTCACTATAGCTGCTCCCAACTTTTCTTCACTGGTTAATAAATGTGCCAGGCTCCAACTGATGGTTCAAACGTTTTATTTCAGCAGTTTTCTGTCTTACAAACGCTCTCAGCCACCGTGAACACTGAAATAAAATACACAGTGGCAAATATAAATCAGTAAAACCGTCACGTTCCCGTCTATGAATTGTTTAACTGAAACTTACTACATAAAATATTAATACTCTCAAAAAACATAACTACACACATACAAACACAAGAATATTACTCTCAAATGTCCATACCGTGTACACCTCCAACCAGAATGTTAGGAGTTGCTAGAAGTCCATTTCTTAATATTTCAGTCCTTTGTCTTCACACACACCGACTCAGAAACGAAACTTCCTCATTTCATCAAGTACATCACGTGACCAACTGATTACTTAACTGCTGATGCGATCAGGTGACGTTATTAATTTCAACAAAATATGCACATAATAATCAAAGAATATACAAAATATGACATGGATATTAAATGTAATATAAAGAAATTCACACATAAAAAATACTAATGTTTCTACGTTCGCTACAGAATATAAGTAAAGTAGAACTAAGCTTCAGTTCTTATCCAGTTCTTTGTGTCACATTCTCTCTTCCTCTCTGCAGACACACACTTCCATCCCCAGCTCTCTGCATTTCTTCTCCCTGGTGATGGTCGTTCTTCTTCTAAGTGACGGGCAAACATCTGGCGACATCTGCTGGGCAGCTGTTGAAATGCAGAACTCAGACACCTCCTGATCACTGCCCTCATTATCTGCTGAGCTGCAGTCAACCATATTATTGGCTGCATGTTCCAATAAACAATAAATACATTTAATATATTGTCTGTTTCAGTTATTCAGAACCACTGGTTCTAGTGAGTCTGGATGTTATTCTTAAGTCTTTTGTGTATTTTTAAAGTTTAAATGCCTGTTTAAATGGAAGTTACACAAATAAGCTCTAGTTTTGTAGTAATATGTATACCAAAGGAAGATTCATTATTTCCAATGATTTGGTATTTACTTAGTTATATTACTTTCGTCAGTTTCTATAACCTCTTAATTATATCACAGCCTGGCTCTTACAGCCATGACAAGGAGGGAGATACACCATTGTGAGAATTTTAAAAAGTAGTTTATTTAACAAAAATACCTAAAATATATTGAACCCAAGATCACCAAAGCATGAGGTGTGGATATCAGTAAAATAAGCATGAGTTATATGTTGGATAGTGAAAGGTGAATGTTGTAAAATGCACAGACTAATCAGGCATTCAGCAAAAGAACATCAGGCTGCCACATCACCAGCAGTTCCTGCAGAGAGAGAAGCAGACAAGGTGAGCAGAGCAGGGAGAAGAGCAGGAAGAGTGATCAGCAGGTCTGGGTTTTATAGGCTGGTAGACACCAGGTCCACGTTTCACCATTTCAGACACTGATTGGTCACATGCTGCTGATAGGGCAGGGCAGAGGCAATGCTACACCCAACCACAGGTGTCATCATAATTCAGCATTAGGGTCATCAGGGTGAGCATCAGGTTTACTATTCATGTAAAAACTGGGCATCAAGTTCACTTAAGTCACAACTTCACAAGTCCTATTTTTTGGCCTGTGAATAATGCTTGCTGCTGATAGTAATAATAATAATAATACTAATAGTAATAATAATAATAATAATATAACCCAGAACTGGTCTGTGTCTCTGTCTATAGACAAAGAGGAAGTAACAAGGATCTGCTCAGCTAGACAAACATTGATTTAAATGACATTTAGTGAAAAAAGTATATAAAAACAGCAACAAACACAACAAGCAAAATAATACAGAAAATACTAATACTAATACTACTACTACTAATAATAATAAATTAAATAAATAAATAAAAAATAAATAAATAAATAAATAAATAAATAAATAAATAAATAAATAAATAAATAAATAAATAAATAAATAAATAAATAAATAAAAGTTAAATTGCCCATAGGTGTGAGTGTGTGAGTGAATGGTGTGTGTGCTCCATGATAGGCTGCTACCTGTCTGGGTGGATCCTGCCTCTCACCTGTGATTGGCTCCAGCAGACCATGTGACCATGTGAGGAATAAGCAGGTGGCTGACTGATAATACGACACGGTGGCGCAGGGGTTAGCGCTGTTGCCTCACAGCAAGAAGGTCACAGGTTCAAGACCTCCTTGGTCCTGGGTCTGGGACCTTTCTGTGTGGAGTTTCATGTTCTCTCTGTGTCTGGTGGGTTTTCTCCAGGTTCTCCAGCTTCCTCCCACAGTCCAAAAACATCCTGAGATTAATTGGAGACTCTAAATTGCCCGTAGGTGTGAGTGTGTGAGTGAATGGTGTGTGTGCCCCATAATTGGCTGGCGACCATCTGGGGTGTATCCCTGCCTCTCGCCATAACGCTGGGATTGGCTCCAGCAGACCATGTGACCCTAATGAGGAATAAGCAGGTATAGAAAATGACTGACTGACTGATAATAATGATATGATAATAAAAGTTTTATTTTGAAGTTGTTACACCTGATTTACACTTCCTGCCTGTCGTCATCATGTTTATATCAATAAGAATCAAAACATGAAAAAAGGAATCTGCAGAAACAAAAAGCTGAACGTTTTTCAATCTGTTCTTTTTTATTATTTCGTTTTGAAACAAAAAACAATAACAGAAGTACTTCTGATATTTAGTTTTATTTTGAACAGGAAATATCAAACTGACGAAGGTACATGGACCACACAATGTTCCATTTAGTTTACACTGATTATGTTTTGTTGACTTGGTAAATAAAGTTTTTGAGTAACATGTGCTGCCTCCTAAATGTTGTACAAGAATAAATAATAAATAATGCTAACTTCTACTTTAGAACTCCAAGTTGTTTAATCCATACTAGCTAGAGGAGATAACTGGTTATATTTTACAAAGTGAATTATTAACCAGTTCCACACTGATAGTTGTGTATAATTCATGAGACTGAATCAGAGGATTGGTTCAGTATTCTGGCACCATGCCATAGGATTATCCTTCGTTTTTATTAGGATATATATAAAAGACGTTTAACATCATCATCCAGTGTTTCCCACAGACCAGGTAGCAACAAAGACATGTTAATGTGAACCAGATTAAACATGAAACCAAAGACATTGTTTTCACATCTGATCTGCACCACATGGTGTCTTTAATCCTTTGGTTCAGTTATTAGTTGATAAAACAAATGGCTGTGATGGACAAGACAATCAGCAAGTAGAAGGTATCATTTAAAGAAGTCTTTCATTAGGTCTACATAATTATTTAACAAGTCATTGGTAAACGGAAAACCTGTTAAACTTATCCTACCAAACCTATATAAATGGGCAGCAATATTGAGCCATGGTGTTACACATGTCTCAACAGGAGGGATGGTAGGACAGGTACACCAACAATATACAACATATGGATTTAACTCTTATGCAAACATTTTTTGTAGAGCGTGGTTGACATGCGCTAAACACAATTAAATATTCATTTCAAATTATACATATGGACTTTATAGAGTTAAACCAAAGTGAAGGTATGAAGTATTGTTTGGTCATAATAGATGCATTTTCAAATGGATTGAACTCTTTCCTACTAAACATCCAGATGCATTGACGGTGGCAAAAGTGCTTTGTGAAGACATTATTTCCAGATATGGAATTCCTGAGAAAATTTATAGTGATAATGAAGCTCATTTTGTCAATCAGGTTGTGAAGAAAATTGAAGTAATGTTTCATATTGATTTGAAAAATCACTGTGCTTACCACCCTCAAAGCGCTGGGTTAGTAGAAAGAATGAATAAAAGAAAAAAAGTAGATTAAAACGTGTATTGAGTAAACAGGACGGCCATGGACACAATGTGTAGATTTGGTGAAACTATATACAAATATCACATCAGAGTCACCACTGATGACAAACAAATATGTTCAATTCATGACAATAACCCTACTTATATGGATGCAATTGGTGTGCCATGCAGGGTTCTTGATAAATACAAATTGGCTAATAAGATAGCAGGAGGATTTGAGTCCTTTCTTTAGTGGTGGTATACGATTAACAAAAACGCAGATAGAATCACTTATATCCAATACAAACTGGACACAGAGTGGGTTTGAGGCAATTTACAGTCAGTTATCAGCAAACTCCCTTATGGCGTTCGAGGACAGAACAGCCGTCAACATGATGTTGGAAGAGAAGGGAGGGGTTTGTTCAATGTTTGGAGAAGAGTGTTGAACTTTTATCCCTAACACAGCTGATGATGGAAGCCTCAACAAAGCTATAGAGGGACTTAGGACTCTCGACAGCAAGATGAAGGAACACTCTGGGGTTGATACATCCATGTGGGATTCATGGATGAATGTATTTGGCAAGTATAGGGCCTAAACAGCCCCAGTTCTAGTCTCAATTGCAGTCTTTGCTGCGATTCTGACTTGAATATATATATATATATATATATTCACAGCTATACTCAATATAGCTGTGAATATACTGTCTGCGTTCTCTTGTTAACCGTTTGATCACCACAGCTATCTCACCAATGGAAGACCATGTGGCCCAAATGTATCCTTTGTTCACTGGTGATTGTTATAATGATGATGATGGTGAAGATTATGAATTAGACATATGAACATAATCTCTGAGTGTAAGTATGTTCGTGCTCATGAAAATGATCTGAGAGTTGAAAATCATTATGAAGAAGCTGACACAATGAAATGTAAATTTGAGCAACTATTCGATAAACAGGAGGGAAATGTTAGAATAATGTATATAAAGTTATCTCTTATTTGCTTTAATACTGTTTGTGTGTTACTAACTTTTATTCTTAGTGTGATAGTCATTCTTTCTGCAGGGTGTGTGAGCAGAGACGTTTACGTGGGAAGCGGCCTGAGGATGTGGAATGTCTTTGTTGAAGGAGACCAATAAATTGTATTCTGTAACATTACTATCAGGCTGCAGCATGTGTGTGTGTTGCCCCCTCCCTTGAGATGCTGCAGCCTCATGTAACTAGGGAATCCTAAATAAAAGTAAGGGGACGGCAGAGGGAATTCAGAGCGGGTTAGAGCTGTACCTGAGTGCACCTCTCTCCGTTCTCCTTGCAAGTAAAAATGTAACCGTCTTCTCCTTTTTCTGTCTGTGTATTTGATGTCTTAGGTGGTCTAAACCTGACAGTCAGAAACTCAGAAATCCTTTTCTGCCACATATCAGCTGTGTTTATTGAACTCACTGAGAACTCATCTGCTGCCAGAAACAGAACACATTAAAAAGGAACAAAGTAACAATGGCCACGAAACACAATTCCAGCTTTGTTGTGGTGTTTTGACATTTCAGTGTGATGATGCAGTCTGACTCCATACAGGAGAGGGAGCTCCCACCCCTAGTTCTGATGTCTCTGCATACACACAGACGGTCACCTTATAGTCGTTTTATTTACATTTAAATTACTATTATCAAAAGAATTATTACATGGTAAATGTTATTTTTGAATGAATGACCTGTTACAATCCTTGTAGAGCAGGAGACAGAAGATCAGGGTCAAGTCTTTTCAGCTTCCACAACAAAGCAAAAAGGGAACCTTATGACTCAGCCAAGCAAAGTCTTCAAATGGGAAACTTCTCAGAGGCAACGGTTCAGTGTTTGAGTCCAGGATGAATCCTCATGACCAAGCACAGTAACACCAAAGTCAAGGGTTTAAGTAGGGCCTGTATGATGAGCTGCAGGTGATTCCACTGATCACCTGCCATGGGGCTTCCCAGGGTGTTTGGCAGGGGCCCGGCCTGCCTTGGGTTTCTGGGGTTTCCTGGGTTGATTGCTAGGGGTTTGAGCAGACTGGCGGCATCTGCTGGCAGGTCGGGGCGTGACATGACCTGACCTTGATCATTTGGTAGCTGTGGCAGTGCTTTGGTGACCTGGTTCTTCATTAATTATTCATTATTAGTTACATATTATCACATGTGAAGTTCTCAGAGGTTCCATGATGGTGACTCTGACATTTATGCACTTTACATCTCTGTACATTTATATACATGTAGATAAAGTTCTGACTCACTGTGCTTTGCTGATCAGACTCTAGTGAATCAGGTGGAATATCATTTTCATCTCTTAGTTGTTCAACACCAGGATCATCAACATCACAACCAGACAAATCATCCACCTCAGAACTGGAGCCTCCTTTAGTGGAAGCAATTAGTAGAGAAGAGGATTGGACCAAGTATGGAGCCTTGGGGGACACCACATGATATGGGGCAGAGTAAGAGGATGAAACCAGTTTGAATACAGACTGAAAGCTCCAGGACAGCTACTAAATGGACATTTAAAATGAATGATATATAGTCAGGGCTGACATTTAGTCTCTTTACCAGCACTTCCCAACCCTTTCCAGCTCATGGCCCACATGAAAATCTCTAAAATGTTCACAGACCACATCCGACTCCATAAAAATAATACAAAGGCCAAATGAATATCAGCAGGTGGTTTGTGGCTCTGCTTTTTAATGATCTGGATTTCTTTCTAGTCTTCTCACTGAGTCCATCAGGAGATGGGCCTTCTTCTCACAGGACTAGATGACTGTGGACACATTCTCTGTCATTCAGTATTTGAAGGTGTTTTCTTTCAGTGCATCATTTGTCCTAGAGAGGAAACCACAAAGTAGTTGCAGTCACATACAAAGAGGAAGGAGGTGGGTTTAACTGCTGTAGCTGAAAAACTCCATCTCAGATCACTCAGTGGTACGATGGAACAGACATCTCTTCAATGGCTGCTCTGTAAGTAGAATCTGCATTTCAATCATTGGGCCTCATTCACCAGCCGTTCTGAGGAAGAAACTCCTTCTTCATCCTCAGCACTCAGGAACCAGACAACAGATTTCTGTCAAAGCAACATCCTTCATCTCCATCTTGTTGTGGTGGTGGAGGGGGAACAATTATACCATGTTTTCATGAAAAGGGAATGGAAATGAGTTTAAAAGATAAAACATAGTATTTAGATATAAATGATCTATTGTACAGCTGTAGAATTGAAGAAAACACAATAAGAACTTAGTTTAGGACAAATCCGTCAGTACTCAAATGTGCGTACCTAAGTGTACTCTTCAGATTCTGTTCTTATCTAGGAATAAATCCCAAATCAAAACAACATTGGCTGATGTCAGAACCTTCATCAAAACATAAGTTAAGAACTTTCTCAGTGGGTTTTGGACTTGTTACCAAATATGTTGTGTTATAACAAGTTGAAGCTAAACCAACCTGTCCCATTTCTCTTCAGTTGTGACCTCACTGCTGTACGAAACAACAATCCAAGGTAAGGACACTTGTTTGAAGCTCAAATCTTTTAGACTAAACCTTTCTAGTAATCACTGATAAATGTTGGAAGATGACCTGACCTACAACTCACAACTCATCCAAACTGTTTTACTGTGCTCTACCAGCCACAACAAAAGCCAGAGTTGTTTCAGAGGTGCTTGCCAGATATGGTTGCGTCCCTGGTCACTTGCAGGTCCTTGAGACGCTGAAGTTTTCGTGGCTGAATTATCCCTTGAGAGCAGAGAAGCTGCTGAAGGCTTCTGTCCTGCAGCTTCTGTCCTCAGCTTTTCCTGCCGAGGAGCAGAAAAACAGAGCTGTACTCTGATGATGAGGCATAGAAAGAAAGAACCGGAAATAAAGCAAGAACAAAGGGCGGTGATCTGCCTTAATATCTCTGGTAACATTACCCTTAAAGCTGTGAAAAAAAGGTTTCCTGGCGGAAGGGTTACAAGGTGTAGGCTCAGCCGGACAGAACTGAGCAGCATATATTACCTCTGTGGGCTCAACGCTGTTGTTGCGACTTGGTCTCGCAAACAAAACCCTAAGCCACTGAGTGGCTGCTACGGAGAGATTGACGCCTAATCTATGGCGGTTCCTTCCATGGATTAATCAAATGTCTTTGGTTATGCTCAAAACGTATTTATTTAACCAGTTGGCCCATTACACAATGTAGTCTTTTCCATTCCTTTACATAAATACAACTTGCATGAAAAAAAATAGAATCAAAGTGTTGGCCACAAAACAGTGGTCAAAAAACCATGTGCTTCACAGGTAAGAAGCTCACTGAGCAGTGATTACCATTACTGAACCGTTACTTAAAGAAACTCCCACAACACCTGACCCCGATGACACCAACTGTGGTCACCAGGGAACTGCACCATTACCACATACATGGCTTTAACAAATGGTTGTTAGAGCACACACTTTTGTTGTCTTTTATCCTGTAGTCCTGACTTTAAAATAGTAGTTTTTACTATATTTTTTTACTATAAAAATCCACTGAAACGGATATTTTAGGGAGTTTTTCCTTGTATGATGTGAAGGTCTAAGGAAGGGGATGTTGTGCTGCTGATTAGTGTTTAATGAAGGGGACATTTTTCTTATATCTGTCTATAATGACATCAATTAAACAGAGAATTCACATCACATATCCATATCCATTTATGACCAGTCAAAACATTCAACATGTTTGTTTTTACTGATACTGGAGTATAAATCAAACCTACCCTATAGGTATCTAGCATTGCTCAAATTGTGCTTAGTGTCATGTCTCGTCGTAAATGTTACGTCATCACTGGTGTTGTCTTGTCGTTCACTTCCTGTTTTATTTTGAAATGACTCTTCCCTCTCGTTTCAGGCACCTTTGCTTCCTGCCCTTGTGTGTTTCCCGCCACTGTGCCTTCCCCTTGCCTTCCCCTGCCCTGATTGTTTTCACCTGTGAACTGTTACCTTGTCTATATATTGTGTCTCCTCTTGTCCTGTGCCAGTTCGTTCCCTAGTGATGGGTAGATGAGGCGTCATGAAGCGTTTTGACACATTGCCAAACTGTATTGATACTGATTTGATGAGCTAGTATATACAATAATATAATTCAAGTAATTGTATTATTTCATATCTTCATTAACATTTAAAATATCTGATCATTTTGATAGTGAACATGTTGTGATCGAGGATGCTTGTGGACTGGGATTTTTTTTTTTTTTACAAGTTTTTATTCAAAAAAACAAGTTTTTCCAATGTTTTACAGTTTAGTCTGTTGCGCTTCTTTGAAATCACTTCTCCGGCAGTCGAAAACACCCGCCCGCACGGCACAGATGAGGTTGGAGTACAGAGGAACTCTAATGCCAACTGGCAGAGATTTGGATAAATTGGTTTCTGGTTCTCCCAGTATCTCAATGGATCCTGGGTCCTTGCAACATTTCCCTCTATATTTCCCTACTATATAATAGATACCGTATTTTCCGGACTGTAAGTCGCGTTTTTTTCATAGTTAGTCCGGGGGTGCGACTTATACTCTGGAGCGACTTATGTGTTATTATTAACACATTATTACCGGTATATCATTTCACATGTTATTTTCACACTAACAGCAAAAACCGATAGACAAAAACAACACATTCCTTCCAGTCCCGGGGAGACTCGGGACATCTCGCGCATGCGCGGAAACTCTTCTTCAGTAAACCTTTTTACAATGATCACACAGCGCCACCCACTGGATAAACAATCAATTGCCCCCTAATTCCTAAAAAATCGAGGTATAAATTAAACGAAGAATAAATTAATTATTTAATAAATTAATTATCAATAAAGCAACTGTGAGTAAGTTGTAGAATGGCTGTATACCTGAGTTTATCCTGGGTGTATCTGTCACTTCATTTTCATGCCTGGCCCTATAATGCCTCAGCATTGAGGAGGTAGATTTGTTTAAATAAGACAACTCTGTCGAACAAATGCGACATTTAACCTGCAGAAAAATATCAATAGTGAACAATAGAGTCACTTTGAAATGAATTTGAATTCAGATAGGTTAGATCAAGTAAACTCTGAGAGGAACAGGATGAAACAAGGAAAACAAATCATTTAATATTATTTGCTGATACGACATCAAAGTGGTCCCACACGGCGGAAACCTTTCTTTTCGATTGAGGCTCCATAATTCTTGATGCGCTATTACTAGATTCTAGTGATGGGTAGATGAGGCGTCATGAAGCGTTTTGACACATTGCCAAACTGTATTGATACTGTGTCGATACTGTGTCGCTGAATACTGACACCTGCTGGACCTTAAAAATCCCTACAGGCAACCTAGTTGACACTCAACTGACACTGATTTGATGAGCTAGTATATACAATAATATAATTCAAGTAATTGTATTATTTCATATCTTCATTAACATTTAAAATATCTGATCATTTTGATAGTGAACATGTTGTGATTGAGGATGCTTGTGGACTGGGATTTTTTTTTTTTTTACAAGTTTTTATTCAAAAAAACAAGTTTTTCCAATGTTTTATAGTTTAGTCTGTTGCGCTTCTTTGAAATCACTTCTCCGGCAGTCGAAAACACCCGCCCGCACGGCACAGATGAGGTTGGAGTACAGAGGTACTCTAATGCCAACTGGCAGAGATTTGGATAAATTGGTTTCTGGTTCTCCCAGTATCTCAATGGATCCTGGGTCCTTGCAACATTTCCCTCTATATTTCCCTACTATATAATTGATACCGTATTTTCCGGACTGTAAGTCGCGTTTTTTTCATAGTTAGTCCGGGGGTGCGACTTATACTCTGGAGCGACTTATGTGTTATTATTAACACATTATTACCGGTATATCATTTCACATGTTATTTTCACACTAACAGCAAAAACCGATAGACAAAAACAACACATTCCTTCCAGTCCCGGGGAGACCCGGGACATCTCGCGCATGCGCGGAAACTCTTCTTCAGTAAACCTTTTTACAATGATCACACAGCGCCACCCACTGGATAAACAATCAATTGCCCCCTAATTCCTAAAAAATCGAGGTATAAATTAAACGAAGAATAAATTAATTATTTAATAAATTAATTATCAATAAAGCAACTGTGAGTAAGTTGTAGAATGGCTGTATACCTGAGTTTATCCTGGGTGTATCTGTCACTTCATTTTCATGCCTGGCCCTATAATGCCTCAGCATTGAGGAGGTAGATTTGTTTAAATAAGACAGCTCTGTCGAACAAATGCGACATTTAACCTGCAGAAAAATATCAATAGTGAACAATAGAGTCACTTTGAAATGAATTTGAATTCAGATAGGTTAGATCAAGTAAACTCTGAGAGGAACAGGATGAAACAAGGAAAACAAATCATTTAATATTATTTGCTGATACGACATCAAAGTGGTCCCACACGGCGGAAACCTTTCTTTTCGATTGAGGCTCCATAATTCTTGATGCGCTATTACTAGATTCAGTTGGCAGATACGTCCCATGACAGATTCGCTGCCTTATAAACAGTTTGGCGCGTCTGCGTCAGGTCGAAACAGTTCCGGTATCGGTCACGTGACTTTGTTAAAGTGATACGCGCACCGACACGGGGTTTCGCTCTATGAGCTCGACGCATGCGCCGACGCATCGGTGTTGCCGGACCCATCACTATCGTTCCCCTTGTCATGAGGACCAGCGTCCAGCTCCATGCCCATGCCTTTTCAGGTTTTTGCGTTTTGTTCGAATTTATTTATTTCCTGTTGTGACAGATTTTCCTTTGTTATTTTGTTCCATTTATCATTAGTCAGGGTTTCCTTGTAAGAGTGAGTTTTTTTTTTTTATAGTTTAGTTTAGTAGTTTTTTTTCCCTCCTTGAAAGTGGTTTTCAGTTTGTACCTTTTCAATAAAGACCTTCCCTTTTTGAACGAATCCTGAACGAGTTTTGCATTTGGGTTCAGCCTCTCGCCCCCCCTTGTGTCACTTAGATGTCTTCACTGTAACATTTAATATGTTCTTTATTTTTTCTCTGAATATAATAAATCCCCACAGTCTCTCTGACTGTGAGTCCCAGCAGCTCTCAGCTGTTTAAAGGAGAGTCTGTGTCTCTGAGATGTGAGGAGGACGACGGCTCTGCTGGATGGAAGCTGAGGAGAAACACAACCAGAGACACCAGAGAGGAGTGTGATGAGTGGGGAAGATCAGCTGGTTCCTCCTGTTCCATCAATGTAATTACCCTATTTGACAGTGGAGTTTACTGGTGTGAGTCCAGAGACGGATCAACCAGTAACAGCATCAACATCACTGTCACTGGTAAGATCAGCCTGTGAAGTTAGTGTTGATGAAGCTGAGTGTAAATGATGAAATGCTGTAGTTTGTCTCTTGTTGAGGTGGACCAGTGATCCTGCAGAGTCCTGTCCTCCCTGTGATGGAGGGAGATGACGTCACTCTGATCTGTAAAACAAAGACCCCCAGCCTCTCAGCTGATTTCTATAAAGATGGCTCCCTCATCAGGACCGAGCCTACAGGTCACATGACCATCCTCCATGTTTCCACGTCTGATGAAGGCCTCTACAAGTGTCACAGCAGCAGTCATGGAGAGTCTCTGTCCAGCTGGATCTCTGTCACAGGTGAGGAGCTTCAAGTCAATAAACATATCAAGTGTTTATGTGCAGGTCAAAAACAAAGCTGCATTCTATCTTTTCATGGATTATTTCAAATCAGCTTCCAAACTTGAAAACAAACAAAACAACAACAACATGGGTGAATTTAACTACACTGATCTCAGTAATCATACTACTGTATGATTACCCTTAAACAGGCAACGTGCACCAGGAGATACATACTCTTTAACATCCTGTAGGAGTTATGCTGGGAGGTTTTCACAAATCCATTTGGCATTTATCAAAAGTCTTGTCTAGTATTAACATGTAGATAACCTGATTTGTGTTAGGCTATCTCTTATTGTTTCATCAGCCTTATCAGAAACATCATGGCTGGCACTGGTGGAGAACCTGCTTCCTTGGGGTAAAGTAATCATATTAGTCATATTTATTTTTTATGAAATAACAATATAAATTCCTAAAATTAATTAGGACATCTGGCTAAACATTATGATGAAGAAAAAATGTTCCAACTGTTTGTAGTAATATTTAGCACCCTTTGAAATGTATGTATTCCCTGAGATACGTTGCCAGATTAGGGGTAGAAATTTGGTCAATGTGCATTATTAATAAAAATTGGTTTAAACTGGTAGGCATATTAATAATTATTGCAGTACTATATGTTATTATGCCCAGCTGTGCCAATTGCAACAGTATGTCAGTATTTTACAACTGTAGACTATTTTCATCTTTGAAACCCGCTTATTCCTCATTAGGGTCACATGGTCTGCTGGAGCCAATCTCAGCGCATTACGGCGAGAGGCAGGAATACACCCCAGATGGTCACCAGCCAATCGTGGGGCTGTAGACTATTTTACTTTTTATTCTCAAGCAGGGCATCTCTGCTAGATCCTTTTGTAGGGAAATAAGGGGAAGCACAGGAATCACAGTAGTGTAAACAAGTGTTTGATCCCTTCCTGATTTTTTTATTTTATTTTTTGTTACATTATATTATATTTGTTACATTTAAATGTTTCAGATTAAATACATTTTAATTAGTCAAAAACAACAGAAGTAAACACAAAATGCAGTTTTTAATACGAAGAGAGAAAAAAAATCCAAACCTACATGTCCCTGTGTTTGCCCCACTACTACTGAACTGTAGTTTATCAATTCTGAGTTAAATTTCTCTTCACTCAAATAGGACCTGTCTGGCAAAGTTGACCAAAAGCTGGACATCATGCTAAGGTCTAACAGAATTCAGGAACAAATGAAAAGGTAAATGAGATCTATCAGTCTTGAAAAGGTTATAAAGCAATTTCTAAAGCTTTGGGACTACATTGAACCACAGTCAGAGCCATTATCCACAAATGGTGAAAACATGGAACAGTGGAGAACCTTCTCAAGAGTGGATGACCAACCAAAATAACCCCAAGAACAGAGACAACTCATCCAAGAGTCACAAAAGACCCCACAACAAGATTCAAAGAACTGCAGCCCTACTGGCCTCAGTTAAGTCTTCATGTTCCACCATAAGAAAGAGACTGGGCAAAAATTGCTGCATGGCAGAGTTCCAGGACCAGAACCAGTTCTGAGCAAAAAGGCTCCATAAAACATCTTGATGATCCCCAGGACCCTTGGAATAATATGTGGTCTGACAAGACAAAAATTGAACTTTTTAGAAGGTGTGTCCCATTAAATCTGTAAAAAAAAAAACAGTGCTGCATTTCAGAAAAAGATGGGGGCTATTTTGCTGGAAGGCTTGGGTTCTGCAGCAGGAAAATGATCTAAAACCCTCAAAAGCGCAAAATGTGGCTGATTTACAACAATTCTGCAAAGATGAGTGGGACAAAATTCCTCCACAGGACTATAAGACTCATTGACTCAAGTTATCATAAACGCTTGATTGCAGTTGTTGCTGCTAATGGCCCAACCAGTAATTAGGTTTAGGGGGCAATCACATTTTTTACACAGGGCCATGTAGGTTTGGAAAAAAACAGATGTGGAAATCTTTTTCTTAGGGCCTAAAGAGATGATTTATAACATTAAACTGTTTTTTGCAACTTATTTTCCATTCCTGCCTGTTTTAGGGTTAAAGAGTAAATATGTTCAATATGTGTAAATAGTATTCAAGTGCTTTAAATAATGATTTAATGATGTTTCCTTTTAGAAAAAATCACCACCACATCTCAACCTACAGTCACCTCCACCTCTCCTCATCATCATCATCATCTTCCTCCTTCTCCTCCTGTTGCTTTCATTGTGACATTGACTGTTCCTTTCGCCTCTGGTCTGATTCTACTGGTTCTACTGGTGAAATGGGTTCAGAGGAAGCATAAAGGTCAGACTTGTGGAATTCATATTTTTCTTCACTTTCAGAACAATTTAATTAGTAAATTGTGTTTTCCTCCATTTACAACAGTTCATAATGTCATATTACTGTTTACATTACTGTTGATGTGCATGTTCCGTTTTCTTGCATCAAAGTGTGAGATCTGGTCAGAATATGACTTGTGGTGTTATGTCACAGACCTACAGTATATGTATTGTGTTGTGACAGATGTTAGTGTGTGTGGTGGTTTCCACTTTATGGAAAAACTTTTTTTGCTGCTGTTACACCAGTAAGTACTCATTCATATCAGTGTTTGTAGATTTACTGAGATTTTCTTATGTAGCATTTCAATATCTTGATGAAGCCATAGCAGAGATTCAATGTAAACACTTAGTGGGGACATTTCAGGTTGTAAATATATTGTAAACTATGTCCCAAAGACAAACCACACACACTGCTCCCTGCTCAGGCTGCTAATTCTTACACATGATACCTTTAAAAGTCCATTAATTTAAAAGTCCATTAATTTTCTAAAAATGTAAATAGTTGTTTTCTTGGTTCTTTCCAGCTGCTGGACTAGATGTTGGAGGAGATGACATCACAGTCATCACATACAGCAACATTCAGATATCACCTGACCAGCCACAGCCAATCAGAGGGACTAGAGGTAACGTGTTGCATTTGTATCTTTGTGAGGACCAGTTTGGTTTTAAGGGTTTACATTACAAAATGAGGACATTTGGTAACGATGGTAACGAAGGAGACTTTTTTCTAAGAATGAAAACACTGTGATGTAGGTGTTTGTGAAAAGTGGAGATATTCAAGATTAATGGAAACAGCAATTTTATTCTTTGTTCTGTGGAGTTTGTTCTATTTCTGTTGAGGTCAATGTGTGATGTACTTTGCATGTGAAGCTGTGTTTTTGTACCTGGTGGTGAATCTATTGTTCTCTGAAGCTAACAGCTCTGTGGTCGGACAGTTTCTGGTCTATGATGAAGACACTTTGTCCTACACAACTTCTACATAGTTGGTGAATAGGAACATTTCATACAAAATAAATGAAGGTGCTCCAGGTGGGTGAGTTAATTAGCTATCAGAAGGAATTAATAGTTATCAGAAATAGTTATTAATCATTAGGATTTAATTCCTAAAAACTGGACACCACTTTACTTTAACATTTATGACTATGTAAGGGTTAAAAGTCACATTATGACAGTGAGATTTACAAAGGAACTGTTGACACAGGTTTGAGGTGTGAGTTCCAGACAAGTCGACCAATGTGTCATCTCACTCTCTGCATGTGTGGCTTTTAAGGTCAGTTTTGTGTGTTTAAACAGTGCTAGCTTAAAGGGGGTGGGGGGTGAGAACAGGAAACTACTCTCAAGCACAAACTCCCACAATGCACTGGCTGCCCACCACCATGAACACAGTTCACTAGGCACTAAATGGGTGCAGCTCATATCATGAGAAACACTGCAGTGGGAGTGGCTCAATTACTCAGATCATGTGACTTGATACCAAACATCAGGAATATATTCATCATTTTTATCCAAGTGAAAAATGTCAGCAGTAAATGGACAAAGACACTGGTCATGAGTTAATATTGCTGTATTTTCATGTTTATTATATTTTGGAGGGATTTTCTTTTTGGAAGTATTTAATTTTAAGGATGATTTTACAGTTTCCTATTAAAAACATGATGATGAATCACAACAATTGACACATCTCGTGGTTTTGCTGTTTATCTGTCTCTTTTTGTAAATTGGTAAATTTAGATAAATTTTGACACTTTTTGGTAAATCACTTGGGACAATAACACAACACCAAATATGCTTTTTCCATATATATATTTATGATTAATAATGACTGAATTATGTAATAAAATAATTAATCATTATTTAGGCTCTATCAACTGTTCCACTTGTGAGTGGTTTCAGGAAAATGGTCCATCTAATCAAATAAAATGGGTTTAGTTAGATTTATCATGCCAGGCTACTCACCATGCATGTGTCTGCTTCAGTCTAGATTTGAAGTATTGTCTCATCACCATAGAAACCAGTTTTGTCAACAGTTTAAATCCTTTGTAGTCATTGGCTGTAATTTCTAGAGGGGCTGGGACTCCAAACCTGAAATGGTCCATTTTAGCTGATATCAGCCTACTTGTTAATAGAATATATAGCTGCTCCGAACTTTTCTTCACTGGTTAATAAATGTGCCACGCTCCAACTGATGGTACAAACGTTTTATTTCAGCAGTTTTCTGTCTTACAAACGCTCTCAGCCACCGTGACCACTGAAATTAAATACACAGTGGCAAATATAAATCAGTAAAACCATCATGTTCCCGTCTATGAATTGTTTAACTGAAACTTACTACATAAAATATTAATACTCTCAAAAAACATAACCTACACACATACAAACACAAGAATATTACTCTCAAATGTCCATACCGTGTACACCTCCAACCAGAATGTTAGGAGTTGCTAGAAGTCCATTTCTTAATATTTCAGTCCTTTGTCTTCACATACACCGCTTGCGTGCGCGGACCGACTCAGAAACGAAACTTACTGTTTTCATCAAGTACATCACGTCACCAACTGATTATTTAACTGATACTTACTGCTGATGCGATCAGGTGACGTTATTAATTAAACCATTTCAACAAAATATGCACATAATAAAGAATATACAAAATATGACATGGATATTAAATGTAATATAAAGAAATTCACACATAAAAATACTCATGTTTCTACGTTCGCTACACTGCCACCAAAATTACAAATGGTTTACTGTCACCATATTCAAAGAAACAAATTTGTAATTTTCCAAAACTTAAATTCAACCATCACTCATAATTTCAGTGAATATATTGCTAAATTAGGTGACTCATTCTTTTCATTCTTATATTAATGCTGAGCTACTTTGAATAATGTTCAACTAACACAACTAATTTTTGGACTGGACGCTCAAGAAATGAAGGTTGTATTTAGCGTTCACCTTTTGGTCCTAACTTAGTTTGGCCTACTTGTACAACTTGGAACAAGTACAACTTTAGCTAGTGGCCACTCATTTCTAGGAGTGTTGTCATCCTTAACAATGATTACATCTCCAACCTGCACATTACGTCTGGTTGTATGCCACTGCTGACGAAGGCTGATATTGGTTAAGTATTCTCGGCGCCACCTGCTCCAGAACTGTTCTGAGAGATACTGCACTTTACGCCATCTTTTTCTTGCATACAGATCTTCTTGAACAAACTTTCCTGGAGGTGGAAGAGGTACCATAGGCTTCAAAGTAAGCAAGTGATTGGGTGGCAAGGGTTCAGCGCTTTTGGGATCAGAAAGAGTGTTTGTTGTCAGCGGGCGACTGTTGACTATGGACATGGCCTCAAAGAAGAATCTAGTCGTCCTTTAGCTTGAGCTAGGATAGAGCTCATCACACTCCTTGTCGTCCGTATCTGATGCTCCCATATGACTGGCTTCGGGAACATTCATAAGGAAGTCACATTCCTTTCTTGCTAGATAGGTTGCTATTCTTTCCTTGTCAAGTTCCATTAAACACTTTCCCAACTCATTCTTTGCTCCTAAGAAATTCGTACCATGGTCAGATCTAATTTGTCTGATGGTTCCCCTTATTGCAATAAAGCATCTTAATGCATTTAGAAATGCATCGGTTGTCAGGTCTGACACAGCACTCCAGTTAAGGCATTGGTTAGATCAGGTCCCTTGAGAAGGTGGTCATTCAATGAGGTGCCTTCGTATTTGGCTGAACAGTCGAAGACAACTCTGATTTTCTCTGTTTTTTGTGGGTGGTACACCCCATGGTGTCGTATGTACCAGGTGTTCCCGTTCTTTGGTGTTGCATACACTTCCTCTGCATCACCATCTTTGAAAACATTGACCATGAACTGAACATAGTCCTCCTTGTATTTGGGGTTTTTATCCATCTTCCCTTTTAGATGTTTCAGCCTAACTGTGGCTAGATGTTTGTTGTTAGGCAACTGGGGGCACTCTCTAAAGGGGAGAGGCATCTCCAGATGGCCATTGTCATTATAATGAATTCCCTCATTCAGAATCTGTAGGAACTTGATATCTTCTTGAGAGATTGTTCCGTCACTAGGATTTGTATCCTGAAAATCTCTCTCAAGTGCCTTGATCGCACATGCAGGTGTTATAGGTGGAATTTCCTTTACAGAGATACGATAGCAGAATCCAGCATTGGTTCCTCCACTAGTAGTAGGCATTTTGGCATCAACTACACTCCACCCAAGGTCTGTTTTCACTGCATATGGCTCATGCTCAACTCCTGATACGACTTCTTTTGGTTTTAGAGCTCTGACACAGTCATAGCCTATTAGCAGTCCAGCAGGACAGTCTAGCATGTCTGGTATCTTGTCAGCTATGCTAAGCAAGTGTGTCCATCCCTTGCCTGTTGGAAAGCTGGTCTTCTCCAATGGAATATCTTCTCGAGTGTATGCTGGTGGTAGTTCAATGCATTGACTGTCAAGCCTTCTGAATCACCTGAATCCTTAGCAGGATGACCTTTCTCTTGAGCAACCTTGGTCGTTGTCACTAGGGTTCTGGCTTGAATGTGTTTCATCTCTGTGCCTGCTTTCTCCTCTGTCCTTTTCAAGGCATGAAGAGATGAAACCGGGTTGCAGGCAATGTGTGCCTCCTCGGCTAAGAAGTTTGAGAACTCTTCAAAACTTGGATATGGCTTGCCATCATCCAATTCCTTGGTGACAAGTCGGTTCCATCGAGCTGTTGCCCAGTCGGGAAGTTTGTGGAGGAGTTTTTGATTCTCCTCACTATCATCCAGAACTTTAAGACCTGATATGTGAGGCATTGCATTTTTGCATGACACAAGAAAATCACTGAACTCTCTTTAGTAATTTTAGTGGGTCCTTTGGTCCAATCTTGGGCCAGCTACTGAGTTTACCTCGAAAGGCTCTTTGCAGTATGAATGGGTGGCCATAGCATTTGTTCAGTGCATCCCAGGCTTGTGTATATGGGTCATTCTGAAATTGCGGGTACATTTCAAGTTTAGAAAAAACATTTTTTTTGGTCTTTTTTCTGTAATTATTTTTTCAATTCTCAGAGAGAATACTTTAAATTTTTACAATTCCAGTATTTGCCAAGCTTAACCATCTAAGATTTGTATTATTTTAAATGCAAATATAAGAACTAAGAGTAAATTTTGTCAACTCTGTTATGGACAAAGTGGGTGAAATATTATTTGTAGTCAAATTCAATTCATGTTAAAATCATGCCTCCCCTGAAAGAACTTTTGTCCCTTTATTGAAACATATCTTTAAAAAGTTGCCAAGAGCGCTTACATTTTCTCATTTTATAGCTTTAAAAATTATTCAAATGCATTGACATTTCCTGTAAGGAGAAAGTTAGTCATGACACAGTCTCTGATATATTTGTAGACAATAACATGTATTTAATTGTCATTTTTTTTAAAACAAAACATGGGCAAAAACAGAGTTGACGTGACATGAACAGAGTTGACAACAGAATTGACACACCATGAACTTGAGTCCAAAAACTCCAACATTACAAATTCTTTAACTTTCACAAATATGAAAACATCTCACTTTAACTTGTATCAGAACATCTATGAAATTGACAGTTTTAATTGTTCATTTGTTAAAAATAATCCTTAAAACAAAAATATAAAGGCCTATAATTACAATTTGTAGGCCACCATTTTGTTCATCTACAAAGTCATCTACAAAAATTAGTTTTGATTATTAATGCAACAATTCAGGGATTCAGTCGTCTGTGTCAATCTCTGAATGTGTTTCCTGTATTTTTGGATAATAGTATTTTCTTTCAGCAAAATATTCAATCTTTTATTTTCTCTGTATAATTTGGAATTCTCTCATTTTATTCTTTTCCGTCCTGATGTCCTTTGTCTGTAATGAGCAAAAAATACAGTATATTATTTACCAAATTAATTTAACATATCTGCAAGTATTTTATTGTTTTTCGTTCATTGTGTGGAGTATCTAATAATGAAAGAACTACATGTCTAAATCTATAGCAGTTTACTATACTGTAATATTAAACTCATTGACCTGCTGTCACCTAACCACCCTAACCTGGAAGTCCCTGGTTCAAGGTGTGGTTCTGGATCTGGTTCGGGATCTGGTACTGGAACTGGTTCTGGACTCTGCTGTGTTGTTTGAACTGTTCTCTGCTTTCTTGCTCTGCATCTTTGCTGAGCCTCTCTCCAATATTTCCTCTTATGCCTCTGCTCCCTGTTACTCAGAGTAGCCACTGTGCTGGTTGACCCTGCATCCCTCCTCTTCTTCCATCTCTCCCTGTCTTTTCTCAAATTTGCTGCCTTCTTTAGAGGGTCAGCATCTCGCCGTGCCCTGTACTGTACTGCGGCAGAAAGACTGCTGTCTTTCTGCCGCTGACACCATCTTCATTTACAACATTTTCATGACCTGGAAAGTAATCATAAATCTTACCTTTACAGAATAAAATACCCAGAACTCTCAATATATTTATAAAATAAAGCAAAATGGCTACAAGTGATTGAAATTGTGTGACTCTGTTGGCACTTGCAACAGAGTTGACGATAACAGAGTTGATGTTTTCCACCATTTTGTGCCTTTACTCCATGTGCTATCTTAAAGCCAGACAACACATGTCATGAATAAAACCGCAATTTTATTTTAGTTTTATCACATATATATATATATATTTTTTAAAAGGAAGGAGAGATTCATTACATCACATAAACAGTTTTGCCGCATAATTAATGCGACAAAACTCTTGGTGTATTCTGAACATTTTGCACAAAATAATGAAGAGCAAAAGTTAAACATACCATAGTTCCCTCCAAGGAAGTGAAGAAGAGGAAATGACATCATTTGGTGCAGGTCACATGATTTTTTTTTTAATGCTGTTGGGTATTTTTATGCAGTTTTATAACAGAGTTGACAAGACCCCTAGGACAGATACATTTTATATATTTTTAAATATTAATATTGCCTGCATTATAAAAAAATGTTCTGTGCAACTAATAATATAAATATTTGGAGATTTAGCATAAAAAATCTGCACATTTTCAGCAATTATGTAATGTTTATTTAAGTCAAACATGTGAATCTCTATGCTGGTGATGGTGTGGGAATCATTTAATGAATATTTAACACATCAATTGTGCATAAAATGTACATTAAACATTATTATGGGTGAAAATACAGTTTATTAAATGATAATATTTGAAGCAGATTCTGTTAAGATTTTTTCAGGGGAAAATAACTTAAGAGTTTTTGGTGGGACACCAAATGTACCCGCAATTTCAGAATGACCCATATGCTTCATCATCACTTCTATAAAAAGTTCCTTCCAGCACAGACAGCATCTCCACTTATGTATTTTCTGAGATAAAACAGTCTATGTGCTGGGTTCATACAGGTAGTCTCTATCAACGCTTTAAAGCTGGTCCGCCATTCAGTGAATTTGAGAGGATCACCAGTAAACACGGACGGTTCAGGTGCCGGAAGTCTTGTCATCATCAGAGGTTCTTTGAAGGCTTGCACTAGTGACACTTCATTCGATTTTTCCTCTGACTGTTTTTCAGAACGAGGAGGGCCTGATGTGCCCTGGGGAATCTGAACGTATGGAGTTATGTTATGCTGAGATCGGGGCTGACTTGGAGGCAGAATTATTTCTTTCTTTTCTCCTATTACAGCTTTCATTTTCATCTCTTCCGCATACACATCATATTCAGCTTGCATAGCTTCCAGATCCCTTTGGTCTTCCAGCATTTTCAATTTTTCTTGTTGAGCGATCACTTCTTTTCTTGGTGTGGAAAGAAAAGAAGTGATCGCGAAAGTGGAAATGAAATGCAGTAGGGAGCAAAGTGGTGCTCAAAAACGGCAGAGGAAGAAGAAAAAACAAGAGTTTAATTCAACTCTTCCCAAAATTGTATCTATATTTGGGAGAATTAATCCAGCAGTTGTTTTTCCTGAGTAGCAGGTAGGCTATAGCCTCTGTAACAGGAGACTAGTTGAGTTAAATAAGGCTAGCGGTTAGCGTCCATGACCACCTCGATCAGCAGTTCCCAAACTTTTTGAGCCGCGCACCCCCATCTATATCCCTACCTGGTTGACGCACCCCCTATTTCCCACACCTTCCAAAAAACACAACTAAATGTCTGAAGGCAGCATGTTTAATTCTGCTCAACTAGAACACATCATCACATGATCACCAGGAGTAAAAGTGGTTCAAAACTCTTGCTGGAACTCAGTCCGTGAAAAATAATGCTGCGCGCGCCGCTCGGTTTCGGGCA
Source organism: Lepturacanthus savala (assembly GCA_030544235.1). Lineage (NCBI taxonomy): Eukaryota > Metazoa > Chordata > Actinopteri > Scombriformes > Trichiuridae > Lepturacanthus > Lepturacanthus savala. The sequence continues at coordinate 3,724,095 of CM060483.1, read as the reverse complement.
ATTTTTAGCACAGTTACGGATGTATGTCACTTAGTCAGGCATGTATATATGAAAAAACAGATTATCAATATCTGTCAAAGATTTATTAAGCCAAATATCAGTTGACAGTGAGTGATACATCATACTAAGACTCCTCAGACTCTGCCTGCCCCTCCACCTGCTTCTCATCATCCTCTGATGGTCGTGAATGTCATTTTGTCATTTTATGAACTTTTGAACTTGTTGTTTCTTCAGCTCCGGCTGAGCTATTTCACCCTCGGCGGACAGTTCTTCGCTGCTCCTCAGTCCCACTTGGGGACCGGAACTTGCCAGGTGGAACGGGCCAATCGGCTGCCGCGGAGCTACCCGGACCAATCAGCGCACAGAAATTTTGGATCTTGCGAGGGAAACTCATTTTTAAAAATCGCCATCTTTTCCCAGTCTGCGACCCAGTCTTCATATTTTGAAAAAAAAATAAACTTAACAAAATCTACATTTTCTTGGATTCTGCGCTGTAAGTATACATATTTTCTCATATCATTTCATTGTTTTCTGGATTTATATTAAAACGAATGCAACTGCCAAGCCGACATCGGTAGCTATCGTACGTCGTCATAAAGCTGTCATAACCGATCCCCTTCTCATGACAGAATATGTGGTGAAGTTTTCGTGTGGAAATTTTCAATGTATGCGCGATCATTTCGGGGGGGGGGGGGGGGGGGGGAGACAAATGTCCATTCATTTGGTGAATGAATGGACATATGTAAATATGAATGGACAACGTAGTAGTGTCGTAATCGCCGGTCCAACACTAAAAAAAAATAAAAATTGCATGGCTCCTACAGCTTAGATATTGCAGAATATGCGTGTAAAATTCAAAGAGTAATTGTGTACGTAATTAAGGTAAATGAAGTGACCACCCTAATAGACCCTTGACCTGTGTGGGAAGACACTTCACACATCCTGTGTGCAGCCTTATAATCAATTAGTCATGCTATTGTGTGTTCCTCCTTTTGTAATTTAATTGTCCTTCGTCGTTGTCTTACAGATCATGTCTTTTGTTCCAAAGTTCAATTTTGAAGTAAATCACCCTGGGGAGCTAACCCTCAGGGCAACCGCCGAGGCTGCCACCAAGGCGGGCCTTGCTCCACCAGGCCCTGTCCTTGCCTGTGGTGTGGTGGAGAAGGAGGCCAGGGCCAGGGCAGCGTTGGTGGGTGGGCCGGACTGTGGGTCCAGGATGGCGGTCCTGGCCTGCAGCGTGCTGCAGTTCGGGAAGTACCGGGGTCAGACTTTCCAGTGGCTGCTCAGCAACGACGTGGGATGGGCCGTCAGCGTACTGGCGTCCCACGAGAAGGAGAGGGAGACCGACACCAGCACCGCACCCCTCATGGCGCACAAGGATGCCCTGGACCAGTACGCCAGGCTGTTCCCAGCCATGGGAGCGGCCATCGACCGGTGGCGTCCGGGCATCCATGGGGGTGTCGGTGACACGCTGCTGGGGTTCGGGTTACATTCCCACAGGACGTACAAGTCCATGTACGCGGCCAAGGACAGGGAGAGCCAATCGTAAGTGCTGCGCCTGTACTCGAGCGTTCATGTCATGTTTCCCTGACACATGTCTTAGTTTCCCTTGTCTTTGCAGCTATGTGCAGTGGCTGAGGAAACGGCAGTGCGGCCCGGGGTCCAGGATGGAGGCCTTTAAAAAATACGTGTTGGCCCGGGACGCAGAAGCTGCTGCCTCTGCCGCGGCTTCTGCACCCACAGCAATGGCGCAGCCAGTGCCAGGTGACCGTATCATTTGCAGACGTGAACTTGAATGTGATGTCCTCTGTCTATAACCGGTGTTTTGTTTGCCTGCGTTTCTGCCAACAGCCCCATCCTCGGACCCCATCTCCGACCGTGACCTCGTCGCTGCTGCCATGGAGGTGGACGCTCCTCCTGTCGCGTACATGGACGCCCCAGCAGCCATGGTCTCTCTCCCTCTCCTGCCATCCCCTGCTGAGCAGCCCCTAACAGAAGCCCCGGTACAGGCCCGAGACGCACCAGGACCGTCCTCCTCCTCTGGACCCGCCCCGGCCACAGTTAAGGGCCCCCCCCCGTTGTCTGTATCCAGCAAAGAGGTGTGTATCGGTCAGTGACGGCTGCGTTTGACTCTATCGCACAATACACTAATGGTGGTGTTTTCTTTGTGTGTGTGTGTTTGTTACAGCCTCTTCCCCGCAGCTGGATGCAGACGCTGCCCGTAGAGCAGCATGAGTGGCTGGCCCGGGCGTTATTCAGAAGGCAAGCTAACGGGCAGCTTGTCTTCACCGACGAAAAGCGGATGTGGTGGTATCCGCCCGGCGCCCGGGTCTTGTACACTCAGCCCCCCGCTACAGCCCACGCCTTCTTCCAGCGCCCGTTCTTCCTCTGGCTCCCGTACAGGGGATTTGCGTACTACCTGCGCTGCCCTCCCTGCGGGGGTAGACTGACGGGCGCTGGACTCTACAAGACCATCCGGAGGGTCTTGGACAGGGACGGCTGGTACTTCATGGGCACGGAGTACCTAGAGTGCAGTTCCTGTCATAAGAAGGTGGCGGGCTGGTCGCAGGGCATCTTGGAACAGCTGGATATTTCCCTTCGTGAGGAATTCCCGGCTGTTCTCACATACAAGTAAGTGCAAGTGCAGCAGCAGCAGCTGCAGCAGCTATTTTCTGTGTTCTTATTTTACAGTTAATCTTATTTCTGTTGTGCTCTGCTTCCTCACAGGATGGCCTGCGACAAGAAGCTGGTGGGGCATCTAAAGGAGCGCACTCTCGGCAACAGTGCGACTCGCCTCCATCAGTACCTTCTGGAGGAGCACTCCAGATGGTGGATGCTGCGGTCGACTAGATACCTTTCCGTGCTCCGCAAGCTGCAGGCACCGGGCGCAGCGGCACCTGCCAACGTGTCGCTTCCAGCCATGCACCCGGTGCCTAGCGTGTCCTGGCTGATTTCCGTCTACGTCCGGGACGTTCTCCCCCGACTAGATGAGACCAGAGCCAGGATCACATCCATTTTTGGTGACTTTCTCAAGATGGACTCCACCAAGAAAGTAAGCGTGCTTTTCTCACATAACATTTCTCACAGCCGACAGGGTGTATTTTATATTGCACTTTTCACACACATAATTTACATAAATATTTTTTTTGTCTCTCTCTCTCTCTCTCTCTCTCTCTCTCTCTCTCTCTCTCTCTCTTCCGTGTGTCACAGGTCACCAAAAAGCTTGCGGGTGCTGCCGCCGACACGGCCGCCTGGGTCACCAACATTGGCAATGAGCACGGGCAGGTGCTCATGTCCGTCCTCACCGTCGCAGAGGGGGACGGACTTGCCAACATGGCGGCCGGGCTGATGCGGCGGTACAGCACAGCCGGAAAGGCCCCACCCAGGGTTTTGTACGTGGACCGGGACTGCTGTGTCACCGTGGGAACCTCCAAAGTCCAGCGGCTGTTCCACGAGTGTCACGAGCTGGTGGTGCGCCTCGACATCTGGCACCTCATGCGACGCTTCGCCCGGGGTGTCACCACCGACAGCCACCAGCTCTACGGCCTCTTCATTACGCGGCTGTCCTTCCACATCTTCGCATGGGACAAGGACGACCTCGCCCGCCTGAGAGAGGCCAAGCAGTCCGAGGAGGGGAGGGACGCCGACGTCAAGTTGTCCGCCAGGGAGCTCGCGCGGCACTGTCAACGCCGCACGCTGGGAGCGGCTGAGACGGCGCAGCTCATCCAGGAGGTGCTGGACCATTTCTGGAACCTGACGGACAGCTTGGGCGTCCCGCTGATCGACCGCAGCAGGATGGAGGAGATCTGGAGCACGCAGTGCCGCCACCTCGACTGCATCCAGGACCCAGAGGGAGTGAGGCTCTACGCCAAGACGGGCGAGATCACCAAGGGCGGGGTGAGGCTCCCCGTCTTTCGGTGCGCCCGGGGCACCACTTCCCTGGAGTCCTTCCACCTCCACCTGAGCCGCTTCATCCCAGGTGAGTTTTGCGCCGTCGCGCTGTGCGTTTGTGTGTGTACGGATTTATATTCCTTTTTTTGCTCACTCTCCTCCATCCCTACGTTTTCTTTTTTCTAGGGACATCTGCTAGTGACGTTCACTTTCAGGTGTACCTGTTGGAGGGCCTGGTGAGGTGGAACGAGAACCGCGGACGCGCGGCAGTCGAGGGTGGCCCACCTACGGCGCTGCGTTGCTACAGTGCCGAGCTGCAGCACAACTTCGACCAGCTGACCCAGCAGTTCCTCGGGCGCACGCTGGTCGAAAATTACACCCAGCCCAGGGAGTACACGGGTAAATAAAACCAACCGATGGCTGCCGATGTTTGTGACTGTTGCCCCGGTGCTCGCATATTAACGACTCTGTGTCTGTTTCTACAGGGGAACTCATAGGGGTGGAGTACCTGTACTCCCAGACGGGCGCTGTGCTGCAGCAGCTGGAGGATCCCGACGCTCCGGATGGGACCGACGAGGCAGAGGAGGACTGGAACTGCGACGAGGGCATCGGGGAGGACGAGGACGTTCCCGAGGACGTCCGGCTGGAGCAGGAGCACAGCCTCGTCCCGATGTCCGGCGGTGGGCCCGTCACCGGCGTCGCAGCGGCCTCGTCGACCCAGTCGGGACCCTCCCACTTGGAGCGGCGCGAGGAGGAGGAAGACGTGAGTAACGGACACGTTTGTGGGCTCGCTCGCGTGCACGTTCCTTGTGGGGTCTTATGCGCTGTCACGCTTTGCTCTAGGATGTCTTGGGGCCAGATGCTCACCGCGGCTACCAGCACGTGGTGGCGCTGGCCCTCGCTCTCGCGGGACTGCGCCACCGGGCCTTCGTCACCGGTCTCCAGTGCAAAAACATCATCGCACTGTGGGAGAAGCTGGACGACCGGGACAAGGCGCCGGTGACCTTTCCGCCCCGTCACCAGGACAGGCTGGTCAAAGGACGGTTCCGGACCAGCCACAGGCACGCTCACACCAGTCCAGGAGTGGATAGTGCGAGACGGTGAGCGGTCGTTGTGCAATGCAGACATTGTATACTGTTTCTGTGTTTTGTCGGTGATTTAATGTGTACCTTCTCTGTGTGCGCGCGCGCACATGCAGTGCCACCCTGGGACCGGCGGGAGGTGCGGCACAGTCTCCTGGGGCCAGCAGGCTCGTGGAGGCCCTCATGCTGGAGCTGTGCCGTGTGCAGGACCGCGACCCCAAGACCATCGGCGGGGTCCGCATCCATCGCTGGGGTGCCGTCATGAGGGACTACCGTTTAATACGGGACAATGTATTGAACAGCCAAGTCCTCATGGCGTGCACCCGCATCCAGCTCTTTGAAATAAGTGAGCGGACCCTCGCGCAGTGGTACGTCATTGTGACTGTGTGTGCGTATAATGTAATAAAATAGAATACATACAGACTGAGGCGGAATACAGACTAACATGTCTTTATTGTGTTTTGGTATGTTTTTAGGCACGTGAAGCGACAGAAGCGCATGATGAGGGACGACGTCACCACAGTGGTCCCGAGACCCAGCGCGGCTGAAAATACCGCACAGCCCCAACCTGCCTCACGGGCGTTGCTGCGTCAGCCGGAGAAGCCAGACCAAGCGTTCAAGCACCACCAACCCGAGGACGCCTCTGGTCTGGCTTCCACCAGCCGCGGACCACTGGCCCCAGAAGTCTTCAACCTCATCATCGCCAATGTCGCCCGTGCCACTGCTTCCTCCTCCTCCTCCTCCACCCCTTCAACCAGCGCTGCCGCCGCTGGTGTTGGCCCGCCCAGCCACCCCGCGGAGGCAGTCGCCTCTACCAGCGCTGCTGCCGCTGGAATCGGCCCCCCTGCCCGTGCGGCCTCCACCCGGGGCCCCCCTGCCCGTGCGGCCTCCACCCGGGGCCGCTCTGTCCGTGCGGCCTCCACCAGGGCCCCCTCCACCAGCACTGCCCCTGGCCCCTCCACCAGCACTGCCCCTGGCCCCTCCACCAGCACTGCCCCTGCCCCTGGCCCCTCCACCAGCAGCGCCCCTGCCCCTGGCCCCTCCACCAGCAGCACTCCTGCCCCCTCTGGACCCTGGGCTCCTGGGCCCATCGCTGTGGCTGCTGCAGCAGCCGCCATCGCTGCTGGTCATGCCAGCAGTGCTGCTGGGACCGTGCCTCGCACAACGGCATGGAGGCACAAGTGCCAGGAAGAAGCGGCACGCCGGGCCCAGGAGCTGGGGCAGGTGATGAAGGCCCCCCGGGTTGTACAGAAGTTCACCTGTCAGCGCTGTGGCCAACCAAAGAACAAAGCCTATGGCCACAGTCGCTACAGGAACGTGAGCTTCTGTTCTGCCTCAGATCCTCAACGCCGGACAGTGCAGCAGTGGCTTGAGGAGATGAGGCAGCAAGGGGGGCCCCCCCCCTCCACCCTGAGAGACTCTATTATTTAAAAAGACTTGTTTTGTTTGTTTGGTTTTGTTTTCGGAGACTCAGGGTGGTGGGGGGTTTGTATATATGTAAATAGTTACTGAAATAGTTTTGTAAATTGTATTGTAAATAGTTTTTTTTTTTAATTCTGGTCAAATAAATCGATAAAACGAAAAACAAATTCAAGTCATGCTTTTGTCCTCATTTACAATGTTTTCAGTAGTATTTCAATGTAAAAACTCAGAGACAAACAAGTTGTTTTCATGTAAAACAAGTTAAATCATCACACTCAGTACCTCGTCTACCCTTTCCATGGTAGTAATGGCTCTTTAGCATACGCATAATTTTGGTTGTCACATTTACAAAATGGGAACATTTTACTGGTAATAGACCATTTGCCTAAACAATGGGCCGTGGTTGCTGTATACAGGACACTTCCTGAGTAGGTGTGCCCAAGTTAAGTTTAAAAATGAACACACAGACAAGCAATTTCATCATTATCCCCACCATGGACGGAAAGAAAAGGGTCAAGAAGATCAAGCACCTTGCCCCGGAACTGGAGACCAGCTCCGATACCGAAAGAGGTACAGTAAACGCTGCGTTTAACGTAACCGCCTTTATTCTCTCCTTCCACAGTATTTTTCATTCTTTTTTGAACTCTGGACTGGCGAAAAAATTATTTGAAATGAACTTTTGGGTGTTAATAAGGCTTAACTAACTAACTAACTCTTATATGTTGAATTTCTTAGACTCTGACAGCACCAGCACCAGCAGTAGGGAGCAGATGCCCGGTCCCCCCCAAAAGAGGAGGAAGGAGGCTGCACAGAAGCCCAAACCGACACGCTGCACCGTGTATAGGAGGCGGGTCGCAGCTCAGAGAGATCAGGAAGTTCTCTCTGGTCGGGAGGGCAAAACAGAAGTTAAACCTGGGGACCCCTGCGACGTCTGCGGCCTGCCTCGAAACCTCGAAACAGGGCACGCTTATTACAAAGGCGTCACCTACTGCGAGGGAGAAGGGGACGCGAGCGGGCTAACGGCTACCGCGTGGTTGGAGGAGCAGGAGAAGTTCGGGGCAGAGCAAGAAGGCCCCGATCCGCTTCCAAGGACCACGGCGTGGAACCTTAAATGGAAAATGGAGAGGGAGGGCGGTGGCAGCGGCGGCGGCAGCAGCAGTGGGGTGAAGACACGCAAACCCCACAAAGCAAGAATCTGCCAGCTTTGCCTGCAGCCAATGAAAAAACAATTTGGCCACAGTCAACACAAGGGGGAACACTTTTGTGCCCTGTATTCAGGCATATCAGTGGACTTGTGGTTGGCACGGAAAAGGAGCGAAGCCAGAAAGACTTCTGACCCCTGACCTGATGTCAGAGTCCATCCATGTATATACTGTATATAGTGGCTTGCTGTGTGTGTGTGTATGTATAAAAATAAAACATTTTTTTTTCCAAACACATCCTGGTCTGGTCACTGTGAGGAGATAACTTCATTATAACTTTTAGGAAGTCGTTTTAATTTAGTACATACAATACATATATACATATTACCACGGTTATTTGTTTTTTTTCACATAGTTTACTATTCTATTTAGCTCTTTACCTTAGTTTTCTATTAATTTGTATGTACGATTTTCACTATTTCATTCATTAAAACAAGTCACGGTCCGCCGCCAGAGAGAGGGGGGCGTGTCTCGTCTGTTTGTTAGGAAAAAAGGGGAAAAAAAAGCGCAGAGCGGAAATCGTTCCGAAGCTGACCGGAAGCCGCATGCATTCATTGGCCGGCTTAGGTGGGACAGGCCAATGAGCTACCAGAAATATTGGTATCTAGGCGGGACACGGTCAACTTTTGAACATCTTCATTGGGCGCCTCCGACGTGGAACAGGCAAATCAGCTGCCTGAAATTTTAAACGCTAACCGGGAAGTTAGTGTTTAAAGTTTAGTGCCGCTACCGCTGACGGACTCGTGACACCGGAATCTTCTTTTCGGATTTATTAAACTCGTAATGATGAATTAACATGGCGGTTTTACATGTTTAAGTCGTGGGTATTTTGTGTTTTGAATGTTTAATTTGGTTCGTTTCGTGTGTTTGAACGTTTGCTTTGGTCCGCGCGTGCGGACGAACCAAACGCCGACGAATTCAAAATACGAGTCGGCCACCGGAGTGTGTGGGCACCGGGGGATGTGTGGGGAAATTGTTGAACGGAGATTCTGAGTTTAACTGTGTTTTATGTATGTCGTATGCCGCGTTAATGTACGCGCTTACGCGCTTCTATCGTTGCACGTAAATGCTTCTGTTTTTTGGCACTTGACTTTAAATAAAGCCGGCTCAAACTCCAAACTCCTTTGTCTGGTCATTGTGTGAGGAAACAAATCTGACTTCTATAGCCGTGCGTTTTCGTTCCTTATTCCTTCGTTTTCGTTAAATAGTAGGTTGGTGAAATAACGGGCCAAAGAGACAAATGGTTCGTGTGGAAGACTTTTATTTGTACTCGGGGCATCCGCCTCGGAGATACTCGTCGTCTCCCGTGGCTTTTTTCGGTCCCCCACGAAACGGGGGGTCCGGCCTCGAACCGGCGTCCGCCGCCGGGTATCGTTCCGATATCCCGGCAACGGGAGCGGACGGGTATCGTTCCGTTCCTCGGGGACCGGGCCCGGCGCGGGTCCCCGGGGCGCGGCCGGGGTCCCCCCACGGCTCCGTCGGGGCCGCCCGGCCGGGCCCGGCCCAGCAGATCCGGCGCCAAAAGAGGGCGGCCGCGCCGCGCGGGGCCCGCCGCGGGAGCCTCGAAGAACCGGGGCCATTCTTCTATTAAAATGTTGTATATTCTGCGCTGCATTGTTCCAATATAATTTTGGTGGGTGAGAGCAAACACGTCTAGTTTGAACCAATCAGAATTAGCGATGCTGATAACGTGACCACATGTCCATCAGCCAACCAGAAACACATTTGTTCAGCTCGGCTCGCCTCACGTTGCATAGCAACCAGAGACGCACTCAGACTTGTCGCTCCGTGGCAAACGGCACAGACAGACACCGAAACAGTGTAATTACACTGAAACGAGCCACTGGAATTGTTCCAGCACTCGGATAATGTAACTAATGTGACTTTAGTACATCGTTTTCTTTATTTAACATGGGAGTTCGACTTTTTTAACGGAACGCATCTCCGCAAATCTGCACAGAGAGAAGATGTATAACAGGATGTTGAATATCCATTCAATGTGACAAATAAAACGTTTATTTAGACGTCTTTATTCTGTCGGAAAATCCCACTTTGAAAAAACTTTATTAAAAACACTCCAGACCGCCATTAAATTTTTTAGCTTGCGCACCCAGAGTGGCCGCTCGACCACTCTTTGGGAATCCCTGACCTAGATGAAATTGTTGATTCTTTTTTAGTCTGAAAGGAATGAAATTCCACACATGTTTGCTCTCACCGACCAACAGAGCTCAGCAGACAGTCTGGGGAGTCTGAGTATGATGTGTCACTCACTGTCAACTGATATTTGGCTTAATAAACCTTTGAGAGATATTGATAATTGTTTTTTTTTTCATATATACATGTCTGACTAATTGACATGCATCCGTAACTGTGCTACAAATTGCCCGAAAACTGATTAAAAACCGTAAAAAAAAATCACGGTTCCAACAGTTCCAGCAAGAGTTTTTAATCACTTTCACCCCCGGTGATCATTAGATGATGTGTTCTGGTTGAGCAGAATTAAACATGCTGCCTTAAGACATTTAGTTGTGTTTTTTGGAAGGTGTGGGAAATAGGGGGTGCATCAACCAGGTAGGGATATAGACGCGGCTAAAAAAGTTTGGGAACCGCTGCGCTAGAAGAAGTTCCCTCATATACAAACATCCAAAGTTGTAAATGTTGTTGCTCTGTTTCATAGATTCAGTTGCAGTCGTTGAGGCCTATATTATGTTCAGCTGATGTTCAGTTCAGTTGATGTGAAATTGTTGTGAAATAGAAACCCTGAGTTGTTTCAAGAAATATAGTCTTGTATCCCTTTAATCCTTTGTGGGATGTGACACGTACTGAATATGAGCAAAACATGCCTTAAGCAGTGCCACCTCTGTGCTGCATTGTGCCAGTGTAGATCCATGAATACTCTTTTTTCATTATCAATGAGATTAATTTATACTATGATGAATGCTTTATTTAAACATTTAAACAAAATATGATGAATTTTGATGTAATACAGAATACATTCTTATTATATTTTATATATTTTATATATTTGAATATATATATATATATATATATATATATATATATATATATATATATATATATATATATATATATATATATATATATATATGGGGGCCTACACTTACTAGCTGCAGGGCGGCCCCACATACTTCTGTTACGCCAGTGGTGGACCCATATATTGATCTTGCGTCTTCTCTCTTAAGCAATTTCAAAGAGGGATTCCTTTACTGCGGCAGCATCAAACACTTGACCTACTTCTGTGCAGCGCATTTTCAACAGAGCGACTACTTCTTTAGTTACAGAAGTACAGTTATCCATTCACCGTCTTATGTCTTGACTTGGTGTGGTCAATGCACATAAGCTTTCATACTCCTGCTTTAAGTGTGACTCATAGTCTTCCAAATTAGTGATCATACTTTCAAATTCCTCTTCGTCACATTCTTCTTTGAGTTTGCTCCTAACGTATTGAACCTTTCCTTTTTTTCACTCTCTTCCTTTGCATAGTCAAGCCACCTTTGAGTTGGTTGTCGCTGTCTTTCTGATCGCCTGGGTTGTTCCGGTTGAGAAGCTAGTTCCTAGCTCTCTACGCTATGTGCTTGCAAACTATTGTCAATTTCAGCTATGCGTCCTGTCATTTGTTCTCTTAATGTTGCATTGGTTTCAGTTTCTAACATAGTTTGTAATTCTCCTTTTTCGTCTTCAAGAGCCTGAATTACTCCCTCAAGTACAAGAGCACTACCCTTGCTTTGAGCCATTTTCTGAAATATTTTGAAAACACACTACAAATATAGCAATCAAATCTTAAAACTTAAGCAGAACTTATGCTACAAGAAATCCTCAGTATGAATGTCAAATATCAATTACACGTGTTAAACCACATAAGAAATTCACAGTAGGAATGTCAAATCACCACTAAACATAGGCCAGAAATATTCACACAACATATGCATACAATGGCTTTTCACACTTATTTAAATATTTACAGGATAAAATGTTCGTGTTTATCACATGAAGAAAACCTGAAAGCCAAAGGCTTGGTGTTTCCACTCACGACAACGGCGCGCTGCTCTCTTGTGGCGACTCGTGGAAACGGCACAGTCTCAATCCTTGTCTCGATACAAAGCTGACGTCACGTTTTGCTACTGACTGCAGTCGCTAAAGTCCGAGTGGATTCCCGCGGTTGAAAGACGAGCTGTAGTTTTCTTCGAGCGGCCGACGAACTGTAATCTTCACGCTACGACGGTCTTTTTTTCCTCTCTTCCGTCCGTCTCGGCTCGGCTTGTTCGGAGTTCCCCGTTTGCGTTCACCGCGCGGTGTCCCGCGACGTTCTCGAGCTTCGCGCCGAGCTGCACACCGGCCACGTGTTCACTATAGCTGCTCCCAACTTTTCTTCACTGGTTAATAAATGTGCCACGCTCCAACTGATGGTTCAAACGTTTTATTTCAGCAGTTTTCTGTCTTACAAACGCTCTCAGCCACCGTGAACACTGAAATAAAATACACAGTGGCAAATATAAATCAGTAAAACCGTCACGTTCCCGTCTATGAATTGTTTAACTGAAACTTACTACATAAAATATTAATACTCTCAAAAAACATAACTACACACATACAAACACAAGAATATTACTCTCAAATGTCCATACCGTGTACACCTCCAACCAGAATGTTAGGAGTTGCTAGAAGTCCATTTCTTAATATTTCAGTCCTTTGTCTTCACATACACCGACTCAGAAACGAAACTTCCTCATTTCATCAAGTACATCACGTGACCAACTGATTACTTAACTGCTGATGCGATCAGGTGACGTTATTAATTTCAACAAAATATGCACATAATAATCAAAGAATATACAAAATATGACATGGATATTAAATGTAATATAAAGAAATTCACACATAAAAAATACTAATGTTTCTACGTTCGCTACAGAATATAAGTAAAGTAGAACTAAGCTTCAGTTCTTATCCAGTTCTTTGTGTCACATTCTCTCTTCCTCTCTGCAGACACGCACTTCCATCCCCAGCTCTCTGCATTTCTTCTCCCTGGTGATGGTCGTTCTTCTTCTAAGTGACGGGCAAACATCTGGCGACATCTGCTGGGCAGCTGTTGAAATGCAGAACTCAGACACCTCCTGATCACTGCCCTCATTATCTGCTGAGCTGCAGTCAACCATATTATTGGCTGCATGTTCCAATAAACAATAAATACATTTAATATATTGTCTGTTTCAGTTATTCAGAACCACTGGTTCTAGTGAGTCTGGATGTTATTCTTAAGTCTTTTGTGTATTTTTAAAGTTTAAATGCCTGTTTAAATGGAAGTTACACAAATAAGCTCTAGTTTTGTAGTAATATGTATACCAAAGGAAGATTCATTATTTCCAATGATTTGGTATTTACTTAGTTATATTACTTTCGTCAGTTTCTATAACCTCTTAATTATATCACAGCCTGGCTCTTACAGCCATGACAAGGAGGGAGATACACCATTGTGAGAATTTTAAAAAGTAGTTTATTTAACAAAAATACCTAAAATATATTGAACCCAAGATCACCAAAGCATGAGGTGTGGATATCAGTAAAATAAGCATGAGTTATATGTTGGATAGTGAAAGGTGAATGTTGTAAAATGCACAGACTAATCAGGCATTCAGCAAAAGAACATCAGGCTGCCACATCACCAGCAGTTCCTGCAGAGAGAGAAGCAGACAAGGTGAGCAGAGCAGGGAGAAGAGCAGGAAGAGTGATCAGCAGGTCTGGGTTTTATAGGCTGGTAGACACCAGGTCCACGTTTCACCATTTCAGACACTGATTGGTCACATGCTGCTGATAGGGCAGGGCAGAGGCAATGCTACACCCAACCACAGGTGTCATCATAATTCAGCATTAGGGTCATCAGGGTGAGCATCAGGTTTACTATTCATGTAAAAACTGGGCATCAAGTTCACTTAAGTCACAACTTCACAAGTCCTATTTTTTGGCCTGTGAATAATGCTTGCTGCTGATAGTAATAATAATAATACTAATAGTAATAATAATATTAATATAACCCAGAACTGGTCTGTGTCTCTGTCTATAGACAAAGGGGAAGTAACAAGGATCTGCTCAGCTAGACAAACATTGATTTAAATGACATTTAGTGAAAAAAGTATATAAAAACAGCAACAAACACAACAAGCAAAATAATACAGAAAATACTAATACTAATACTACTACTACTACTACTACTACTAATACTAATAATAAATAAAATAAATAAATAAATAAATAAATAAATAAATAAATAAATAAATAAATAAATAAATAAATAAATAAATAAAAGTTAAATTGCCCATAGGTGTGAGTGTGTGAGTGAATGGTGTGTGTGCTCCATGATAGGCTGCTACCTGTCTGGGTGGATCCTGCCTCTCACCTGTGATTGGCTCCAGCAGACCATGTGACCATGTGAGGAATAAGCAGGTGGCTGACTGATAATACTACACGGTGGCGCAGGGGTTAGCGCTGTTGCCTCACAGCAAGAAAGTCACAGGTTCAAGACCTCCTTGGTCCTGGGTCTGGGACCTTTCTGTGTGGAGTTTCATGTTCTCTCTGTGTCTGGTGGGTTTTCTCCAGGTCCTCCAGCTTCCTCCCACAGTCCAAAAACATGCTGAGGTTAATTGGAGACTCTAAATTGCCCGTAGGTGTGAGTGTGTGAGTGAATGGTGTGTGTGCCCCATAATTGGCTGGCGACCATCTGGGGTGTATCCCTGCCTCTCGCCATAACGCTGGGATTGGCTCCAGCAGACCATGTGACCCTAATGAGGAATAAGCAGGTATAGAAAATGACTGACTGACTGATAATAATGATATGATAATAAAAGTTTTATTTTGAAGTTGTTACACCTGATTTACACTTCCTGCCTGTCGTCATCATGTTTATATCAATAAGAATCAAAACATGAAAAAAGGAATCTGCAGAAACAAAAAGCTGAACGTTTTTCAATCTGTTCTTTTTTATTATTTCGTTTTGAAACAAAAAACAATAACAGAAGTACTTCTGATATTTAGTTTAATTTTGAACAGGAAATATCAAACTGACGAAGGTACATGGACCACACAATGTTCCATTTAGTTTACACTGATTATGTTTTGTTGACTTGGTAAATAAAGTTTTTGAGTAACATGTGCTGCCTCCTAAATGTTGTACAAGAATAAATAATAAATAATGCTAACTTCTACTTTAGAACTCCAAGTTGTTTAATCCTTACTAGCTAGAGGAGATAACTGGTTATATTTTATAAAGTGAATTATTAACCAGTTCCACACTGATAGTTGTGTATAATTCATGAGACTGAATCAGAGGATTGGTTCAGTATTCTGGCACCATGCCATAGGATTATCCTTCATTTTTATATATATCCTATTAGGATATATATAAAAGACGTTTAACATCATCATCCAGTGTTTCCCACAGACCAGGTAGCAACAAAGACATGTTAATGTGAACCAGATTAAACATGAAACCAAAGACATTGTTTTCACATCTGATGCACCACATGGTGTCTTTAATCCTTTGGTTCAGTTATTAGTTGATAAAACAAATGGCTGTGATGGACAAGACAATCAGCAAGTAGAAGGTATCATTTAAAGAAGTCTTTCATTAGGTCTACATAATTATTTAACAAGTCATTGGTAAACGGAAAACCTGTTAAACTTATCCTACCAAACCTATATAAATGGGCAGCAATATTGAGCCATGGTGTTACACATGTCTCAACAGGAGGGATGGTAGGACAGGTACACCAACAATATACAACATATGGATTTAACTCTTATGCAAAAATCTTTTGTAGAGCGTGTTTGACATGCGCTAAACACAATTAAATATTCATTTCAAATTATACATATGGACTTTATAGAATTAAATAAAAGTGAAGGTACGAAGTATTGTTTGGTCATAATAGATGCATTTTCAAATGGATTGAACTCTTTCCTACTAAACATCCAGATGCATTGACGGTGGCAAAAGTGCTTTGTGAAGACATTATTTCCAGATATGGAATTCCTGAGAAAATTTATAGTGATAATGAAACTCATTTTGTCAATCAGGTTGTGAAGAAAATTGAAGTAATGTTTCATATTGATTTGAAAAATCACTGTGTTTACCACCCTCAAAGCGCTGGGTTAGTAGAAAGAATGAATAAAAGAAAAAAATAGATTAAAACGTGTATTGAGTAAACAGGACGGCCATGGACACAATATGTAGATTTGGTGAAACTATATGCAAATATCACATCAGAGTCACCACTGATGACAAACAAATATGTTCATTTCATGACAATAACCCTACTTATATGGATGCAATTAGTGTGCCATGCAGGGTTCTTGATAAATACAAATTGGCTAATAAGATAGCAGGAGGATTTGAGTCCTTTCTTTAGTGGTGGTATACGATTAACAAAAACGCAGATAGAATCACTTAGATCCAATAAAAACTGGACACAGAGTGGGTTTGAGGCAGTTTACAATCAGTTATCAGCAAACTCCCTTATGGTGTTCGAGGACAGAACAGCCGTCGACATGATGTTGGAAGAGAAGGGAGGGGTTTGTTCAATGTTTGGGGAAGAGTGTTGAACTTTTATCCCTAACACAGCTGATGATGGAAGCCTCAACAAAGCTATAGAGGGACTTAGGACTCTCGACAGCAAGATGAAGGAGCACTCTGGGGTTGATACATCCATGTGGGATTCATGGATGAATGTATTTGGCAAGTATAGGGCCTAAACGGCCTCAGTTCTAGTCTCAATTGCAGTCTTTGCTGCGATTCTGACTTTGTGTGAATATAGTTGTATACTGTCTGCGTTCTCTTGTTAACTGTTTGATCACAACAGCTATCTCACCAATGGAAGACCATGTGGCCCAAATGTATCCTTTGTTCACTGCTGATTGTTATAATGATGATGATGGTAAAGATGGTGAGACAGGGTGTGTGAGCAGAGACGTTTACATGGGAAGCGGCCTGAGGATGTGGAATGTCTTTGTTGAATAACTTTTATCTATGATTTTAGCCAGATGCAGCCAATAGGTCAAGGAGACCAATAAATTGTATTCTGTAACATTACTTATCAGACTGCAGCATGTGTGTGTGTTGCCCCCTCCCTTGAGATCAGAGCCGGCCCTCCCCAGTGGGCGAGCAGGGCCGCCGCCCAGGGCCCCAAGTTGCCAGAGAGGCCCCGGCAGGCCGCCCTCCAAACAAATACATTTTTTTTTACCGATTCTCCTTTATTTACTTGTTATTGTCTACTGACCTGGCAACCCCCTCACACTCACTGGGGGTGCCAGGTAGCTGCTAGTGCTGCAGTCTAAACGTTAGACCGCGGCTTGCCCCCCTCCCCCCGACTCCACTTGCAATGCACGTGGCCTCACGCCTGCACCAGTGAATGAGCTGCCGTGGCTCACGGCCCGTGAGCATCATGCCTAAAAGGCTTTACCCTTCCGGCGCAGAAAAAAAGAAAAAGAAAAAAGCTTTTTCTTTTTGCGGCATGAGGCGGACGTAGTAGAGAACATGAAAACGTTAAGGGGGAAGTGTGGGTGTGGATTGTGTATAAAAGAACAGGTATGTGCTTTATGCAGAACATTGCTGTTTTAACAACCCTGAAAACGGCAAAGAGACACTGTTATGAAGCTCAGTTTAAACTAAAGGCGATCCGCTACGCGGAGGAACATTTGAACGAGAAAATTTAAAATTAACGAGTCGATGGTTCGTAAGTGGAGGAAGCTGGAAAACGAGCTGCGACAGGTGAAGAAGACGCAGCTGAGTTTCTGCGGAAATAAAGCGAGGTGGCCAGAGTTGGAGGAAAGACTCGAGCAGTGGATCATCGAGCAACGAACGACTGGGAGGTCGTTTCGACGATTACTATTGGGCTAAAGGCAGTAACGCTAGTGGAGGAAATGAAAATCAAACATTTCCAAGGAGGTCCGTCTTGTTGCTTAGTATTGTTGTAACTAATACTTAAATAAAGCACAACCAAACTCAGTTTTGCGTCCGATCTATTTTGAAATACGCACACTTGTCTGCTTGTGTGTGTGTGTTGTTGTAAGGCGGACGTACGTAGTAGAAGATATGTATATAAAACCCGCACCCTATCGTCAGGTGCGCCTTATGTGTGGTCGTGAAAATACGGTAAGCTAAAGACTTAAGCTAAGCTTTAGCAACTTTAGCCTAAAGTTGTGTGTGTGTGTTTTGATAGAAGATGGACATTTTGCATGCTGTGTGTTGTTGATGAAACCCAGGGTTGCCAACTCACGGTTCTGGCGTGACAGTCACGCTTTCGGCCTCAATCTCACGCTCAAGCAATAAATGTCACGCTAAATTTGCCATTCTTCATTATTCATTTGTGGTCTTACATAGGTTCTTAACTCATGATTGGTCCAGAGACAGTAAAAAAGGCTCTAGTTGGTTATCTTGTTAGAATTTAATTCTAAAAATTCTAACAGTTATGTTAGTTAGAATGTTTGGGGAGAAATCTCACTCCAGGAAAATGACCAAAGTTGGCAACCCTGTGAAACCTCACATCTAACTCGTAAAATATTCACTTTGTCAGAAGGTGCAATCCTGAGATTTTTGGGTGATGGCACCAGTGGATATGATATAGAGGATGATGTTGCGGGTAGGTTAACTGTCTATTGTTTGCAAAATAATAATTTATTTGTTTCCAACGGATTGATTTATTAAATTAGTTAAGTATCTCTGATCTCTGTCTGGATTGCTCTCTGGAAGTCTGTCTATGTTGCCATGGTAAATGAATATGGTAATATGTCATTGTTTACAAATTGATCGTATGTATGATTTAGGTAAGATGATTAAAGAAATAGTTCACCCCCCCCCAAAAAAAATGGCTTTTTTCTATTGATTACTCACTACTATATATATATATATATATATATATATATATATATATATATATATATATATATATATATATATATATATGGTGGCATTCTTAAGACAATAATTGGATTTCGATAAATTTGCCCCATTTATTCCGGATATTTGGGTCTCCATCTGCAACGAATGGGGTAAATTTACTGTTATAACTGTTATGTCTTAAGAATGCTGCAACAAAAACAAACAAAAAAGTCTCCATGGGGTGAGCAGTCAATTGAAAAAAAAGTCATTTTGGGGCTGGTGAAGACAATGCTTTTTCATACCAGGCCCATCATCACACCATGCTGACGCTGACCCTGGACCCACATCCTCAACCACTATAGCAGCTGGAGATGACAATGCTGCAACTCCTTGTTCACGACCGGTTACAGAGGATGCCCCCATAGCGGATAATGTTGCTGGTAAGTTAACTGTCCATTCATTGCCATGGTAAATAGATTTTATGTCTTTTGTTTACAACAAATTGACCTTATGTATCATTTAGGTAAGATGATTAATAAAATGGTGTTTTTTTTAATACCAGCCCCTTCATCACACCACACTGACGGGGAGGACCCAACATCCTCGAATGCTTTGGCAGCTGGACATGAAGGGACTGCTACTGCTGGCTCGGCCCCAGGTACAGAGGTACCGGGTACCACCACAAGCCATAATGTTGCTGGTAAGTTAACTGTATTTATTTTTGGTAAATAAATAAATGTATTTGTTTACAACAAATTGAATATAGGATCATGATTAAGACAATGCTTTAAAAGTATAGATTTCAGAATTTAAAAAGTGCACTTGGAAAGTTTCCTGTTTGGTGACATAATGTGTTTATCGGTGTTGGAAAATGTAATTGTGTGTCACAACCAATTTACTCTACAGTTCCCATGGAAACTGCTGATGAAGACCAACCAACACCTTTCTGTTCTGGGACTTCTGCTGCACCTCCACAAATTGACCCTGGTCATTGGCCATCAAAACTGTCCGATACAGTGAGGACAGACTTGGTTTCCAGAGGTCCTCTGCTGGTAGACAGAGACTTTGAATTCCCCAGGTCACATTTAAATAGAAGCTTTCACTACCACTACATGTTTAGAAATCTTGCAAATGGTGAGAAAGTTAGACGTTTTCTACCTTTTCTACCTCATTGTCTTGTTACTTCTGTTTGGAAGTGAATGTATACTGTTGGATTTCACTGGCACCTAGCAAGTTAAATTGTCAAAGTTTTTAATGTTTTTTTTTCTTTTTTGCACTATTATTTGTTTTGCACTTGTTGCATTCCTTTGGAAGTGAATGTGTACTGTTGGGTGATACTCTAGAAATTTGCTGGCACTATCTTGATAGAACTAACTTGTTTTTGTAAAAAAAAAAAATTCAAATATCAAACTACAATCTTTTGTCGAATGATTTATTTCAGTACAGCATGTTTGGCGTGCTGCATGTACAAACTGTTAATATAACTTTTTAAAACATAAGGGTTATCATTGCAAATGGTAGCTGGGCTGGTTCTAATCCTTCATTGTCAATCCACTGGGCTGCGTTAGGTAGGCCCCCAATCCAGTATCCTGCCCAGGGCCACCAAATTAATAGAGCCGGCCCTGCGTACTAAGGTCCCAGAATGGGAAGCTATGCTTTTTGTCATTGAATCAACACACACTTTCATGTTTCACGGCAAACTCACTTTTAAGGGAAACTTTTTCCGAATCATGATCAGGCTACACTCACTACACAAAATAGCCTATAGACATTTCCAGGCGGGGAATTTTTACTTTTTCCACTTCCTATAGCTGTATGTGTGAAGTTTATCAATACATTCACTAGAGTAAAATGGCAGTAATTGGTGATATATCGATCATTCTGATCGTTTTTTTTTTCTTTTTTTTTCTTTTTTTTTCATCGCTTCTCAAGTAGTGAACATGATTAAATCTGATTGAACCAAGACGAATCAGCTGTTCTGCAACCAACAACTCTGAGTTGTCCATCTCAGCACCCTGGACAGAGAGAGAGAGAGAGAGAGAGAGAGAGAGAGAGAGAGAGAGAGAGGGAGAGAGAGAGAGAGAGAGAGAGATGGACAGAGAAAGAGAGAGAGCATGACGGGGGAGATAGAAAGATTGCGCTTCTATCGTGAGCTTCCAGATCCCAACGTAGATCTCCACGCATTTCAGTTTTGTTCAGGGCCACGTATATACAGATATAACTTTGGAGGGGCAAAAAACCCCGTGTCCCGCACACAGATGGTCCGATTCCGTCAATAACATACACATTGGAACCAAGGCTGCAGCGAAAGAAATGAATAGCACAACATGAAAGTCGACTTTTCTGGCGTAAAATAGGCAGAAAGAAGCAGCCGGCGGGCGTTTAAACTACAGTGTTGTGATGTTACTTATGGAACGTGTAAGTCAAACAGTAGTCATACTGATTTAATAAAAGCACAAGTGTTGTGCGGAAAAAAGGGGCAGCGGCTGCTCAAGCCGCCCTAAGGCAGTCAGGTATCGTGCCCAATGACACCTGGACGTGTCCTCCCACGAAAGCATACAGAGCGCCGGGCCCTGGAATCGAACCGGCGATCTCAGGATCGCGGAGCCAGCTGCAATGGCTACCCTGGCTACCTTGACGTGACGTCAAGGGGAGGCGTTTTCTTGGTTTAAAATAAAACATACTGAAGATCTCCTGGAAACAGGGCGAAGGTTTAGCTCGTGAGGTAACCGGTTCGGTTCCCCCCTCGGGCAAACCTCGAGGCGTCCTTGGGCAAGACGCTGAACCCTCAACCGCTCCTTAGCTCGTGTCTCAGGCTGGTGACCTGACTTACTGGGGCTTCCGTTGACAGGCTAGCCTGCTGTGGTTGTCTCACGTACTAAGGTCCCAGAATGGGAAGCTATGCTTTTTGTCATTGAATCAACACACACTTTCATGTTTCACGGCAAACTCACTTTTAAGGGAAACTTTTTCCGAATCATGATCAGGCGACACTCACTACACAAAATAGCCTATAGACATTTCCAGGCGGGGAATTTTTACTTTTTCCACTTCCTATAGCTGTATGTGTGAAGTTTATCAATACATTCACTAGAGTAAAATGGCAGTAATTGGTGATATATCGATCATTCTGATCGTTTTTTTTCTTTTTTTTTCTTTTTTTTTCATCGCTTCTCAAGTAGTGAACATGATTAAATCTGATTGAACCAAGACGAATCAGCTGTTCTGCAACCAACAACTCTGAGTTGTCCATCTCAGCACCCTGGACAGAGAGAGAGAGAGAGAGAGAGAGGGAGAGAGAGAGAGAGAGATGGACAGAGAAAGAGGGAGAGTATGACGGGGGAGATAGAAAGATTGCGCTTCTATCGTGAGCTTCCAGATCCCAACGTAGATCTCCACGCATTTCAGTTTTGTTCAGGGCCACGTATATACAGATATAACTTTGGAGGGGCAAAAAACCCCGTGTCCGCACACAGATGGTCCGATTCCGTCAATAACATAAACATTGGAACCAAGGCTGCAGCAAAAGAAATGAATAGCACAACATGAAAGTCGACTTTTCTGGCGTAAAATAGGCAGAAAGAAGCAGCCGGCGGGCGTTTAAACTACAGTGTTGTGATGTTACTTATGGAAAACCAAGAAACCAAACCAAGTGTGAAGTTTATCTATACATTCATTCGAGTAAAATGGCGGTAATTGTGATATATCGATCATTCTGATCGTTTTTTTTTCGTTTTTTTTCGGTTTTTTTTCATCGCTTCTCAATAAATAAATGTATTTGTTTACAACAAATTTAATATAGGATCATGATTAAGACAATGCTTTAAAAGTATAGATTTCAGAATTTAAAAAGTGCACTTGGAAAGTTTCCTGTTTGGTGACATAATGTGT
Source organism: Lepturacanthus savala (assembly GCA_030544235.1). NCBI lineage: Eukaryota > Metazoa > Chordata > Actinopteri > Scombriformes > Trichiuridae > Lepturacanthus > Lepturacanthus savala. Next base: position 3,701,716 of record CM060483.1, on the reverse strand, counting down.
TTATCGGTGTTGGAAAATGTAATTGTGTGTACACAACCAATTTACACTACAGTTCCCATGGAAACTGCTGATGAAGACCAACCAACACCTTTCTGTTCTGGGACGTCTGCTGCACCTCCACAAATTGACCCTGGTCATTGGCCATCAAAACTGTCCGATACAGTGAGGACAGACTTGGTTTCCAGAGGTCCTCTGCTGGTAGACAGAGACTTTGAATTCCCCAGGTCACATTTAAATAGAAGCTTTCACTACCACTACACGTTTAGAAATCTTGCAAATGGTGAGAAAGTTGTCTTGTTACTTCTGTTTGGAAGTGAATGTATACTGTTGGATTTCACTGGCACCTAGCAAGTTAAATTGTCAAAGCAAAAGGAAAGCACCAGAAATTGCAGGGATGCACTTTAACATTTTTTTTCTTTTTTGCACTATTATTTGTTTTGCACTTGTTACATTCCTTTGGAAGTGAATGTGTACTGTTGGGTGATACTCTAGAAATTTGCTGGCACTATCTTGATAGAACTATCTTGTTTTTGTAAAAAATTGTAAATTCAAATATCAAACTACAATCTTTTGTCAAATCGTTTATTTCAGTACAGCATGTTTGGCGTGCTGCCTGTACAAACTGTTAATATAACTTTTTAATACATAAGGGTTATAATTGCATATGGTAGCTGGGCTGGTTCTAATCCTTCATTGTCAATCCACTGGGCTGTGGTAGGTAGGCCCCCAATCCAGTATCCCGCCCAGGGCTCCCAAATTAATAGGGCCGGCCCTGCTTGAGATGCTGCAGCCTCATGTAACTAGGGAGTCCTAAATAAAAGTAAGGGGACGGCAGAGGGAAAGAGGGTTAGAGATTGTACCTGAGTGCACCTCTCTCCGTTCTCCTTGCAAGTAAAAATTTAACTCGTCTTCTCCTTTTTGTGTCTGTGTATTTGATGTCTTAGGTGGTCTAAACCTGACAGTCAGGAACTCAGAAATCCTTTTCTGCCACATATCAGCTGTGTTTATTGAACTCACTGAGAACTCATCTGCTGCCAGAGAGACAGAACACATTAAAAAGGAACAAAGTAACAATGGCAATTCAATTTCAGTGTGATGATGCAGTCTGACTCCATACAGGAGAGGGAGCTCCCACCCCTAGTTGTCTCTGCATACACACACACGGTCACCTTATAGTCGTTTTATTTACATTTAAATTACTATTATCAAAAGAATTATTACATGGTAAATGGTATTTTTGAATGAATGACCTGTTACAATCCTTGTAGAGCAGGACACAGAAGATCAGGGTCAATCACAGGTTGTATTTTGCTTTTCACAAATCTTTATAATTCAACTGAGGTAAGTATTTAACAAGGTAACAAATCTTAATTTCCACAGGTCTCCAGAATTAATAAAGGTAAGTCTTCCAACACAAGCTTTCTTCCATACAGGCTGGTTGGTAGTGATGGGTCCGGCAACACCGATGCGTTGGCGCATACGTCGAGCTCATAGAGCGAAACCCCGTGTCGGTGCGTGTATCACTTTAACAAAGTCACGTGACCGATACCGAAACTGTTTTCGAACACACGCTGACGCGCCAAACTGTTTATAAGGCAGCGAATCTGTCATGGGACGTATCTGCCAACTGAATCTAGTAATAGCGCATCAAGAATTATGGAGCCTCAATCGAAAAGAAAGGTTTCCGCCGTGTGGGACCACTTTGATGTCGTATCGGCAAATAATAATTTGTTTTCCTTGTTTCATCCTGTTCCTCTCAGAGTTTACTTGATCTAACCTATCTGAATTCAAATTCATTTCAAAGTGACTCTATTGTTCACTATTGATATTTTTCTGCAGGTTAAATGTCGCATTTGTTCAACAGAGCTGTCTTATTTAAACAAATCTACCTCCTCAATGCTGAGGCATTATAGGGCCAGGCATGAAAATGAAGTGACAGATACACCCAGGATAAACTCAGGTATACAGCCATTCTACAACTTACTCACAGTTGCTTTATTGATAATTAATTCATATTAATTTATTCTTTACGTATTTTTTTTTAGGAATTAGGGGGCAATTGATTGTTTATCAAGTGGGTGGCGCTGTGCGATCATTGTAAGGTTTACTGAAGAAGAGTTTCCGCGCATGCGCGAGATGTCCCGGGTCTCCCCGGGACTGGAAGGAATCTGTTGTTTTTGTCTATCGGTTTTTGCTGTTAGTGTGAAAATAACATGTGAAATGATGATAATAATAATAATAAGGTAATTTAAGGTCAATAAGGTAATAATGTGTTAATAACACATAAGTCTCTCCGGAGTATAAGTCGCACCCCCGGACTAACTATGAAAAAAACGCGACTTATAGTCCGGAAAATACGGTATCTATTATATAGTAGGGAAATATAGAGGGAAATGTTGCAAGGACCCAGGATCCATTGAGATACTGGGAGAACCAGAAACCAATTTATCCAAACCTCTGCCAGTTGGCATTAGAGTTCCTCTGTACTCCAACCTCATCTGTGCCGTGCGAGCGGGTGTTTTCGACTGCCGGAGAAGTGATTTCAAAGAAGCGCAACAGACTAAACTATAAAACATTGGAAAAACCTATTTTGAATACAAATTTGTAAACAAAAAAAAAAATCCCAGTCCACAAGCATCCTCATTCACAACATGTTCACTCAAATCTTGACATTATGATACATGTTCACATTATTTATTGACTATCAAAATGATCAGATATTTTAAATGTTAATGAAGATATGAAATAATACAATTACTTGAATTATATTATTGTATATACTAGCTCATCAAATCAGTGTCAGTTGAGTGTCAACTAGGTTGCCTGTAGGGATTTTTAAGGTCCAGCAGGTGTCAGTATTCAGCGACACAGTATCGACACAGTATCAATACAGTTTGGCAATGTGTCAAAACGCTTCATGACGCCTCATCTACCCATCACTAGCTGCAGGTGATTCCACTGATCACCTGCCATGGGGCTTCCCAGGGTGTTTGGCAGGGGCCCGGCCTGCCTTGGGTTTCTGGGGTTTCCTGGGTTGATTGCCAGGGGTTTGAGCAGACTGGCGGCATCTGCTGGCAGGTCGGGCGTGACATGACCTGACCTTGGTCATTTGGTAGCTGTGGCAGTGCTTTGGTGACCTGGTTCTTCATTAATTATTCATTATTAGTTACATATTATCACATGTGAAGTTCTCAGAGGTTCCATGACGGTGACTCTGTACATTTATATACATGTAGATAAAGTTCTGACTCACTGTGCTTTGCTGATCAGACTCTAATGAATCAGGTGGAATATAATTTTCATCTCTTAGTTGTTCAACACCAGGATCATCAACATCACAACCAGACAAATCATCCACCTCAGAACTGGAGCCTCCTTTAGTGGAAGCAATTAGTAGAGAAGAGGATTGGACCAAGTATGGAGCCTTGGGGGACACCACATGACATGAGGCAGAGGAAGAGGATGAAACCAGTTTGAATACAGACTGAAAGCTCCAGGACAGCTACTAAATGGACATTTAAAATGAATGATATATAGTCAGGGCTGACATTTAGTCTCTTTACCAGCACTTCCCAACCCTTTCCAGCTCATGGCCCACATGAAAATCTCTAAAATGTTCACAGACCACATCCGACTCCATAAAAATAATACAAAGGCCAAATGAATATCAGCAGGTGGTTTGGGGCTCTGCTCTTTAATGATCTGGATTTCTTTCTAGTCTTCTCACTGAGTCCATCAGGAGATGGGCCTTCTTCTCACAGGACTAGATGACTGTGGACACATTCTCTGTCATTCAGTATTTGAAGGTGTTTTCTTTCAGTGCATCATTTGTCCTAGAGAGGAAACCACAAAGTAGTTGCAGTCACATACAAAGAGGAAGGAGGTGGGTTTAACTGCTGTAGCTGAAAAACTCCATCTCAGATCACTCAGTGGTACGATGGAACAGACATCTCTTCAGTGGCTGCTCTGTAAGTAGAATCTGCATTTCAATCATTGGGCCTCATTCACCAGCCGTTCTGAGGAAGAAACTCCTTCTTCATCCTCAGCACTCAGGAACCAGACAACAGATTTCTGTCAAAGCAACATCCTTCATCTCCATCTTGTTGTGGTGGTGGAGGGGGAACAATTATACCATGTTTTCATGAAAAAGGAATGGAAATGAGTTTAAAAGATAAAACATGGTATTTAGATATAAATGATCTATTGTACAGCTGTAGAATTGAAGAAAACACAATAAGAACTTAGTTTAGGACAAATCAGTCAGTACTCAAATGTGCGTACCTAAGTGTACTCTTCAGATTCTGTTCTTATCTAGGAATAAATCCCAAATAAGTACAACATTGGCTGATGTCAGAACCTTCATCAAAACAGAAGTTAAGAACTTTCTCAGTGGGTTTTGGACTTGTTACCAAATATGTTGTGTTATAACAAGTTGAAGCTAAACCAACCTGTCCCATTTCTCTTCAGTTGTGACCTCACTGCTGTACGACACAACAATCCAAGGTAAGGACACTTGTTTGAAGCTCAAATCTTTTAGACTAAACCTTTCTAGTAATCACTGATAAATGTTGGAGGATGACCTGACCTACAACTCACAACTCATCCAAACTGTTTGAACCAACTCCTGAGTAAACATATCTGTCTCTTCAGCTGCTAGAAATCCTTTTTCTTCACCAGTTCCTCTCTAACGTTGGTCTGAGTGCAGCCATGGAACACCGTTATTGATTCATGATTAAGATCATTGATTATTATTTTTCAGCCTCAAAAGACCAAATTTAAAAATCCTTTTAACCCTTGTGTGTCCCTAGTGACAATTTTATCCTTTTGATTATTGATTTATCATGAATTTTAACTGTGTTATTACACATGACACATTTTTTCCACGTGTTTATTTTTGCATTAATTTGTAAATTTCAACCTCATCTCTTACAATTAGTCTATAATTTACTTTAAGTTTTAAATTTGATATTTCAAATTGGAATTTGGTACCATTTTTGCTGAATTTATTGAAATTTAAATCTTAAATGTCATTTTCTTTGTCATTTTAATTCAGTCACAGAAAGAGAGGTCTTGGGTAAGAAAATTAAAATGCAGCTCAGAATATTGATTATTCATTTGATTTATAACTCAAAAAAATAAAAAAAATGAATTCTGTTAACACATTTTAATGTGTATAATGAGTCACATTTGCTTCCATAGACTGACTAAAGATGAGTTTTTCAAATACACCAATAAACACATGTTATCCAGTTAGTATTGTACCTCTATGAATATGTATGATGAGGTGTTTTCATGCTAATGTACAACATCCTGTGAAGAGACAATGTAAATAGATGAATGTAGCAGCAGCACTGTGCTCTACCAGCCACAACACTATCTCTGTAAGGGAGACTGCATCTGAACTTTAAAGGAAAAGGCCAATCCACCCATGTTATTAACAAATGGTTGTTAGAGCATCAACTTTTGTTTTCTTTCATCCTGCAGTCCTGACTTTAATATCCTAGTTTTTACTATAGTTTTACTATAAAGATCCCATCAATGTTTGATTCTAGGAGTTTGTCCTTGTACGATGTGAGGGTCTAAGAACAGGGGATGTTGTGCTGCTGTTGTATCAACTGTAAAGTCCATTGAAGTCAATCTGGGATTTTTCATTTTGGGCTTTAAAAATAATAATAAAAAGCCTTGACATGATTATTTTACCAGATTGAGACATTTTCTCATATTAGACATAAAGATCAATTACATGCAGTTTTGGTTACTGTTACTGCTATAATGGAACACTACAGGACAGAAAGTTACATTAAAAGAGATCAAATTCTGAACAAAGAATGATTTGTTATGGTCATTGATCCCAGAAGTTCTATTAATATATTGTGACAACCCTGGATATAAGGGAGGGGGGTGTCAAACCAGCACAAGTAAACAGAAAGAACTGTTCACACCAATAAATGAATGAATAAAATGATAATCCAGGTGATTTATCAGGGTTTATCAGGGGTAGGGAGAGGAGAAGCAGGGATCACAGCAGCAGCAGTGTCAGGCTGGGGTCTTGGTGTTGGTGGAATAGGCTGGTGTTCAGGTCAAAGGTCACATAGACGCCCAGGACTCAGGTACAGTCTGACAGACAAACAGGCTAGTCAGACAGACAGGTAGACAGACAGACAGACAGACATACAGGTAGAAAGACAGACAGACAGAGAGGCAGACAGATAGACAGACAGACAGACAGGCAGGCAGACAAATAGACAGACACGTAGACAGACAGGTAGACATACAGACAGGTAGACATACAGACAGGCAGACAGACAGACAGACAGCAGGGTTATCAGACATTCAGGGGTTCAGACAGACAGACAGGCAGACAGGACAGACAGACTGACAGACAGACAGCAGGGTTCAGACAGACAGACAGACAGACAGCAGGGTTCAGACAGACACACAGACAGACAGCAGGGTTCAGACAGACAGGTAGACAGATAGACAGCAGGGTTCAGACAGACACACAGACAGACAGCAGGGTTCAGACAGACAGGTAGACAGACAGACAGCAGGGTTCTCCTACAGAAGGGGGTCATACACAGCACAGTTAGTTTCCTCTTTCTGTCACTCAGCCCTCCACTATAACACACCATCTCTCACCTAGGACTCTGTCTCTACAACAAAAATAACATTCAAACAACAGGGTCACTATGTAATAACATTGTCATTTAAAGGGATTAGTGTTCAATGAAGGGGACATTTCTGTTAAATCCATCTATAATGACATCAAACTAATCATGACATTGTTTCAATAATTAAACTGACAGGATTTACATCACACACCATAATACATTGATGACCAGTCAAAACCATTTCTCTTACATTTTTATTTGTCTTCATTCATATTTTAACTCACTGTAACATTTAATATGTTCTTTATTTTTTTCTCTAAATATAATAAATCCCCACAGTCTCTCTGACTGTGAGTCCCAGCAGCTCTCAGCTGTTTAAAGGAGATTTTATTTCTCTGAGATGTGACGATGGCTCTGCTGGATGGAAGCTGAGGAGAAACACAACCAGAGACACCAGAGAGGAGTGTGGAGTTGACTGGGGAACAAAAAATAGTTCCTCCTGTTCCACCACTAACCTCGTACCATTTGAGAGTGGAGTTTACTGGTGTGAGTCCGGAGACGGAGCAACCAGTAACAGCATCAACATCACTGTCACTGGTAAGATCAGCCTGTGAAGTTAGTGTTGATGAAGCTGAGTGTAAATGATGAAATGCTGTAGTTTGTCTCTTGTTGAGGTGGACCAGTGATCCTGCAGAGTCCTGTCCTCCCTGTGATGGAGGGAGATGACGTCACTCTGATCTGTAAAACAAAGACCTCCAGCCTCTCAGCTGATTTCTATAAAGATGGCTTCCTCATCAGGGCCGAGCCTACAGGTCACATGACCATCCTCCATGTTTCCACGTCTGATGAAGGCCTCTACAAGTGTCACAGCAGCAGTCATGGAGAGTCTCTGTCCAGCTGGATCTCTGTCACAGGTGCGGAGCTTCAAGTCAATAAACATATCAAGTGTTTATTTGCAGGTCAAAACAAAGCTGCATTCTATCTTTTCATGGATTATTTCAAATCAGCTTCCAAACCTGAAAACAAACAAAACAACAACAACATGGGTGAATTTAACTACACTGATCTCAGTAATCATATTACTGTATCAATATTAAAAAGAGTAAATGTGTTCATTTTTAGTATTCAAGTGTTTTTAATAATGATTTAATGATGTTTCCTTTTAGGAAAAATCACCACATCTCAACCTACAGTCGCCACCACCTCTCCTCCTCATCATCATCTTCCTCCTCCTCTTCCTCCTCCTCCTGTTCTCATCATCATGATGTTACCTTTTGTTTTTGTCTTTGGTCTGCTGCTACTGGTTCTACTGGTGAAATGCGTTCTGAGGAAGCATAAAGGTCAGACAGACTTGTGTAATTCATATTTTTCTTTTAGGTTCACTTTCAGAACAATTTAATTAGTAAATTGTGTTTTCCTCCATTTACAACAGTTCATAATGTCATATTACTGTTTACATTACTGTTGATGTGCATGTTCCGTTTTCTTGCATCAAAGTGTGAGATCTGGTCAGAATGCGACTTGTGGTGTTATGTCACAGACCTACAGTATATGTATTGTGTTACAGAGATATCTAGTGGAGTGAGCATGTTCAATAATTAGTGTCATAATAATTAGTGTCAACATCCTGCAAGCCTGGCTTTGATTTGATCTGCTGCCATATACCAAGATACAACATTTCCTTGTTTTGCATTATGAATTCTAGCTGTAGATATTCCCAAGTATATTATGTCAAAAAAGTCAAATACCAGTGAGAGATGTTAGAGTTTGTGGTGGTTTCCACCTTATTGAAATAATCTTTTTTTGCTGCTGTTATGAGTAGTATTTGTTTTCCACACTTTTATAAAATTCATGTTGTTAAGTTATTCAATATCAGTGTTTGTAGATTTACTGAGATTTTCTAACGTAGCATTTCAATATCTTGATGAAGCCATAGCAGAGATTCAATGTAAACACTTAGTTTACAATATATTTACAACCTGAAATGTCCCCACTATGCCCCAAAGACAAACCACACACACACTGCTCCCTGCTCAGGCTGCTAATTCTTACACATGATACCTTTAAAAGTCTATTAATTTTCTAAAAATGTAAATAATTGTTTTCTTGGTTCTTTCCAGCTGCTGGACTAGATGTTGGAGGAGATGACATCACAGTCATCACATACAGCAACATTCAGATATCACCTGACCAGCCACAGCCAATCAGAGGGACTAGAGGTAACGTGTTGCATTCATATCTTTGTGAGCACCAGTTTGGTTTTAAGGGTTTACATTACAAAATGAGGACATTTGGTAACGATGGTAACGAAGGAGACTTTGTTCTAAAAATGAAAAGACTGTGATGTAGGTGTTTGTGGAAAGTGGAGACATTGAGATGGAGATTAATGGAAACAGCAATTTTATTCTTCTTTGTTGTGTGGAGTTCCAGACAAGAGTTTGTTCTATTTCTGTTGAGGTCAATGTGTGATGTACTTTGCATGTGAAGCTGTGTTTTTGTACCTGGTGGTGAATCTATTGTTCTCTGAAGCTAACAGCTCTGTGGTCGGACAGTTTCTGGTCTATGATGAAGACACTTTGTCCTACACAACTTCTACATAGTTGATGAATTGGAACAATTCGAATGGGATTAATGCTTACATGAAGTGAACTTACTTTCAGTGGTGGAAAGTCACTTAGTACATTTACTCAAGTATTGTACTTGAGCATTAAATTGAGGTACTTGTACTTTACTTAAGTATTTCCATGTGATGCTACATTATACTTCATTTCATTAATTTTGTAGTATTAACGTACTTGATATAGTGTATGGGGTCTCACACAGAGCACCAAAATAAATGAAGGTGCTCCAGGTGGGTGAGTTAATTAGCTATCAGAAGGAATTAATAGTTATCAGAAATAGTTATTAATCATTAGGATTTAATTCCTAAAAACTGGACACCACTTTACTTTAACATTTATGACTATGTAAGGGTTAAAAGTCACATTATGACAGTGAGATTTACAAAGGAAGTGTTGACACAGGTTTGAGGTGTGAGTTCCAGACAAGTCGACCAATGTGTCATCTCACTCTGTGCATGTGTGGCTTTTAAGGTCAGTTTTGTGTGTTTAAACAGTGCTAGCTTAAAGGGGGTGGGGGGTGAGAACAGGAAACTGCTCTCAAGCACAAACTCCCACAATGCACTGCAGTGGGAGTGGCTCAATTACTCAGATCATGTGACTTGATACCAAACATCAGGAATATATTCATCATTTTTATCCAAGTGAAAAATGTCAGCAGTAAATGGACAAAGACACTGGTCATGAGTTAATATTGCTGTATTTTCATGTTCATTATATTTTGGAGGGATTTTCTTTTTGGAAGTATTTAATTTTAAGGATGATTTTACAGTTTCCTATTAAAAACATGATGATGAATCACAACAATTGACACATCTAGTGGTTTTGCTGTTTATCTGTCTCTTTTTGTAAATTGGTAAATTTAGATAAATTTTGACACTTTTTGGTAAATCACTTGGGACAATAACACAACACCAAATATGCCTTTTCCATATATATATTTATGATTAATAATGACTGAATTATGTAATAAAATAATTAATCATTATTTAGGCTCTATCAACTGTTCCACTGTTTTTGTGTGAGTGGTTTCAGGAAAATGGTCCATCTAATCAAATAAAATGGGTTTAGTTAGATTTATCATGCCAGGCTACTCACTATGCATGTTTCTGCTTCAGTCTAGATTTGAAGTATTGTCTCATCACCATAGAAACCAGTTTTGTCAACAGTTTAAATCTTTTGTAGTCATTGGCTGTAATTTCTAGAGGGGCTGGGACTCCAAACCTGAAATGGTCCATTTTAGCTGATATCAGCCTACTTGTTAATAGAATATATAGCTGCTCTGAACTTTTCTTCACTGGTTAATAAATGTGCCACGCTCCAACTGATGGTTCAAACGTTTTATTTCAGCAGTTTTCTGTCTTACAAACGCTCTCAGCCACCGTGACCACTGAAATTAAATACACAGTGGCAAATATAAATCAGTAAAACCATCATGTTCCTGTCTATGAATTGTTTAACTGAAACTTACTACATAAAATATTAATACTCTCAAAAAACATAACCTACACACATACAAACACAAGAATATTACTCTCAAATGTCCATACCGTGTACACCTCCAACCAGAATGTTAGGAGTTGCTAGAAGTCCATTTCTTAATATTTCAGTCCTTTGTCTTCACATACACCGCTTGCATGCGCGGACCGACTCAGAAACGAAACTTACTGTTTTCATCAAGTACATCACGTGACCAACTGATTATTTAACTGATACTTACTGCTGATGCGATCAGGTGACGTTATTAATTAAACCATTTCAACAAAATATGCACATAATAAAGAATATACAAAATATGACATGGATATTAAATGTAATATAAAGAAATTCACACATAAAAATACTCATGTTTCTACGTTCGCTACACTGCCACCAAAATTACAAAAGGTTTACTGTCACCATATTCAAAGAAACAAATTTGTAATTTTCCAAAACTTAAATTCAACCATCACTCATAATTTCAGTGAATATATTGCTAAATTAGGTGACTCATTCTTATATTAATGCTGAGCTACTTTGAATAATGTTCAACTAACACAACTAATTTTTGGACTGGACGCTCAAGAAATGAAGGTTGTATTTAGCGTTCACCTTTTGGTCCTAACTTAGTTTGGCCTACTTGTACAACTTGGGACAAGTACAACTTTAGCTAGTGGCCACTCATTTCTAGGAGTGTTGTCATCCTTAACAATGATTACATCTCCAACCTGCACATTACGTCTGGTTGTATGCCACTGCTGACGAAGGCTGATATTGGTTAAGTATTCTCGGCGCCACCTGCTCCAGAACTGTTCTGAGAGATACTGCACTTTACGCTATCTTTTTCTTGCATACGGATCTTCTTGAACAAACTTTCCTGGAGGTGGAAGAGGTACCATAGGCTTCAAAGTAAGCAAGTGATTGGGTGGCAAGGGTTCAGCGCTTTTGGGATCAGAAAGAGTGTTTGTTGTCAGCGGGCAACTGTTGACTATGGACATGGCCTCAAAGAAGAATCTAGTCGTCCTTTAGCTTGAGCTAGGATAGAGCTCATCACACTCCTTGTCGTCCGTATCTGATGCTGCCATATGCCTCCCATATGACTGGCTTCGGGAACATTCATAAGGAAGTCACATTCCTTTCTTGCTAGATAGGTTGCTATTCTTTCCTTGTCAAGTTCCATTAAACACTTTCCCAACTCATTCTTTGCTCCTAAGAAATTTGTACCATGGCCAGATCTAATTTGTCTGATGGTTCCCCTTATTGCAATAAAGCATCTTAATGCATTTAGAAATGCATCGGTTGTCAGGTCTGACACAGCACTCCAGTTAAGGCATTGGTTAGATCAGGTCCCTTGAGAAGGTGGTCATTCAATGAGGCGCCTTCGTATTTGGCTGAACAGTCGAAGACAACTCTGATTTTCTCTGTTTTTTGTGGGTGGTACACCCCATGGTGTGGTATGTACCAGGTGTTCCCGTTCTTTGGTGTTGCATACACTTCCTCTGCATCACCATCTTTGAAAACATTGACCATGAACTGAACATAGTCCTCCTTGTATTTGGGGTTTTTATCCATCTTCCCTTTTAGATGTTTCAGCCTAACTGTGGCTAGATGTTTGTTGTTAGGCAACTGGGGGCACTCTCTAAAGGGGAGAGGCATCTCCAGATGGCCATTGTCATTATAATGAATTCCCTCATTCAGAATCTGTAGGAACTTGATATCTTCTTGAGAGATTGTTCCGTCACTAGGATTTGTATCCTGAAAATCTCTCTCAAGTGCCTTGATCGCACATGCAGGTGTTATAGGTGGAATTTCCTTTACAGAGATACGATAGCAGAATCCAGCATTGGTTCCTCCACTAGTAGTAGGCATTTTGGCATCAACTACGCTCCACCCAAGGTCTGTTTTCACTGCATATGGCTCATGCTCAACTCCTGATACGACTTCTTTTGGTTTTAGAGCTCTGACACAGTCATAGCCTATTAGCAGTCCAGCAGGACAGTCTAGCATGTCTGGTATCTTGTCAGCTATGCTAAGCAAGTGTGTCCATCCCTTGCCTGTTTCCCGGGTTGGAAAGCTGGTCTTCTCCAATGGAATATCTTCTCGAGTGTATGCTGGTGGTAGTTCAATGCATTGACTGTCAAGCCTTCTGAATCACCTGAATCCTTAGCAGGATGACCTTTCTCTTGAGCAACCTTGGTCGTTGTCAGTAGGGTTCTGGCTTGAATGCGTTTCATCTCTGTGCCTGCTTTCTCCTCTGTCCTTTTCAAGGCATGAAGAGATGAAACCGGGTTGCAGGCAATGTGTGCCTCCTCGGCTAAGAAGTTTGAGAACTCTTCAAAACTTGGATATGGCTTGCCATCATCCAATTCCTTGGTGACAAGTCGGTTCCATCGAGCTGTTGCCCAGTCGGGAAGTTTGTGGAGGAGTTTTTGATTCTCCTCACTATCATCCAGAACTTTAAGACCTGATATGTGAGGCATTGCATTTTTGCATGACACAAGAAAATCACTGAACTCTCTTTAGTAATTTTAGTGGGTCCTTTGGTCCAATCTTGCGCCAGCTACTGAGTTTACCTCGAAAGGCTCTTTGCACTATGAATGGGTGGCCATAGCGCTTGTTCAGTGCATCCCAGGCTTGTGTATATGGGTCATTCTGAAATTGCGGATACATTTCAAGTTTAGAAAAAACATTTTTTTTTGGTCTTTTTTCTGTAATTTTTTTTCAATTCTCAGAGAGAATACTTTAAATTTTACAATTCCAGTATTTGCCAAGCTTAACCATCTAAGATTTGTATTATTTTAAATGCAAATCTAAGAACTAAGAGTACATTTTGTCAACTCTGTAATGGACAAAGTGGGTGAAATATTATTTGTAGTCAAATTCAATTCATGTTAAAATCATGCCTCCCCTGAAAGAACTTTTGTCCCTTTATCCATTTATTAAACTTTTAGTTTACTAGGATAAAGATAATTTTTTAGGAGTCAAAACATTGAAACATATCTTTGAAAAGTTGCCAAGAGCGCTTACATTTTCTCATTTTATAGCTTTAAAAATTAATCAAATGCATTGACATTTCCTGTAAGGAGAAAGTTAGTCATGACACAGCCTCTGATATATTTGTAGACAATAACATGTTTTTTTAAACAAAACATGGGCAAAAACAGAGTTGACGTGACATGAACAGAGTTGACAACAGAATTGACACACCATGAACTTGAGTCCAAAAACTCCAACATTACAAATTTTTAAACTTTCACAAATATGAAAACATCTCACTTTAACTTGTATCAGAACATCTATGAAATTGACAGTTTTAATTGTTCATTTGTTAAAAATAATCCTTAAAACAAAAATATAAAGGCCTATAATTACAATTTGTAGGCCACCATTTTGTTCATCTACAAAAATTAGTTTTGATTATTAATGCAACAATTCAGGGATTCAGTCGTCTGTGTCAATCTCTGAATGCGTTTCCTGTATTTTTGGATAATAGTATTCTTTTCTTTCAGCAAAATATTCAATCTTTTATTTTCTCTGTATAACTTGGAATTATCTTGTTTTATTCTTTTCCATCCTGATGTCCTTTGTCTGTAATGAGCAAAAAAATACAGCATATTATTTACCAAATTAATTTAACATATCTGCAAGTATTTTATTGTTTTTCGTTCATCGTGGAGTATCTAATAATGAAAGAACTACATGTCTAAATCTATAGCAGTTTACTATACTGTAATATTAAACTCATTGACCTGCTGTCACCTAAACTCCTAAGTCCCTGGTTCAGGGTGTGGTTCTGGATCTGGTTCGGGATCTGGTACTGGAACTGGTTCTGGACTCTGCTGTGTTGTTTGAACTGTTCTCTGCTTTCATGCTCTGCATCTTTGCTGAGCCTCTCTCCAATATTTCCTCTTATGCCTCTGCTCCCCTGCATCCCTTCTCTTCTTCCATCTCTCCCTGTCTTTTCTCAAATTTGCTGCCTTCTTTAGAGGGTCAGCATCTCGCCGTGCCCTGTACTGTCGCTGTCTTTCTGCCGCTGACACCATTTTCATTTACAACATTTTCATGACCTGGAAAGTAATCATAAATCTTACCTTTACAGAATAAAATACCCAGAACTCTAAATATATTCATAAAATAAAGCAAAATGGCTACAAGTGATTGAAATTGTGTGACTCTGTTAGTCATCGTCAAACTCTGTTATCATTAAAATCTTGGCACTTGCAACAGAGTTGACGATAACAGAGTTGATGTTTTCCACCATTTTGTGCCTTTACTCCATGTGCTATCTTAAAGCCAGACAACACATGTCATGAATAAAACCACAATTTTATGAATTTATCACATATATATATATTTTTTTAAAGGAAGGACAGATTCATTACAACATCACATAAACAGTTTTGCCGCATAATTAATTTACTCTTGGTGTATTCCGAACATTTTGCACAAAATAATGAAGAGCAAAAGTTAAACATACCATAGTTCCCTCCAAGGAAGTGAAGAAGAGGAAATGACATCATTTGGTGCAGGTCACATGATTTTTTTTTTAATGCTGTTGGGTATTTTTATGCAGTTTTATAACAGAGTTGACAAGACCCCTAGGACAGATACATTTTATATATTTTTAAATATTAATATTGCCGGCATTATAAAAAAAATGTTCTGTGCAACTAATAATATAAATATTTAGAGATTTAGGATAAAAAATCTGCACATTTTCAGCAATTATGTAATGTTTATTTAAGTCAAACATGTGAATCTCTATGCTGGGACAGGCAAAAATTGATAGTGTGGGAATCATTTAATGAATATTTAACACATCAATTGTGCATAAAATGTACATTAAACATTAGTATGGGTGAAAATACAGTTTATTAAATGATAATATTTGAAGCAGATTCTGTTAAGATTTTTTCAGGGGAAAATAACTTAAGAGTTTTTGGTGGGACACCAAATGTACCCGCAATTTCAGAATGACCCATATGCTTCATCATCACTTCTATAAAAAGTTCCTTCCAGCACAGACAGCATCTCCACTTATGTATTTTCTGAGATAAAACAGTCTATGTGCTGGGTTCATACAGGTAGTCTCTATCAACGCTTTAAAGCTGGTCCGCCATTCAGTGAATTTGAGAGGATCACCAGTAAACACGGACGGATCAGGTGCCGGAAGTCTTGTCGTCATCAGAGGTTCTTTGAAGGCTTGCACTAGTGACACTTGATTTCGATTTTTCCTCTGACTGTTTTTCAGAACGAGGAGGGCCTGATGTGCCCTGGGGAATCTGAACGTATGGAGTTCTGTTATGCTGAGATCGGGGCTGACTTGGAGGCAGGGTTATTTCTTTCTTTTCTCCTATTACAGCGTTCCAGCGTTACAGCATTTTCATCTCTTCCGCATACACATCATATTCAGCTTGCATAGGTTCCAGATCCCTTTGGTCTTCCAGCATTTTAAATTTTTCTTGTTGAGCGATCACTTCTTTTCTTGGTGTGGAAAGAAAAGAAGTGATCGCGAAAGTGGAAATGAAACGCAGTAGGGAGCAAAGTGGTGCTTAAAAACGGCAGAGGAAGAAGAAAAAACAAGAGTTTAATTCAACTCTTCCCAAAATTGTATCTATATTTGGGAGAATTAATCCAGCAGTTGTTTTTCCTGAGTAGCAGGTAGGCTATAGCCTCTGTAACAGGAGACTAGTTGAGTTAAATAAGGCTAGCGGTTAGCGTCCATGACCACCTCGATCAGCAGTTCCCAAACTTTTTGAGCCGCGCACCCCCATCTATATCCCTACCTGGTTGACGCACCCCCTATTTCCCACACCTTCCAAAAAACACAACTAAATGTCTGAAGGCAGCATGTTTAATTCTGCTCAACTAGAACACATCATCACATGATCACCAGGAGTAAAAGTGGTTCAAAACTCTTGCTGGAACTCAGTCCGTGAAAAATAATGCTGCGCGCGCCGCTCGGTTTCGGGCAATTTTTAGCACAGTTACGGATGTATGTCACTTAGTCAGGCATGTATATATGAAAAAACAGATTATCAATATCTGTCAAAGATTTATTAAGCCAAATATCAGTTGACAGTGAGTGATACATCATACTAAGACTCCTCAGACTCTGCCTGCCCCTCCACCTGCTTCTCATCATCCTCTGATGGTCGTGAATGTCATTTTGTCATTTTATGAACTTTTGATCTTGTTGTTTCTTCAGCTCCGGCTGAGCTATTTCACATTTTCTATTAAAATGTTGTATATTCTGCGCTGCATTGTTCCAATATAATTTTGGTGGGTGAGAGCAAACACGTCTAGTTTGAACCAATCAGAAATAGCGATGCTGATAACGTGACCACATGTCCATCAGCCAACCAGAAACACATTTGTTCAGCTCGGCTCGCCTCACGTTGCATAGCAACCAGAGACGCACTCAGACTTGTCGCTCCGTGGCAAACGGCACAGACAGACACCGAAACAGTGTAATTACACTGAAACGAGCCACTGGAATTGTTCCAGCACTCGGATAATGTAACTAATGTGACTTTAGTACATCGTTTTCTTTATTTAACATGGGAGTTCGACTTTTTTAACGGAACGCATCTCCGCAAATCTGCGGAAATGTGAGCGCGACTCCAGTGACTGGACTCGACTGTGTGTCACCTGATGCAGGAATAACGACGCACCAAAAAAAACCCTAAAAAAGTGTTAAACCAGCATGTCTAAACAGAGAGAAGATGTATAACAGGATGTTGAATATCCATTCAATGTGACAAATAAAACGTTTATTTAGACGTCTTTATTCTGTCGGAAAATCCCACTTTGAAAAAACTTTATTAAAAACACTCCAGACCGCCATTAAATTTTTTAGCTTGCGCACCCAGAGTGGCCGCTCGACCACTCTTTGGGAATCCCTGACCTAGATGAAATTGTTGATTCTTTTTTAGTCTGAAAGGAATGAAATTCCACACGTGTTTGCTCTCACCGACCAACAGAGCTCAGCAGACAGTCTGGGGAGTCTGAGTATGATGTGTCACTCACTGTCAACTGATATTTGGCTTAATAAACCTTTGAGAGATATTGATAATTGTTTTTTTTTCATATATACATGTCTGACTAATTGACATGCATCCGTAACTGTGCTACAAATTGCCCGAAAACTGATTAAAAACCGTAAAAAAAAATCACGGTTCCAACAGTTCCAGCAAGAGTTTTTAATCACTTTCACCCCCGGTGATCATTAGATGATGTGTTCTGGTTGAGCAGAATTAAACATGCTGCCTTAAGACATTTAGTTGTGTTTTTTGGAAGGTGTGGGAAATAGGGGGTGCATCAACCAGGTAGGGATATAGACGCGGCTAAAAAAGTTTGGGAACCGCTGCGCTAGAAGAAGTTCCCTCATATACAAACATCCAAAGTTGTAAATGTTGTTGCTCTGTTTCATAGATTCAGTTGCAGTCGTTGAGGCCTATATTATGTTCAGCTGATGTTCAGTTCAGTTGATGTGAAATTGTTGTGAAATAGAAACCCTGAGTTGTTTCAAGAAATATAGTCTTGTATCCCTTTAATCCTTTGTGGGATGTGACACGTACTGAATATGAGCAAAACATGCCTTAAGCAGTGCCACCTCTGTGCTGCATTGTGCCAGTGTAGATCCATGAATACTCTTTTTTCATTATCAATGAGATTAATTTATACTATGATGAATGCTTTATTTAAACATTTAAACAAAATATGATGAATTTTATTGTAATACAGAATACATTCTTATTATATTTGATATATTTGAATATATATATATATATATATATATATATATATATGGGGGCCTACACTTACTAGCTGCAGGGCGGCCCCACATACTTCTGTTACGCCAGTGGTGGACCCATATATTGATCTTGCGTCTTCTCTCTTAAGCAATTTCAAAGAGGGATTCCTTTACTGCGGCAGCATCAAACACTTGGCCTACTTCAGTGCAGCGCATTATCAACAGAGCGACTACTTCTTTAGTTACAGAAGTACAGTTATCCATTCACCGTCTTATGTCTTGACTTGGTGTGGTCAATGCACATAAGCTTTCGTACTCCTGCTTTAAGTGTGACTCACAGTCTTCCAAATTAGTGATCATACTTTCAAATTCCTCTTCGTCACATTCTTCTTTGAGTTTGCTCCTAACGTATTGAACCTTTCCTTTTTTGCACTCTCTTCCTTTGCATAGTCAAACCACCTTTGAGTTGGTTGTCGCTGTCTTTCTGATCGCCTGGGTTGTTCAGGTTGAGAAGCTAGTTCCGAGCTCTCTACGCTATGTGCTTGCAAACTATTGTCAATTTCAGCTATGCGTCCTGTCATTTGTTCTCTTAATGTTGCATCGGTTTCAGTTCCTAACATGGTTTGTAATTCTCCTTTTTCGTCTTCAAGAGCCTGAATTACTCCCTCAAGTACAATGGCACTACCCTTGCTTTGAGCCATTTTCTGAAATATTTTGAAACCACACTACAAATATAGCAATCAAATCTTAAAACTTAAGCAGAACTTATGCTAAAAGAAATCCTCAGTATGAATGTCAAATATCAATTACACGTGTTAAACCACATAAGAAATTCACAGTAGGAATGTCAAATCACCACTAAACATAGGCCAGAAATATTCACACAACATATGCATACAATGGCTTTTCACACTTATTTGAATATTTACAGGATAAAATGTTCGTGTTTATCACATGAAGAAAACCTGAAAGCCAAAGGCTTGGTGTTTCCACTCACGACAACTGCGCGCTGTTGCTCTCTTGTGGCGATTCGTGGAAACGGCACAGTCTCAATCCTTGTCTCGATACAAAGCTGACGTCACGTTTTGCTACTGACTGCAGTCGCTAAAGTCCGAGTGGATTCCCGCGGTTGAAAGACGAGCTGTAGTTTTCTTCGAGCGGCCGACGAACTGTAATCTTCACGCTACGACGGTCTTTTTTTCCTCTCTTCCGTCCGTCTCGGCTCGGCTTGTTCGGAGTTCCCCGTTTGCGTTCACCGCGCGGTGTCCCGCGACGTTCTCGAGCTTCGCGCCGAGCTGCACACCGGCCACGTGTTCACTATAGCTGCTCCCAACTTTTCTTCACTGGTTAATAAATGTGCCAGGCTCCAACTGATGGTTCAAACGTTTTATTTCAGCAGTTTTCTGTCTTACAAACGCTCTCAGCCACCGTGAACACTGAAATAAAATACACAGTGGCAAATATAAATCAGTAAAACCGTCACGTTCCCGTCTATGAATTGTTTAACTGAAACTTACTACATAAAATATTAATACTCTCAAAATACATAACTACACACATACAAACACAAGAATATTACTCTCAAATGTCCATACCGTGTACACCTCCAACCAGAATGTTAGGAGTTGCTAGAAGTCCATTTCTTAATATTTCAGTCCTTTGTCTTCACATACACCGACTCAGAAACGAAACTTACTGTTTTCATCAAGTACATCACGTGACCAACTGATTACTTAAGTGCTGATGCGATCAGGTGACGTTATTAATTAAACAATTTCAACAAAATATGCACATAATAATCAAAGAATATACAAAATATGACATGGATATTAATCCATTATTCATTTATGTGTGAATAAAGAAATTCACACATAAAAAATACTAATGTTTCTACGTTCGCTACAGAATATAAGTAAAGTAGAACTAAGCTTCAGGTCTTATCCAGTTCTTTGTGTCACATTCTCTCTTCCTCTCTGCAGACACACACTTCCATCCCCAGCTCCCTGCATTTCTTCTCCCTGGTGATGGTCGTTCTTCTTCTAAGTGAGGGGCAAACATCTGGCGACATCTGCTGGGCAGCTGTTGAAATGCAGAACTCAGACACCTCCTGATAACTGCCCTCATTATCTGCTGAGCTGCAGTCAACCATATTATTGGCTGCATGTTCCAATAAACAATAAATACATTTAATATATTGTCTGTTTCAGTTATTCAGAACCACTGGTTCTAGTGAGTCTGGATGTTATTCTTCAGTCTTTTGTTGCTGTTTTTAAAGTTTAAATGGAAGTTACACAAATAAGCTCTAGTTTTGTAGTAATATGTATAACAACAGCAGATTTATCATTTCCAATGATTTGGTATTTAGTTAGTTATATTACTTTCGTCAGTCATTTTCTATAACCTCTTAATTATATCACAGCCTGGCTCTTACAGCCATGACAAGGAGGGAGATACACCATTGTGAGAATTAAAAAAAGTAGTTTATTTAACAAAAATACCTAAAATATATTGAACCCAAGATCACCAAAGCATGAGGTGTGGATATCTGTAAAATAAGCATGAGTTATATGTTGGATAGTGAAAGGTGAATGTTGTAAAATGCACAGACTAATCAGGCATTCAGCAAAAGAACATCAGGCTGCCACATCACCAGCAGTTCCTGCAGAGAGAGAAGCAGACAAGGTGAGCAGAGCAGGGAGAAGAGCAGGAAGAGTGATCAGCAGGTCTGGGTTTTATAGGCTGGTAGACACCAGGTCCACGTTTCACCATTTCAGACACTGATTGGTCACATGCTGCTGATAGGGCAGGGCAGAGGCAATGCTACACCCAACCACAGGTGTCATCATAATTCAGCATTAGGGTCATCAGGGTGAGCATCAGGTTTACTATTCATGTAAAAACTGGGCATCAAGTTCACTTAAGTCACAACTTCACAATTTCTATTTTTGGCCTGTGAATAATGCTTGCTGCTGATAGTAATAATAATAATACTAATAGTAATAATAATATAACCCAGAACTGGTCTGTGTCTCTGTCTATAGACAAAGGGGAAGTAACAAGGATCTGCTCAGCTAGACAAACATTGATTTAAATGACATTTAGTGAAAAAAGTATATAAAAACAGCAACAAACACAACAAGCAAAATAATACAGAAAATACTAATACTAATAATAATACTAATAATAATAATAATAATAATAATACTAATAATAAATAAAATAAATATATAAATGAATGAATGAATGAATGAATAAATAAATAATTAAATAAATAAATAAAAGTTAAATTGCCCATAGGTGTGAGTGTGTGAGTGAATGGTGTGTGTGCTCCATGATAGGCTGCTACCTGTCTGGGTGGATCCTGCCTCTCACCTGTGATTGGCTCCAGCAGACCATGTGACCATGTGAGGAATAAGCAGGTGGCTGACTGATAATACGACACGGTGGAGCAGGGGTTAGCGCTGTTGCCTCACAGCAAGAAGGTTGCAGGTTCAAGACCTCCTTGGTCCTGGGTCTGGGACCTTTCTGTGTGGAGTTTCATGTTCTCTCTGTGTCTGGTGGGTTTTCTCCAGGTTCTCCAGCTTCCTCCCACAGTCCAAAAACATGCTGAGGTTAATTGGAGACTCTAAATTGCCCGTAGGTGTGAGTGTGTGAGTGAATGGTGTGTGTGCCCCATAATTGGCTGGCGACCATCTGGGGTGTATCCCTGCCTCTCGCCATAGCGCTGGGATTGGCTCCAGCAGACCATGTGACCCTAATGAGGAATAAGCAGGTATAGAAAATGACTGACTGACTGATAATAATGATATGATAATAAAGGTTTTATTTTGAAGTTGTTACACCTGATTTACACTTCCTGCCTGTTGTCATCATGTTTATATCAATAAGAATCAAAACATGAAAAAAGGAATCTGCAGAAACAAAAAGCTGAACGTTTTTCAATCTGTTCTTTTTTATTATTTCGTTTTGAAACAAAAAACAATAACAGAAGTACTTCTGATATTTAGTTTAATTTTGAACAGGAAATATCAAACTGACAAAGGTACATGGACCACACAATGTTCCATTTAGTTTACACTGATTATGTTTTGTTGACTTGGTAAATAAAGTTTTTGAGTAACATGTGCTGCCTCCTAAATGTTGTACAAGAATAAATAATAAATAATGCTAACTTCTACTTTAGAACTCCAAGTTGTTTAATCCTTACTAGCTAGAGGAGATAACTGGTTATATTTTATAAAGTGAATTATTAACCAGTTCCACACTGATAGTTGTGTATAATTCATGAGACTGAATCAGAGGATTGGTTCAGTATTCTGGCACCATGCCATAGGATTATCCTTCGTTTTTATTAGGATATATATAAAAGACGTTTAACATCATCCAGTGTTTCCCACAGACCAGGTAGCAACAAAGACATGTTAATGTGAACCAGATTAAACATGAAACCAAAGACATTGTTTTCACATCTGATCTGCACCACATGGTGTCTTTAATCCTTTGGTTCAGTTATTAGTTGATAAAACAAATGGCTGTGATGGACAAGACAATCAGCAAGTAGAAGGTATCATTTAAAGAAGTCTTTCATTAGGTCTACATAATTATTTAACAAGTCATTGGTAAACGGAAAACCTGTTAAACCTATCCTACCAAACCTATATAAATGGGCAGCAATATTGAGCCATGGTGTTACACATGTCTCAACAGGAGGGATGGTAGGACAGGTACACCAACAATATACAACATATGGATTTAACTCTTATGCAAACATTTTTGTAGAGTGTGTTTGACATGCGCTAAACACAATTAAATATTCATTTCAAATTATACATATGGACTTTATAGAGTTAAACCAAAGTGAAGGTAAGAAGTATTGTTTGGTCATAGTAGATGCATTTTCAAATGGATTGAACTCTTTCCTACTAAACATCCAGATGCATTGACAGTGGCAAAAGTGCTTTGTGAAGACATTATTTCCAGATATGGAATTCCTGAGAAAATTTATAGTGATAATGAAACTCATTTTGTCAATCAGGTTGTGAAGAAAATTGAAGTAATGTTTCATATTGATTTGAAAAATCACTGTGCTTACCACCCTCAAAGCGCTGGGTTAGTAGAAAGAATGAATAAAAGAAAAAAAATAGATTAAAACGTGTATTGAGTAAACAGGAAGGCCATGGACACAATGTGTAGATTTGGTGAAACTATATACAAATATTACATCAGAGTCACCACTGATGACAAACAAATATGTTCATTTCATGACAATAACCCTACTTATATGGATGCAATTGGTGTGCCATGCAGGGTTCTTGATAAATACAAATTGGCTAATGAGATAGCAGGAGGATTTGAGTCCTTTCTTTAGTGGTGGTATACGATTAACAAAAACGCAGATAGAATCACTTATATCCAATACAAACTGGACACAGAGTGGGTTTGAGGCAGTTTACAATCAGTTATCAGCAAACTCCCTTATGGCGTTCGAGGACAGAACAGCCGTCAACATGATGTTGGAAGAGAAGGGAGGGGGTTGTTCAATGTTTGGAGAAGAGTGTTGAACTTTTATCCCTAACACAGCTGATGATGGAAGCCTCAACAATGCTATAGAGGGACTTAGAACTCTCGATAGCAAGATGAAGGAGCACTCTGGGGTTGATACATCCATGTGGGATTCATGGATGAATGTATTTGGCAAGTATAGGGCCTAAACGGCCCCAGTTCTAGTCTCAATTGCAGTCTTTACTGCGATTCTGACTTGAATATATATATATATATATATTCACAGCTATATTCAATATAGCTGTGAATATACTGTCTGCGTTGTCTTGTTAACCGTTTGATCACCACAGCTATCTCACCAATGGAAGACCATGTGGCCCAAATGTATCCTTTGTTCACTGGTGATTGTTATAATGATGATGATGGTGAAGATTATGAATTAGACATATGAACATAATCTCTGAGTGTAAGTATGTTCGTGCTCATGAAAATGATCTGAGAGTTGAAAATCATCATGAAGAAGCTGACACAATGAAATGTAAATTTGAGCAACTATTCGATAAACAGGAGGGAAATGTTAGAATAATGTATATAAAGTTATCTCTTATTTGCTTTAATACTGTTTGTGTGTTACTAACTTTTATTCTTAGTGTGATAGTCATTCTTTCTGCAGGGTGTGTGAGCAGAGACGTTTACGTGGGAAGCAGCCTGAGGATGTGGAATGTCTTTGTTGAATAACTTTTATCTATGATTTTAGCCAGATGCAGCCAATAGGTCAAGGAGACCAATAAATTGTATTCTGTAACATTACTATCAGGCTGCAGCATGTGTGTGTTGCCCCCTCCCTTGAGATGCTGCAGCCTCATGTAACTAGGGAATCCTAAATAAAAGTAAGGGGACTGCAGAGGGAAAGAGGGTTAGAGATTGTACCTGAGTGCACCTCTCTCCGTTCTCCTTGCAAGTAAAAATTTAACTCGTCTTCTCCTTTTTCTGTCTATGTATTTGATGTCTTAGGTGGTCTAAACCTGACAGTCAGAAACTCAGAAATCCTTTTCTGCCACATATCAGCTGTGTTTATTGAACTCACTGAGAACTCATCTGCTGCCAGAAACAGAACACATTAAAAAGGAACAAAGTAACAATGGCCACGAAACACAATTCCAGCTTTGTTGTGGTGTTTTGACATTTCAGTGTGATGATGCAGTCTGACTCCATACAGGAGAGGGAGCTCCCACCCCTAGTTCTGATGTCTCTGCATACACACACACGGTCACCTTATAGTCGTTTTATTTACATTTAAATTACTATTATCAAAAGAATTATTACATGGTAAATGTTATTTTTGAATGAATGACCTGTTACAATCCTTGTAGAGCAGGAGACAGAAGATCAGGGTCAAGTCTTTTCAGCTTCCACAACAAAGCAAAAAGGGAACCTTATGACTCAGCCAAGCAAAGTCTTCAAATGGGAAACTTCTCAGAGGCAACGGTTCAGTGTTTGAGTCCAGGATGAATCCTCATGACCAAGCACAGTAACACCAAAGTCAAGGGTTTAAGTAGGGCCTGTATGATGAGCTGCAGGTGATTCCACTGATCACCTGCCATGGGGCTTCCCAGGGTGTTTGGCAGGGGCCCGGCCTGCCTTGGGTTTCTGGGGTTTCCTGGGTTGATTGCTAGGGGTTTGAGCAGACTGGCGGCATCTGCTGGCAGGTCGGGGCGTGACATGACCTGACCTTGATCATTTGGTAGCTGTGGCAGTGCTTTGGTGACCTGGTTCTTCATTAATTATTCATTATTAGTTACATATTATCACATGTGAAGTTCTCAGAGGTTCCATGATGGTGACTCTGACAGTTATGCACTTTACATCTCTGTACATTTATATACATGTAGATAAAGTTCTGACTCACTGTGCTTTGCTGATCAGACTCTAGTGAATCAGGTGGAATATAATTTTCATCTCTTAGTTGTTCAACACCAGGATCATCAACATCACAACCAGACAAATCATCCACCTCAGAACTGGAGCCTCCTTTAGTGGAAGCAATTAGTAAAGAAGAGGATTGGACCAAGTATGGAGCCTTGGGGGACACCACATGATATGGGGCAGAGTAAGAGGATGAAACCAGTTTGAATACAGACTGAAAGCTCCAGGACAGCTACTAAATGGACATTTAAAATGAATGATATATAGTCAGGGCTGACATTTAGTCTCTTTACCAGCACTTCCCAACCCTTTCCAGCTCATGGCCCACATGAAAATCTCTAAAATGTTCACAGACCACATCCGACTCCATAAAAATAATACAAAGGCCAAATGAATATCAGCAGGTGGTTTGTGGCTCTGCTTTTTAATGATCTGGATTTCTTTCTAGTCTTCTCACTGAGTCCATCAGGAGATGGGCCTTCTTCTCACAGGACTAGATGACTGTGGACACATTCTCTGTCATTCAGTATTTGAAGGTGTTTTCTTTCAGTGCATCATTTGTCCTAGAGAGGAAACCACAAAGTAGTTGCAGTCACATACAAAGAGGAAGGAGGTGGGTTTAACTGCTGTAGCTGAAAAACTCCATCTCAGATCACTCAGTGGTACGATGGAACAGACATCTCTTCAATGGCTGCTCTGTAAGTAGAATCTGCATTTCAATCATTGGGCCTCATTCACCAGCCGTTCTGAGGAAGAAACTCCTTCTTCATCCTCAGCACTCAGGAACCAGACAACAGATTTCTGTCAAAGCAACATCCTTCATCTCCATCTTGTTGTGGTGGTGGAGGGGGAACAATTATACCATGTTTTCATGAAAAGGGAATGGAAATGAGTTTAAAAGATAAAACATAGTATTTAGATATAAATGATCTATTGTACAGCTGTAGAATTGAAGAAAACACAATAAGAACTTAGTTTAGGACAAATCCGTCAGTACTCAAATGTGCGTACCTAAGTGTACTCTTCAGATTCTGTTCTTATCTAGGAACAAATCCCAAATAAAAACAACATTGGCTGATGTCAGAACCTTCATCAAAACAGAAGTTAAGAACTTTCTCAGTGGGTTTTGGACTTGTTACCAAATATGTTGTGTTATAACAAGTTGAAGCTAAACCAACCTGTCCCATTTCTCTTCAGTTGTGACCTCACTGCTGTACGACACAACAATCCAAGGTAAGGACACTTGTTTGAAGCTCAAATCTTTTAGACTAAACCTTTCTAGTAATCACTGATAAATGTTGGAGGATGACCTGACCTACAACTCACAACTCATCCAAACTGTTTTACTGTGCTCTACCAGCCACAACAAAAGCCAGAGTTGTTTCAGAGGTGCTTGCCAGATATGGTTGCGTCCCTGGTCACTTGCAGGTCCTTGAGACGCTGAAGTTTTCGTGGCTGAATTATCCCTTGAGAGCAGAGAAGCTGCTGAAGGCTTCTGTCCTGCAGCTTCTGTCCTCAGCTTTTCCTGCCGAGGAGCAGAAAAACAGAGCTGTACTCTGATGATGAGGCATAGAAAGAAAGAACCGGAAATAAAGCAAGAACAAAGGGCGGTGATCTGCCTTAATATCTCTGGTAACATTACCCTTAAAGCTGTGAAAAAAAGGTTTCCTGGCGGAAGGGTTATAAGGTGTAGGCTCAGCCGGACAGAACTGAGCAGCATATATTACCTCTGTGGGCTCAACGCTGTTGTTGCGACTTGGTCTCGCAAACAAAACCCTAAGCCACTGAGTGGCTGCTACGGAGAGATTGACGCCTAATCTATGGCGGTTCCTTCCATGGATTAATCAAATGTCTTTGGTTATGCTCAAAACTTATTTATTTAACCAGTTGGCCCATTACACAATGTAGTCTTTTCCATTCCTTTACATAAATACAACTTGCATGAAAAAAAATAGAATCAAAGTGTTGGCCACAAAACAGTGGTCAAAAAACCATGTGCTTCACAGGTAAGAAGCTCACTGAGCAGTGATTACCATTACTGAACCGTTACTTAAAGAAACTCCCACAACACCTGACCCCGATGACACCAACTGTGGTCACCAGGGAACTGCACCATTACCACATACATGGCTTTAACAAATGGTTGTTAGAGCACACACTTTTGTTGTCTTTTATCCTGTAGTCCTGAGTTTAAAATAGTAGTTTTTACTATATTTTTTTACTATAAAAATCCACTGAAACGGATATTTTAGGGAGTTTTTCCTTGTATGATGTGAAGGTCTAAGGAAGGGGATGTTGTGCTGCTGATTAGTGTTTAATGAAGGGGACATTTTTCTTATATCTGTCTATAATGACATCAATTAAACAGAGAATTCACATCACATATCCATATCCATTTATGACCAGTCAAAACATTAAAACATTCAACATGTTTGTTTTTACTGATACTGGAGTATAAATCATGTCTCGTCGTAAATGTTACGTCATCACTGGTGTTGTCTTGTCGTTCACTTCCTGTTTTATTTTGAAATGACTCTTCCCTCTCGTTTCAGGCACCTTTGCTTCCTGCCCTTGTGTGTTTCCCGCCACTGTGCCTTCCCCTTGCCTTCCCCTGCCCTGATTGTTTTCACCTGTGAACTGTTACCTTGTCTATATATATATATTGTGTCTCCTCTTGTCCTGTGCCAGTTCGTTCCCTAGTGATGGGTAGATGAGGCGTCATGAAGCGTTTTGACACATTGCCAAACTGTATTGATACTGTGTCGATACTGTGTCGCTGAATACTGACACCTGCTGGACCTTAAAAATCCCTACAGGCAACCTAGTTGACACTCAACTGACACTGATTTGATGAGCTCGTATATACAATAATATAATTCAAGTAATTGTATTATTTCATATCTTCATTAACATTTAAAATATCTGATCATTTTGATAGTGAACATGTTGTGAATGAGGATGCTTGTGGACTGGGATTTTTTTTTTTACAAGTTTTTATTCAAAAAAACAAGTTTTTCCAATGTTTTACAGTCTAGTCTGTTGCGCTTCTATGAAATCACTTCTCCGGCAGTCGAAAACACCCGCCCGCACGGCACAGATGAGGTTGGAGTACAGAGGAACTCTAATGCCAACTGGCAGAGGTTTGGATAAATTGGTTTCTGGTTCTCCCAGTATCTCAATGGATCCTGGGTCCTTGCAACATTTCCCTCTATATTTCCCTACTATATAATAGATACCGTATTTTCCGGACTGTAAGTCGCGTTTTTTTCATAGTTAGTCCGGGGGTGCGACTTATACTCTGGAGCGACTTATGTGTTATTATTAACACATTATTACCGGTATATCATTTCACATGTTATTTTCACACTAACAGCAAAAACCGATAGACAAAAACAACACATTCCTTCCAGTCCCGGGGAGACCCGGGACATCTCGCGCATGCGCGGAAACTCTTCTTCAGTAAACCTTTTTACAATGATCACACAGCGCCACCCACTGGATAAACAATCAATTGCCCCCTAATTCCTAAAAAATCGAGGTATAAATTAAACGAAGAATAAATTAATTATTTAATAAATTAATTATCAATAAAGCAACTGTGTAAGTAAGTTGTAGAATGGCTGTATACCTGAGTTTATCCTGGGTGTATCTGTCGCTTCATTTTCATGCCTGGCCCTATAATGCCTCAGCATTGAGGAGGTAGATTTGTTTAAATAAGACAGCTCTGTCGAACAAATGCGACATTTAACCTGCAGAAAAATATCAATAGTGAACAATAGAGTCACTTTGAAATGAATTTGAATTCAGATAGGTTAGATCAAGTAAACTCTGAGAGGAACAGGATGAAACAAGGAAAACAAATCATTTAATATTATTTGCTGATACGACATCAAAGTGGTCCCACACGGCGGAAACCTTTCTTTTCGATTGAGGCTCCATAATTCTTGATGCGCTATTACGAGATTCAGTTGGCAGATACGTCCCATGACAGATTCGCTGCCTTATAAACAGTTTGGCGCGTCTGCGTCAGGTCGAAACAGTTTCGGTATCGGTCACGTGACTTTGTTAAAGTGATACGCGCACCGACACGGGGTTTCGCTCTATGAGCTCGACGCATGCGCCGACGCATCGGTGTTGCCGGACCCATCACTATCGTTCCCCTTGTCATGAGGACCAGCGTCCAGCTCCATGCCCATGCCTTTTCAGGTTTTTGCGTTTTGTTCGAATTTATTTATTTCCTGTTGTGACAGATTTTCCTTTGTTATTTTGTTCCATTTATCATTAGTCAGGGTTTCCTTGTAAGAGTGAGTTTTTTTTTTTATAGTTTAGTTTAGTAGTTTTTTTTCCCTCCTTGAAAGTGGTTTTCAGTTTGTACCTTTTCAATAAAGACCTTCCCTTTTTGAACGAATCCTGAACGAGTTTTGCATTTGGGTTCAGCCTCTCGCCCCCCCTTGTGTCACTTAGATGTCTTCACTGTAACATTTAATATGTTCTTTATTTTTTCTCTGAATATAATAAATCCCCACAGTCTCTCTGACTGTGAGTCCCAGCAGCTCTCAGCTGTTTAAAGGAGAGTCTGTGTCTCTGAGATGTGAGGAGGACGACGGCTCTGCTGGATGGAAGCTGAGGAGAAACACAACCAGAGACACCAGAGAGGAGTGTGATGAGTGGGGAAGATCAGCTGGTTCCTCCTGTTCCATCAATGTAATTACCCTATTTGACAGTGGAGTTTACTGGTGTGAGTCCAGAGACGGATCAACCAGTAACAGCATCAACATCACTGTCACTGGTAAGATCAGCCTGTGAAGTTAGTGTTGATGAAGCTGAGTGTAAATGATGAAATGCTGTAGTTTGTCTCTTGTTGAGGTGGACCAGTGATCCTGCAGAGTCCTGTCCTCCCTGTGATGGAGGGAGATGACGTCACTCTGATCTGTAAAACAAAGACCTCCAGCCTCTCAGCTGATTTCTATAAAGATGGCTCCCTCATCAGGACCGAGCCTACAGGTCACATGACCATCCTCCATGTTTCCATGTCTGATGAAGGCCTCTACAAGTGTCACAGCAGCAGTCATGGAGAGTCTCTGTCCAGCTGGATCTCTGTCACAGGTGAGGAGCTTCAAGTCAATAAACATATCAAGTGTTTATGTGCAGGTCAAAAACAAAGCTGCATTCTATCTTTTCATGGATTATTTCAAATCAGCTTCCAAACTTGAAAACAAACAAAACAACAACAACATGGGTGAATTTAACTACACTGATCTCAGTAATCATACTACTGTATGATTACCCTTAAACAGGCAACGTGCACCAGGAGATACATACTCTTTAACATCCTGTAGGAGTTATGCTGGGAGGTTTTCACAAATCCATTTGGCATTTATCAAAAGTCTTGTCTAGTATTAACATGTAGATAACCTGATTTGTGTTAGGCTATCTCTTATTGTTTCATCAGCCTTATCAGAAACATCATGGCTGGCACTGGTGGAGAACCTGCTTCCTTGGGGTAAAGTAATCATATTAGTCATATTTATTTTTTATGAAATAACAATATAAATTCCTAAAATTAATTAGGACATCTGTCTAAACATTATGATGAAGAAAAAATGTTCCAACTGTTTGTAGTAATATTTAGCACCCTTTGAAATGTATGTATTCCCTGAGATACGTTGCCAGATTAGGGGTAGAAATTTGGTCAATGTGCATTATTAATAAAAATTGGTTTAAACTGGTAGGCATATTAATAATTATTGCAGTACTATATGTTATTATGCCCAGCTGTGCCAATTGCAACAGTATGTCAGTATTTTACAACTGTAGACTATTTTCATCTTTGAAACCCGCTTATTCCTCATTAGGGTCACATGGTCTGCTGGAGCCAATCTCAGCGCATTACGGCGAGAGGCAGGAATACACCCCAGATGGTCACCAGCCAATCGTGGGGCTGTAGACTATTTTACTTTTTATTCTCAAGCAGGGCATCTCTGCTAGATCCTTTTGTAGGGAAATAAGGGGAAGCACAGGAATCACAGTAGTGTAAACAAGTGTTTGATCCCTTCCTGATTTTTTTATTTTATTTTTTGTTACATTATATTATATTTGTTACATTTAAATGTTTCAGATTAAATACATTTTAATTAGTCAAAAACAACAGAAGTAAACACAAAATGCAGTTTTTAATACGAAGAGAGAAAAAAAATCCAAACCTACATGTCCCTGTGTTTGCCCCACTACTACTGAACTGTAGTTTATCAATTCTGAGTTAAATTTCTCTTCACTCAAATAGGACCTGTCTGGCAAAGTTGACCAAAAGCTGGACATCATGCTAAGGTCTAACAGAATTCAGGAACAAATGAAAAGGTAAATGAGATCTATCAGTCTTGAAAAGGTTATAAAGCAATTTCTAAAGCTTTGGGACTACATTGAACCACAGTCAGAGCCATTATCCACAAATGGTGAAAACATGGAACAGTGGAGAACCTTCTCAAGAGTGGATGACCAACCAAAATAACCCCAAGAACAGAGACAACTCATCCAAGAGTCACAAAAGACCCCACAACAAGATTCAAAGAACTGCAGCCCTACTGGCCTCAGTTAAGTCTTCATGTTCCACCATAAGAAAGAGACTGGGCAAAAATTGCTGCATGGCAGACTTCCAGGACCAGAACCAGTTCTGAGCAAAAAGGCTCCATAAAACATCTTGATGATCCCCAGGACCCTTGGAATAATATGTGGTCTGACAAGACAAAAATTGAACTTTTTAGAAGGTGTGTCCCATTAAATCTGTAAAAAAAAAACAGTGCTGCATTTCAGAAAAAGATGGGGGCTATTTTGCTGGAAGGCTTGGGTTCTGCAGCAGGAAAATGATCTAAAACCCTCAAAAGCCCGAAATGTGGCTGATTTACAACAATTCTGCAAAGATGAGTGGGACAAAATTCCTCCACAGGACTATAAGACTCATTGACTCAAGTTATCATAAACGCTTGATTGCAGTTGTTGCTGCTAATGGCCCAACCAGTAATTAGGTTTAGGGGGCAATCACTTTTTTTACACAGGGCCATGTAGGTTTGGAAAAACCAGATGTGGAAATCTTTTTCTTAGGGCCTAAAGAGATGATTTATAACATTAAACTGTTTTTTGCAACTTATTTTCCATTCCTGCCTGTTTTAGGGTTAAAGAGTAAATATGTTCAATATGTGTAAATAGTATTCAAGTGCTTTAAATAATGATTTAATGATGTTTCCTTTTAGAAAAAATCACCACCACATCTCAACCTACAGTCACCTCCACCTCTCCTCATCATCATCATCATCTTCCTCCTTCTCCTCCTGTTGCTTTCATTGTGACATTGACTGTTCCTTTCGCCTCTGGTCTGATTCTACTGGTTCTACTGGTGAAATGGGTTCAGAGGAAGCATAAAGGTCAGACTTGTGGAATTCATATTCTTCTTTTAGGTTCACTTTCAGAACAATTTAATTAGTAAATTGTGTTTTCCTCCATTTACAACAGTTCATAATGTCATATTACTGTTTACATTACTGTTGATGTGCATGTTCCGTTTTCTTGCATCAAAGTGTGAGATCTGGTCAGAATATGACTTGTGGTGTTATGTCACAGACCTACAGTATATGTATTGTGTTGTGACAGATGTTAGTGTGTGTGGTGGTTTCCACTTTATGGAAAAACTTTTTTTGCTGCTGTTACACCAGTAAGTACTTATTCATATCGGTGTTTGTAGATTTACTGAGATTTTCTTATGTAGCATTTCAATATCTTGATGAAGCCATAGCAGAGATTCAATGTAAACACTTAGTGGGGACATTTCAGGTTGTAAATATATTGTAAACTATGTCCCAAAGACAAACCACACACACTGCTCCCTGCTCAGGCTGCTAATTCTTACACATGATACCTTTAAAAGTCCATTAATTTTCTAAAAATGTAAATAGTTGTTTTCTTGGTTCTTTCCAGCTGCTGGACTAGATGTTGGAGGAGATGACATCACAGTCATCACATACAGCAACATTCAGATATCACCTGACCAGCCACAGCCAATCAGAGGGACTAGAGGTAACGTGTTGCATTTGTATCTTTGTGAGGACCAGTTTGGTTTTAAGGGTTTACATTACAAAATGAGGACATTTGGTAACATTTGTTCTAAAAATGAAAACACTGTGATGTAGGTGTTTGTGAAAAGTGGAGATATTCAAGATTAATGGAAACAGCAATTTTATTCTTCTTTGTTGTGTGGAGTTCCAGACAAGAGTTTGTTCTATTTCTGTTGAGGTCAATGTGTGATGTACTTTGCATGTGAAGCTGTGTTTTTGTACCTGGTGGTGAATCTATTGTTCTCTGAAGCTAACAGCTCTGTGGTCGGACAGTTTCTGGTCTATGATGAAGACACTTTGTCCTACACAACTTCTACATAGTTGATGAATAGGAACATTTCGAATGGGATTAATGCTTACATGAAGTGAACTTACTTTCAGTGGTGTACTTGAGTGGTGTACTTGAGCTTTCAAGTATTGTACTTGAGCATTAAATTGAGGTACTTGTACTTTACTTAAGTATTTCCATGTGATGCTACATTATACTTCATTTCATTAATTTTGTAGTATTGATGTACTTGCTATAGTGTATGGGGTCTCACACAGAGCACCAAAATAAATGAAGGTGCTCCAGGTGGGTGATTTAATTAGCTATCAGAAGGAATTAATAGTTATCAGAAATAGTTATTAATCATTAGGATTTAATTCCTAAAAACTGGACACCACTTTACTTTAACATTTATGACTATGTAAGGGTTAAAAGTCACATTATGACAGTGAGATTTACAAAGGAACTGTTGAAACAGGTTTGAGGTGTGAGTTCAAGACAAGTCGACCAATGTGTCATCTCACTCTGTGCATGTGTGGCTTTTAAGGTCAGTTTTGTGTGTTTAAACAGTGCCAGCTTAAAGGGGGTGGGGGGTGAGAACAGGAAACTGCTCTCAAGCACAAACTCCCACAATGCACTGGCTGCCCACCACCATGAACACAGTTCACTAGGCACTAAATGGGTGCAGCTCATATCATGAGAAACATTGCAGTGGGAGTGGCTCAATTACTCAGATCATGTGACTTGATACCAAACATCGGGAATATATTCATCATTTTTATCCAAGTGAAAAATGTCAGCAGTAAATGGACAAAGACACTGGTCATGAGTTAATATTGCTGTATTTTCATGTTTATTATATTTTGGAGGGATTTTCTTTTTGAAAGTATTTAATTTTAAGGATGATTTTACAGTTTCCTATTAAAATCATGATGATGAATCACAACAATTGACACATCTAGTGGTTTTGCTGTTTATCTGTCTGTCTCTTTTTGTAAATTGGTAAATTTAGATAAATTGTGACACTTTTTGTTAAATCACTTGGGACAATAACACAACACCAAATATGCCTTTTCCATATACATTTGATTAATAATGACTAAATTATGTAATAAAATAATAATTATTTAGGCTCTATCAACTGTTCCACTGTTTTTGTGTGAGTGGTTTCAGGTAAAATGGTCCATCTAATCAAATAAAATGGGTTTAGTTAGATTTATCATGCCAGGCTACTCACCATGCATGTTTCTGCTTCAGTCTAGATTTGAAGTATTGTCTCATCACCATAGAAACCAGTTTTGTCAACAGTTTAAATCCTTTGTAGTCATTGGCTGTAATTTCCAGAGGGGCTGGGACTCCAAACCTGAAATGGTCCATTTTAGCTGATATCAGCCTACTTGTTAATAGAATATAAGTAAAGTATAACTAAGCTTCAGTTCTTATCCAGTTCTTTGTGTCACATTCTCTCTTCCTCTCTGCAGACACGCACTTCCATCCCCAGCTCTCTGCATTTCTTCTCCCTGGTGATGGTCGTTCTTCTTCTAAGTGACGGGCAAACATCTGGCGACATCTGCTGGGCAGCTGTTGAAATGCAGAACTCAGACACCTCCTGATCACTGCCCTCATTATCTGCTGAGCTGCAGTCAACCATATTATTGGCTGCATGTTCCAATAAACAATAAATACATTTAATATATTGTCTGTTTCAGTTATTCAGAACCACTGGTTCTAGTGAGTCTGGATGTTATTCTTCCGTCTTTTGTTCCTGTTTTTAAAGTTTAAATGCCTGTTTAAATGGAAGTTACACAAATAAGCTCTAGTTTTGTAGTAATATGTATAACAACAGCAGATTTATCATTTCCAATGATTTGGTATTTAGTTAGTTATATTACTTTCGTCAGTCATTTTCTATAACCTCTTAATTATATCACAGCCTGGCTCTTACAGCCATGACAAGGAGGGAGATACACCATTGTGAGAATTTAAAAAAGTAGTTTATTTAACAAACATTCCTAAAATATATTGAACCCAAGATCACCAAAGCATGAGGTGTGGATATCAGTAAAATAAGCATGAGTTATATGTTGGATAGTGAAAGGTGAATGTTGTAAAATGCACAGACTAATCAGGCATTCAGCAAAAGAACATCAGGCTGCCACATCACCAGCAGTTCCTGCAGAGAGAGAAGCAGACAAGGTGAGCAGAGCAGGGAGAAGAGCAGGAAGAGTGATCAGCAGGTCTGGGTTTTATAGGCTGGTAGACACCAGGTCCACGTTTCACCATTTCAGACACTGATTGGTCACATGCTGCTGATAGGGCAGGGCAGAGGCAATGCTACACCCAACCACAGGTGTCATCATAATTCAGCATTAGGGTCATCAGGGTGAGCATCAGGTTTACTATTCATGTAAAAACTGGGCATCAAGTTCACTTAAGTCACAACTTCACAAGTCCTATTTTTTGGCCTGTGAATAATGCTTGCTGCTGATAGTAATAATAATAATAATACTAATAGTAATAATAATAATAATAATATAACCCAGAACTGGTCTGTGTCTCTGTCTATAGACAAAGGGGAAGTAACAAGGATCTGCTCAGCTAGACAAACATTGATTTAAATGACATTTAGTGAAAAAAGTAAATAAAAACAGCAACAAACACAACAAGCAAAATAATACAGAAAATACTACTACTAATAATACTACTACTACTAATAATAATAATACTAATAATAAATTAAATTAAATAAATAAATAAATAAAAGTTAAATTGCCCATAGGTGTGAGTGAATGGTGTGTGTGCTCCATGATAGGCTGCTACCTGTCGCAGGGTGGGTGGATCCTGCCTCTCACCTGTGATTGGCTCCAGCAGACCATGTGACCATGTGAAGAATAAGCAGGTGGCTGACTGATAATATGACACGGTGGAGCAGGGGTTAGCGCTGTTGCCTCACAGCAAGAAGGTTGCAGGTTCAAGACCGTCTGGGACCTTTCTGTGTGGAGTTTGCATGTTCTCCCCGTGTCTGGTGGGTTTTCTCCAGGTTCTCCAGCTTCCTCCCACAGTCCAAAAACATGCTCAGGTTAATTGGCAACTCTAAATTGCCTGTAGGTGTAATAGTGATGGGTAGATGAGGCGTCATGAAGCGTTTTGACACATTGCCAAACTGTATTGATACTGTGTCGATACTGTGTCGCTGAATACTGACACCTGCTGGACCTTAAAAATCCCTACAGGCAACCTAGTTGACACTCAACTGACACTGATTTGATGAGCTAGTATATACAATATAATTCAAGTAATTGTATTATTTCATATCTTCATTAACATTTAAAATATCTGATCATTTTGATAGTGAACATGTTGTGAATGAGGATGCTTGTGGACTGGGATTTTTTTTTTTTTACAAGTTTTTATTCAAAAAAACAAGTTTTTCCAATGTTTTACAGTCTAGTCTGTTGCGCTTCTATGAAATCACTTCTCCGGCAGTCGAAAACACCCGCCCGCACGCACAGATGAGGTTGGAGTACAGAGGTGCTCTAATGCCAACTGGCAGAGATTTGGATAAATTGGTTTCTGGTTCTCCCAGTATCTCAATGGATCCTGGGTCCTTGCAACATTTCCCTCTATATTTCCCTACTATATAATTGATACCGTATTTTCCGGACTGTAAGTCGCGTTTTTTTCATAGTTAGTCCGGGGGTGCGACTTATACTCTGGAGCGACTTATGTGTTATTATTAACACATTATTACCGCTATATCATTTCACATGTTATTTTCACACTAACAGCAAAAACCGATAGACAAAAACAACACATTCCTTCCAGTCCCGGGGAGACTCGGGACATCTCGCGCATGCGCGGAAACTCTTCTTCAGTAAACCTTTTTACAATGATCACACAGCGCCACCCACTGGATAAACAATCAATTGCCCCCTAATTCCTAAAAAATCGAGGTATAAATTAAACGAAGAATAAATTAATTATTTAATAAATTAATTATCAATAAAGCAACTGTGAGTAAGTTGTAGAATGGCTGTATACCTGAGTTTATCCTGGGTGTATCTGTCACTTCATTTTCATGCCTGGCCCTATAATGCCTCAGCATTGAGGAGGTAGATTTGTTTAAATAAGACAGCTCTGTTAAACAAATGCGACATTTAACCTGCAGAAAAATATCAATAGTGAACAATAGAGTCACTTTGAAATGAATTTGAATTCAGATAGGTTAGATCAAGTAAACTCTGAGAGGAACAGGATGAAACAAGGAAAACAAATCATTTAATATTATTTGCTGATACGACATCAAAGTGGTCCCACACGGCGGAAACCTTTCTTTTCGATTGAGGCTCCATAAATCTTGATGCGCTATTACGAGATTCAGTTGGCAGATACGTCCCATGGCAGATTCGCTGCCTTATAAACAGTTTGGCGCGTCTGCGTCAGGTCGAAACAGTTTCGGTATCGGTCACGTGACTTTGTTAAAGCGATACGCGCACCGACACGGGGTTTCGCTCTATGAGCTCGACGCATGCGCCGACGCATCGGTGTTGCCGGACCCATCACTAAGGTGTAAGTGTGTGAGTGAATGGTGTGTGTGCCCCATGATTGGCTGGCGACCATCTGGGGTGTATCCCTGCCTCTCGCCGTAACGCGCTGGGATTGGCTCCAGCAGACCATGTGACCCGAATGAGGAATAAGCAGGTATAGAAAATGACTGACTGATAATAATGATATGATAATAAAAGTTTTATTTTGAAGTTGTTACACCTGATTTACACTTCCTGCCTGTCGTCATCATGTTTATATCAATAAGAATCAAAACATGAAAAAAGGAATCTGCAGAAACAAAAATCTGAACGTTTTTCAATCTGTTCTTTTTTATTATTTCGTTTTGAAACAAAAAACAATAACAGAAGTACTTCTGATATTTAGTTTTATTTTGAACAGGAAATATCAAACTGACAAAGGTACATGGACCACACAATGTTCCATTTAGTTTACACTGATTACTTTGTAAATAAAGTTTTTGAGTAACATGTGCTGCCTCCTAAATGTTGTACAAGAATAAATAATAAGTAATGCTAACTTCTACTTTAGAACTCCAAGTTATTTAATCCTTACTAGCTAGAGGAGATAACTGGTTATATTTTATAAAGTGAATTATTAACCAGTTCCAAACTGATAGTTGTGTATAATTCATGAGACTGAATCAGAGGATTGGTTCAGTATTCTGGCACCATGCCATAGGATTATCCTTCGTTTTTATTAGGATATATATAAAAGACGTTTAACATCATCCAGTGTTTCCCACAGACCAGGTAGCAACAAAGACATGTTAATGTGAACCAGATTAAACATGAAACCAAAGACATTGTTTTCACATCTGATCTGCACCACATGGTGTCTTTAATCCTTTGGTTCAGTTATTAGTTGATAAAACAAATGGCTGTGATGGACAAGACAATCAGCAAGTAGAAGGTATCATTTAAAGAAGTCTTTCATTAGGT
This sequence comes from Lepturacanthus savala, assembly GCA_030544235.1. NCBI lineage: Eukaryota > Metazoa > Chordata > Actinopteri > Scombriformes > Trichiuridae > Lepturacanthus > Lepturacanthus savala. Next base: position 3,661,944 of record CM060483.1, on the reverse strand, counting down.
CTACATAATTATTTAACAAGTCATTGGTAAACGGAAAACCTGTTAAACCTATCCTACCAAACCTATATAAATGGGCAGCAATATTGAGCCATGGTGTTACACATGTCTCAACAGGAGGGATGGTAGGACAGGTACACCAACAATATACAACATATGGATTTAACTCTTATGCAAACATTTTTGTAGAGTGTGTTTGACATGCGCTAAACACAATTAAATATTCATTTCAAATTATACATATGGACTTTATAGAATTAAATAAAAGTGAAGGTACGAAGTATTGTTTGGTCATAATAGATGCTTTTTCAAATGGATTGAACTCTTTCCTACTAAACATCCAGATGCATTGACGGTGGCAAAAGTGCTTTGTGAAGACATTATTTCCAGATTGGAATTCCTGAGAAAATTTATAGTGATAATGAAACTCATTTTGTCAATCAGGTTGTGAAGAAAATTGAAGTAATGTTTCATATTGATTTGAAAAATCACTGTGCTTACCACCCTCAAAGCGCTGGGTTAGTAGAAAGAATGAATAAAAGAAAAAAATAGATTAAAACGTGTATTGAGTAAACAGGACGGCCATGGACACAATATGTAGATTTGGTGAAACTATATGCAAATATCACATCAGAGTCACCACTGATGACAAACAAATATGTTCATTTCATGACAATAACCCTACTTATATGGATGCAATTGGTGTGCCATGCAGGGTTCTTGATAAATACAAATTGGCTAATAAGATAGCAGGAGGATTTGAGTCCTTTCTTTAGTGGTGGTATACGATTAACAAAAACGCAGATAGAATCACTTAGATCCAATAAAAACTGGACACAGAGTGGGTTTGAGGCAGTTTACAATCAGTTATCAGCAAACTCCCTTATGGTGTTCGAGGACAGAACAGCCGTCGACATGATGTTGGAAGAGAAGGGAGGGGTTTGTTCAATGTTTGGGGAAGAGTGTTGAACTTTTATCCCTAACACAGCTGATGATGGAAGCCTCAACAAAGCTATAGAGGGACTTAGGACTCTCGACAGCAAGATGAAGGAGCACTCTGGGGTTGATACATCCATGTGGGGTTCATGGATGAATGTATTTGGCAAGTATAGGGCCTAAACGGCCTCAGTTCTAGTCTCAATTGCAGTCTTTGCTGCGATTCTGACTTTGTGTGAATATAGTTGTATACTGTCTGCGTTCTCTTGTTAACTGTTTGATCACAACAGCTATCTCACCAATGGAAGACCATGTGGCCCAAATGTATCCTTTGTTCACTGCTGATTGTTATAATGATGATGATGGTAAAGATGGTGAGACAGGGTGTGTGAGCAGAGACGTTTACGTGGGAAGCGGCCTGAGGATGTGGAATGTCTTTGTTGAATAACTTTTATCTATGATTTTAGCCAGATGCAGCCAATAGGTCAAGGAGACCAATAAATTGTATTCTGTAACATTACTATCAGGCTGCAGCATGTGTGTGTGTTGCCCCCTCCCTTGAGATCAGAGCCGGCCCTCCCCAGTGGGCGAGCAGGGCCGCCGCCCAGGGCCCCAAGTTGCCAGAGAGGCCCCGGCAGGCCGCCCTCCAAACAAATACATTTTTTTTTACCGATTCTCCTTTATTTACTTGTTATCGTCTACTGACCTGGCAACAGGGGCGCAGATAGTGGGTGTGTCAGGTGTGTCATGACACACCCACTTTTGAATGACCGTAGATCCGTCCCACCTACTTTTATGTAGCTTATTTTTTATTTTTATTTTTTTTTTAACTTTATCGTCTTGAAATCTTCTGATTCAAGCATCACGAGGTTTTTGCGAAGCTAAGGCGCCATCTACTGACCATTTAGTGGTAATGAAATGCGTTAAACTTGCTGCGTTACTGTGAGAAGATGCAACCGTAATGTCCCCTAAGGCACCCCGTAGAATTAGCCCCAGGGATGTTTACTCCCGCGAGATCTGCACTGTAAACAAACCAGTTGTGTTTCCAGTACGTGTGTGATAGTAGGATTTGATATAATATTGGTTGAAATAATATAATTAGCATATCCGTGTATGCTGGTTTTGGGTTCGACGGAGCTTCGGTGATGTCTGGGCACACGGTTTGCCTACACAGGATCCAGATGTGAAGTAGCAATGGAATGGTAGCTTAGTCAACATGGCTCGCTAGCAGTGCAGTTGTGTCCTGTGGATCAAAATGGAATAATCGCAAGAAGTCATGGTATCAAGACAACGTTTTAAGGTAGGACGTTTGGTTATTCATTTTACCCACTGCTGCGACACATTGACTTGAGCTCATTTGGTTGTTTTGAAGCATTCCCTGAAGAAGGTTCTGCTCATTTGCGCTAAATTGTATTTTTATTGTGCTAATACAGTAGACGGGCATTTTCGTATCTATATTCTTCTAAAAACTCACAAACTTAAAACAAACACTTAAAGCGATGGCCGTGTGTCTTAAGTGTACAATTCACCACTTCTGCGCGATTTTGACAAAATTATCTACAGCCTTGTAGGCTAGCAGGACCGATGGTTTCATTATCAGTCAGTTGAAAGGGGTCCATGGTGTTTGCATTATTCCATTTCATGTGACTACTCGCAAGGAATTCTTACCGCTGACCCATGTTCATGTATTCATTCTTAAAAGGCTGCTACTGTAATGTTTTGTGTTCTATGGTGGGGATTTTTTGGACAGCACTTAGGAGCACTATAGTGTGACAGTGGGTGTTAGGCAGGCAGCCTGTGCGTGGATGTGGGGATGTGGTGATGGGGGGGGGGGGCAGCTTCGTGACTTCGTCCCCCCCAGTTTCTCAAACCTATCTGCGCGCCTGCCTGGCAACCCACTCACACTCACTGGGGGTGCCAGGTAGCTGCTAGTGCTGCAGTCTAAACGTTAGACCGCGGCTTGCCCCCCTCCCCCCGACTCCACTTGCAATGCACGTGGCCTCACGCCTGCACCAGTGAATGAGCTGCCGTGGCTCACGGCCCGTGAGCATCATGCCTAAAAGGCTTTACCCTTCCGGCGCAGAAAAAAAGAAAAAGAAAAAAGCTTTTTCTTTTTGCGGCATGAGGCGGACGTAGTAGAGAACATGAAAACGTTAAGGGGGAAGTGTGGGTGTGGATTGTGTATAAAAGAACAGGTATGTGCTTTATGCAGAACATTGCTGTTTTAACAACCCTGAAAACGGCAAAGAGACACTCTTATGAAGCTCAGTTTAAACTAAAGGCGATTCGCTACGCGGAGGAACATTTGAACGAGAAAATTTAAAATTAACGAGTCGATGGTTCGTAAGTGGAGGAAGCTGGAAAACGAGCTGCGACAGGTGAAGAAGACGCAGCTGAGTTTCTGCGGAAATAAAGCGAGGTGGCCAGAGTTGGTGGAAAGACTCGAGCAGTGGATCATCGAGCAAAGAACGAGTGGGAGGTCGTTTCGACGATTACTATTGGGCTAAAGGCAGTAACGCTAGTGGAGGAAATGAAAATCAAACATTTCCAAGGAGGTCCGTCTTGTTGCTTAGTATTGTTGTAACTAATACTTAAATAAAGCACAACCAAACTCAGTTTTGCGTCCGATCTATTTTGAAATACGCACACTTGTCTGCTTGTGTGTGTGTGTTGTTGTAAGGCGGACGTACGTAGTAGAAGATATGTATATAAAACCCGCACCCTATCGTCAGGTGCGCCTTATGTGTGGTCGTGAAAATACGGTAAGCTAAAGACTTAAGCTAAGCTTTAGCAACTTTAGCCTAAAGTTGTGTGTGTGTGTGTGTGTGTTTTGATAGAAGATGGACATTTTGCATGCTGTGTGTTGTTGATGAAACCCAGGGTTGCCAACTCACGGTTCTGGCGTGACAGTCACGCTTTCGGCCTCAATCTCACGCTCAAGCAATAAATGTCACGCTAAATTTGCCATTCTTCATTATTCATTTGTGGTCTTACATAGGTTCTTAACTCATGATTGGACCAGAGACAGTAAAAAAGGCTCTAGTTGGTTATCTTGTTAGAATTTAATTCTAAAAATTCTAACAGTTATGTTAGTTAGAATGTTTGGGGAGAAATCTCACTCCAGGAAAATGACCAAAGTTGGTGAAACCTCACATCTAACTCGTAAAATATTCACTTTGTCAGAAGGTGCAATCCTGAGATTTTTGGGTGATGGCACCAGTGGATATGATATAGAGGATGATGTTGCGGGTAGGTTAACTGTCTATTGTTTGCAAAATAATAATTTATTTGTTTCCAACGGATTGATTTATTAAATTAGTTAAGTATCTCTGATCTCTGTCTGGATTGCTCTCTGGAAGTCTGTCTATGTTGCCATGGTAAATGAATATGGTAATATGTCATTGTTTACAAATTGATCGTATGTATGATTTAGGTAAGATGATTAAAGAAATAGTTCACACCCCCCCCCCCCCCCCAAAAAAAATGCCTTTTTTCTATTGATTACTCACTACTATATATATATATATATATATATATATATATATATATATATATATATATATATATATATATATATATATATATATATATATATATGGTGGCATTCTTAAGACAATAATTGGATTTCGATAAATTTGCCCCATTTATTCCGGATATTTGGGTCTCCATCTGCAACGAATGGGGTAAATTTACTGTTATAACTGTTATGTCTTAAGAATGCTGCAACAAAAACAAACAAAAAAGTCTCCATGGGGTGAGCAGTCAATTGAAAAAAAAGTCATTTTGGGGCTGGTGAAGACAATGCTTTTTCATACCAGGCCCATCATCACACCATGCTGACGCTGACCCTGGACCCACATCCTCAACCGCTATAGCAGCTAGAGATGACAATGCTGCAACTCCTTGTTCACGACCGGTTACAGAGGATGCCCCCATAGCGGATAATGTTGCTGGTAAGTTAACTGTCCATTCATTGCCATGGTAAATAGATTTTATGTCTTTTGTTTACAACAAATTGACCTTATGTATCATTTAGGTAAGATGATTAATAAAATGGTGTTTTTTTTAATACCAGCCCCTTCATCACACCACACTGACGGGGAGGACCCAACATCCTCGAATGCTTTGGCAGCTGGACATGAAGGGACTGCTACTGCTGGCTCGGCCCCAGGTACAGAGGTACCGGGTACCACCACAAGCCATAATGTTGCTGGTAAGTTAACTGTATTTATTTTTGGTAAATAAATAAATGTATTTGTTTACAACAAATTGAATATAGGATCATGATTAAGACAATGCTTTAAAAGTATAGATTTCAGAATTTAAAAAGTGCACTTGGAAAGTTTCCTGTTTGGTGACATAATGTGTTTATCGGTGTTGGAAAATGTAATTGTGTGTCACAACCAATTTACTCTACAGTTCCCATGGAAACTGCTGATGAAGACCAACCAACACCTTTCTGTTCTGGGACTTCTGCTGCACCTCCACAAATTGACCCTGGTCATTGGCCATCAAAACTGTCCGATACAGTGAGGACAGACTTGGTTTCCAGGGGTCCTCTGCTGGTAGACAGAGACTTTGAATTCCCCAGGTCACATTTAAATAGAAGCTTTCACTACCACTACATGTTTAGAAATCTTGCAAATGGTGAGAAAGTTAGACGTTTTCTACCTTTTCTACCTCATTGTCTTGTTACTTCTGTTTGGAAGTGAATGTATACTGTTGGATTTCACTGGCACCTAGCAAGTTAAATTGTCAAAGCAAAAGGAAAGCACCCGAAATTGCAGGGATGCACTTTAATGTTTTTTTTTCTTTTTTGCACTATTATTTGTTTTGCACTTGTTGCATTCCTTTGGAAGTGAATGTGTACTGTTGGGTGATACTCTAGAAATTTGCTGGCACTATCTTGATAGAACTAACTTGTTTTTGTAAAAAAAAAAAAATTCAAATATCAAACTACAATCTTTTGTCGAATGATTTATTTCAGTACAGCATGTTTGGCGTGCTGCATGTACAAACTGTTAATATAACTTTTTAAAACATAAGGGTTATCATTGCAAATGGTAGCTGGGCTGGTTCTAATCCTTCATTGTCAATCCACTGGGCTGCGTTAGGTAGGCCCCCAATCCAGTATCCTGCCCAGGGCCACCAAATTAATAGAGCCGGCCCTGCGTACTAAGGTCCCAGATTGGGAAGCTATGCTTTTTGTCATTGAATCAACACACACTTTCATGTTTCACGGCAAACTCACTTTTAAGGGAAACTTTTTCCGAATCATGATCAGGCTACACTCACTACACAAAATAGCCTATAGACATTTCCAGGCGGGGAATTTTTACTTTTTCCACTTCCTATAGCTGTATGTGTGAAGTTTATCAATACATTCACTAGAGTAAAATGGCAGTAATTGGTGATATATCGATCATTCTGATCGTTTTTTTTTTCTTTTTTTTCTTTTTTTTTCATCGCTTCTCAAGTAGTGAACATGATTAAATCTGATTGAACCAAGACGAATCAGCTGTTCTGCAACCAACAACTCTGAGTTGTCCATCTCAGCACCCTGGACAGAGAGAGAGAGAGAGAGAGAGAGAGAGAGAGAGGGAGAGAGAGAGAGAGAGAGAGAGAGATGGACAGAGAAAGAGAGAGAGTATGACGGGGGAGATAGAAAGATTGCGCTTCTATCGTGAGCTTCCAGATCCCAACGTAGATCTCCACGCATTTCAGTTTTGTTCAGGGCCACGTATATACAGATATAACTTTGGAGGGGCAAAAAACCCCGTGTCCCGCACACAGATGGTCCGATTCCGTCAATAACATAAACATTGGAACCAAGGCTGCAGCAAAAGAAATGAATAGCACAACATGAAAGTCGACTTTTCTGCCGTAAAATAGGCAGAAAGAAGCAGCCGGCGGGCGTTTAAACTACAGTGTTGTGATGTTACTTATGGAACGTGTAAGTCAAACAGTAGTCATACTGATTTAATAAAAGCACAAGTGTTGTGCGGAAAAAAGGGGCAGCGGCTGCTCAAGCCGCCCTAAGGCAGTCAGGTATCGTGCCCAATGACACCTGGACGTGTCCTCCCACGAAAGCATACAGAGCGCCGGGCCCTGGAATCGAACCGGCGATCTCAGGATCGCGGAGCCAGCTGCAATGGCTACCCTGGCTACCTTGACGTGACGTCAAGGGGAGGCGTTTTCTTGGTTTAAAATAAAACATACTGTTGTATACTATAAGTGGATCTATTTACTTCAGCGGAGCCACTCCCTTAGTTACCATGTTTACCTTATAGGTTATCTGCCAGCGCTGTGATATGTGTAATTGAGACTTGCACTAAAACAGTAAAGTCACGTTCATGTTACCTCCGAGTTGAATCTTTTATTAAAGTATACTATGTTGGTGTAAAGACACAACAAATTGGCGACGAGTAATCTGGACCCTTACCACCTACGTGAAATGTAAACTTAAACCGGAGGGAAGGAAAAAAAAGGGCAAAATAAAGCAGGAGTCGAAATGAAGCCAGAGGTGAAATGGAACTAGCAAAGGATCCGTGAGTAACCGTGCAAAGCACACAGTGAA